>JZKD02S1701470.1:662892-716121 GCA_000966675.3 Picea glauca | reverse complement strand
TGGGTATCAGAGCGCGAGTAAGCCCAGAGTTCCGAAATGGGTGTGCTACAAATTGGTATCAGAGCGAAGGTTTCGACACTGAGCCTAGATGGGCCAGTGGAGTGGTCTTTGGACCGAGAATGCGAACGGAAATTGGTTCTGGAGGACCAATTTCGGACCTTGGTTTGTTCCGGAGTGTCAAGTAGTTGCTTGACCATGCTTACGAGCTCAGGAAGTATAGCGGCGAGTGAAACCGCAGCTGGTGTGGTCTATGGCCACAGGGAGACAGGTCTATACACCAATGGTGTTATAACCTTAGGATCTGTTCAGGAGGGAAGGCGAGCCCTCATGACCGTCGGATCTGGAAAAATGTGCATAGGAATTAAAATTCCTTTTGAAATACACAGGAATGTGGAAATCGCGATATGCGAAATTCCGAATTGGTTAGGAACCGTCTGAGCTGTCAGATCTCGACTGGAAAACCCATCAGCCATAGGATCTGTCAAGAGATGTCCGAAGGTTAAACCTTAGATACTAGGGGTGAAATCTCTGAAATATATCTAGGTCGTCTGAAAGACGGAGGACACGTGTCGTGAGATTTCCCATTTCAAGAAATCGAGAATCGCGATATCGGGAGTCATGAAGGAGGTCGGGAATTTTCATGGTAAAAGTCTCAGGAACGATCTGAGTTGTCCATCAGCTGGGACATGTGGGATATATCGGGAGGCCATCGACATATTGAGGTTCAGCGTTTTTTGAATCCTGAGGACAGATGTGTTTCGGCATTGGAAAGTCCAAAACCCCGATAAGAGATATGATTGTGGTCATGTAAGGGGAGGTCGTGTGAACCACGAGTCTAGCCTGAAGGGATAATGAGAGTTAGAGAACATTGGCATTTGGAAGGCCAAAACCCTGAAAGGATTGGGACTTTCCATGGTGGAAACCCCGGAGCAGTCGTGGGCTGTCCGATTTGAGATGGCCACGTGTTGAGAGATTACCCGTTTCGGAAAATCGGGGATTCGGGAGTTCCGTTGACAAAGAACTCAGACTCTCATCATGATAAATACCGACCATACTTTCAAGACATTAGCATGTGGCTAAGTCCCAATGAATGGACGATATTCCTTCGGGGAATCTCCGTGTCTTTAACGACCGTCCAATGCGAGAAAGATCTGACCGTTGGATTTTTCTAGGAATGGATGTGGACACATGGAGATGTATCGCGTGTCATAGGGTCGAAAAGAGAAGCGAGAGTGGTGGGACCCTAATGATGTCACCGAACGTGACGAGGATCCTCCAAAAAGTGCCACGCACCACTTTGGTAAAGGGCGACAACTGTGTTGTAGACCCAAAGAATAAGGTAAAATAGAATTTTGAAAGTCGGGGGTTGCAAAGGAGAGTTAAACGGGAGTTCTCCAGTACCGAGAATATGAAACCCCAAAACACGAAGTCCCGAGGTACAAAAACCCAAATTTCTGAAATCTCGAAGTGCCGAAAATGAAAGCTTCGAAAACACGAAAATTGCAGAGCCGAACGAGAGCTCAGAAAACCCATTGGAATCGAAATGTCTTTTGTTCTTATTGGTATTAGTTATAAATGTTGAAGATTGTTCCTGAAGGTTTAATGGCATGATAAACTACGATTTTATTTTCACAGTGCATGTGCAGAGTTCAATGGAGGTCAGGACTCTAGTTAACCAACGACTGAGTATGGAGTGGGGAAAGGTTCAGATTACCCCTGAAATAGAAGACGAACAGGAAGGAAAGGATGTTAACCTGGGAATCAAAGGATTGAACTCCACTGGGCATGGAAAAGAGAAGGATAAGGAAGTACACATAATGAAATCATTGAAGGATTGCAAAGAGAGGCCCAGGCTCGCCGAGCTGATAGCCGAAAGATCATGAAAGTCAGGGATCGACAGGGTGCATTAAACTTAAAATTTTTGAAGAGTCTGGAAAGAATAGAGAAGAAACTTGAGAAGGGAAGAGACTCAAGTACAACGGAGAGTCGCAAAACCCATGAAAGAAGAATAAGGTCGAGGAGCGGTAGTCGACATCTTAGTCGCTCCCAAAGACATTCTAACAAGAAGACACACAGTAGTTCAAGCCCATCCCCTACCAAAAAACATCAAAAATATGGAAAGGAGGAATTGAAAGGAGAGATGAACAAGATTAATCCTCCAACATTCTATGGAGAACATAAGGAGGAAGATGCTGAGACCTGGTTGCTTGGCATGAAGAAATACTTCCAACTGCAGAATTATTCTGCCCATGCAGAAGGAAGAATTTCAATGTACCAACTGAAAGGAAAAACATCCATGTGGTGGGATCAGTTTGTACAGGTGCAACACATCAGAGAGAAAGAGGTCACGTGGAAGGAGTTTAAGAGGTATTTCGAGAAGAAATACCTGACTAAAAGATACTATGATAGAAGGATGAAGGAGTTCTTTGAACTCAAGTTGGGCAGTATGACCATTGATGAGTATGAAAGAAATTTTCTGGAACTACTGAAGTATGTTCCATTCATCAAGGACGAAGTTGTTAAAATTCAGAGGTATCTGACTGGACAACCACCTTCCATGAGTGACAAGATTCAATATGATGATCCTAAGACCATGGAAGAGACCATCAGAAAAGAGAAATGCTTGTATGAACAGCAAGGAGAAAGGCCTATCCTTCGAAAGGTCTGGGATGATCGGAGGAAATTTAAGAAGGAATAGAGGCAGAAGGGAAGCAAGCCTTCCTTTTTCAGAAATAGTCCTTGGGGACAGTCATCTTTTAAAGAGCCTAGGAAGGTTGAAGGGAGTGAGCATATGCCAAGGCCTCCACCTATAGAGTGTTGGGGTTGTAAAGGAAATCATAGGTACAGAGACTGCCCCCACAGAAAAGACAAAGAAAGAACTGTCCATATTGTTCAGCAAGATGAAATAGTGGAGGATATGGGCAGTAGAATGTCGAGGATCTACGCAGCCCTGGAAAATAAGAAAGAAGAATTTCAATCGCACATGATTGAAGTGGAAGGTACGATCAACAACTGACCACTTGTTATTTTAATTGATTCAGGGGCTAGCCATAGTTACGTAGATCCTAGAGTGGTGGATAGTTTTCATCTAATGAGAAGAAAACATGAGAAGTCTTGGTTAGTGCAATTAGCCACAGGGACCAAGAGGAATGTCACTGAATTGGTTAAGTCCTATTCAGTGGACATGAAAGGAATGAACACTATGGTTGAGTTGAACATTCTGCCTTTAGGCTCATATGATTGCTTAATTGGGATAGACTGGTTGGATCAGCACCATGCCCTTCTAAATTTTTGTAACAAGAGGTTCACATGCCTGAACGAAGAGGGAAATCAAGTAACAGTCCAAGGAATTCCCAGAGCCGTGGCTGTGAGGGAAATCTCAGCCATGCAGCTGAAGAAATGTTACCAGAAAGGATGTCAATTATTTGTAGCTCGGGTGGAAGAAGCATCCCAAGATGTAGTATCAAATCTGGAAGACCATGAAGTACTCAAGGAGTTCAAGGATGTATTTCAGGAGGTACCTGGACTACCTTCGAGGAGGGATATCGATTTTTCTATAAATTTGATGCCTGGAATAGCTACAGTTTTGAAATCTCCTTATAGAATGAGTACGCCAGAGCTGAAAGAGTTGCAATTGCAGCTCGAAGAGCTACTAAAGAAAGG
This sequence comes from Picea glauca, assembly GCA_000966675.3. Taxonomy (NCBI): domain Eukaryota; kingdom Viridiplantae; phylum Streptophyta; class Pinopsida; order Pinales; family Pinaceae; genus Picea; species Picea glauca. The sequence continues at coordinate 712,458 of JZKD02S1701470.1, read as the reverse complement.
TTACATTCGCCCTAGTGTGTCACCTTGGGGAGCCCTGATCCTATTCTTGAAAAATAAAGATAGGACGTTGAGGTTGTGCATTGATTTTCGACAGTTGAATAAGGTCACTGTCAAGAACAAGTATCCTCTGCCAAGGATTGATGATCTTTTTTATCAGTTGAAGGACGCGAAAATATTTTCGAAAATAGATCTCCGATCAGGATATCACCAAGTGAGAATAAGGGATGAGGACATCAGCAAGACCGCCTTTAGAACAAGGTATGGTCATTATGAGTTCACAGTGGTGTCGTTTGGATTGTCCAACACGCCTGTTGTTTTCATGTGCTTAATGAACGGTGTGTTCATAAATTATTTGGACAAGTTCGTCATAGTCTTCCTAGATGATATCTTGGTGTATTCCAACACAGAGGAAGAACATGAACAACACCTGAGAATGGTGCTACAGGTGTTGAGAGAACACCAACTGTACGCAAAATTGAGAAAGTGCTCATTTTACCAAAGGCAGATCCATTACTTGGGACATATAATATCTGAAGAAGGGATCGTTGTGGATTCTGAAAAGGTACAGGCCATTCGAGAATGGCTAGTGCCAAGGAATGTGGCAGAAGTTATATCTTTTATGGGTCTGGCAAGCTACTATAGGAGGTTTATAGCCAGATTCTCAAGGATAGCCCATTCTATCACTTCCTTGCAAAGGAAGGGGAAGAAGTTCTAGTGGACTGAAGAATGTGAGAGTAGCTTCCAGCGATTGAAGCAGCTGCTAACTAGTGCTCCAATCCTAAAGATTGCAGATCCAAACAAGGATTACGTAGTTTTCACAGATGCATGTAAGGAGGGGCTGGGAGGAGTTCTCAGGAAAGAGGGATTTGTAGTTTGTTATGAATCCCGAAAGTTGAAGGAACATGAGAAGAATTATGCCACTCATGATTTAGAGCTGGCAGCAATTGTTCATGCCTTGAGGAAATGGAGACATTACCTCATGGGCAAGAGATTCGAGTTGAGAACAGACCATAATGGTCTGAAGTATTTATTTGATCAGCCGACCTTAAATGCCAGACAAATAAGATGGCTGGAGTTTTTGTGCGAATATGACTTTGATATCAAGAATATCAAAGGGAAAGAAAATAATGTGGTTGATGCACTCAGCAGAAAAGTGCATGAATTACATGCTACAACCATTAGCATGTACCAGACTGAGATGAAAGACAGAATTTTGGAAGCTGCAAATGATGATTTGTAGTACAAAAATTTTGTAGCAAAGCTATAGCAGCGTGAGAGACCACATACCAAGGAAAGTTACATCTTGGGAACTAATGGTTTACTTCTGTATAAAAACAGAGTGTTTGTACCCAATGTCCGAGAGTTGAAGCTGGCAATTCTAAAGGAGATGCATAATGTGGCTTATGCTGGACATCCTAGATATCAGAAGATTGTGGCAGCAGTCAAAAGCCATTATTTTTTGCCGGGTTTGAAGAAAGAAATCGTTGAATACATCGCCATATGTATGGAGTGCCAGAAGGTTAAGGCGGAGCATAGGCACCCAACAGGGTTGCTATAGCCTTTACCTATTCCTGAATGGAAATGGGACGTGGTAACAATGGATTTTATCGCCGGACTACCTAGAACAAGCAAGCAGCATGATTCAATCATGGTGGTGGTGGACAAGCTTACTAAAGCTACCCATTTTATTCCACTGAAAACCACCCATCGGGCAGATGATGTTGTTGATATCTTTTTAAAAGAAGTTGCACGCTTGCATGAAATTCCTAAGACAATTGTGTCTAATAGAGACCTGAAATTCACTTCAAATTTCTGGAAAGGAATGTTCAATGGATTTAGAAAGAATATAAACTTTAGTACAATGTATCATCCTAAGTCTGATGGTCAGACAAAGAGGGTGAACCGGGTAATAGAAGACATGCTGAGAATGTATGTGATGGATAAACCGTCAAGGTGGGGAGACTACCTGCATTTGGTAGAATTTGCCTACAATAATGGGTATCATGCATCATTGAAGATGAGCCCATTCGAAGCACTTTATGGAAGAAAGTGCAACACTCTGGTGAGCTGGGATAATCCAGCTAATAGAGTAGTAGTTGGGCCTGAACTGCTCAAAGAGATGGAAGACCAAATGATAAGAATTAAACATAATCTAAAAGTTGCCCAAGACAGGCAGAAAAGTTACGATGATAGTAACAGAAACCACAGAGAATTCAAAGTGGGTGATCATGTTTTCCTGAAAGTGAAAACTAACAAGAGTTCCTTGAAGCTGGGAAGTTGCACCAAGTTGGCAGCAAGATTTTGTGGGCCATTTGAGATCCTGGAAAGAATTGGGTCAGTTGCATAGATGCTTGCATTACCTGCATCCTTGACTGTACATAATGTGTTTCATGTTTCACTGCTTAAGAAATATGTACCTGATGCTAATCATATTATCAATTGGACTGTGATTCAGGTGGAACTAGAAGGTGTCCTGCAAGTGCATCATGTGCGCATATTGGACAGGAAAAGCAAATAGCTCCGGAATCGAGTTATAGAGCTTGTAAAGGTCCAGTGAACCTGGTACGGTCCTGAGGACGCAGCATGGGAGCATGAAGAGGTTATGCAGGCAGAGTACCCACATCTTTTTTATAAGTTTGAAAGGCTTGCAGAGACAGTGTAAGTTGCACTGAGGACAGTGCAAAAATAAGGGGAGGGGGATTGTAGTGTCCCCAAGGCTGAGCCCTGTTGTAAGCCATGTTTGGAAAGGAATTGTAATCATGTTTTATAGGCTGGTGAGCCAAGTTTTCATAAGCTAGAGACTTATGTGTTGTTAGGCCAGGGAGCCTAAGTATTGAAGGCCAGGAGCCTGTTGTTGTATATGTAATCATGCAGAACACTTAATAAAATATAAACACCACCAGGTGCAGACCGACCACGATGAATGAGTGAAGGGGGACTGAGAATCCACAGAGTGGGCAAGGAATTAGGAGCTGGAAGGTAGGAAAGGGGCTAAGTGTTGATCCTAGGGGCTAAGCATAGGGGGGGCTTAAGCCTGGGAATAATATTTTAATATTATTCCAAAAGATATGTGCATCATATGTTTTTATCCTAAGTCCTTTTGGAAGGACGCATGATTTCCCAAGTGGTGGGAGGAACGCGTGCTGGTGGAATGCGTGCAGCTCCATGGGTGACAAGTGTCAACCCTGGTGCATGCGAATAAAACAGCCAGGGTGAGCCGTGAGAAGGTTCAATTCCCATTCCATTAGATTTTCTGAACGCGTACGGAGCTCTGAGTAGTATGACTATCCCAACTCCTCTAGAGAACCTTCGTGAGACCCTGTGGCTCGAATGTCTGTGTCTGATTCTGAGAAATCTCGTGCGTGTAAACCCAGCCTACGAGAAGCCTGTGTTGAATTCAGGGAAGATTCTTTGCTTGTTTGGGAAAGCTGAGCGAGCCTATGCGAGAATTCCCTGTTCTGAAGCCGTGACTGTGAAGCCATCCTGTGATTGTCGAGCCAGTTTTTAGACAGCCTGTGTCTGTTTTCCCGTGGGATTGTTGAGACTAAGTAGTACTTGAGTACGTGAGGCTTGTTGGCCTGTGAGCAACTCCCTCTAGGTGAGAGAGTGCGCAGGGGAAGGAGAGAACTCCTGGAAGGAACTCTGTAGTTGCCATAAATCCCGGAGACTACCGGTCTGGTCTATTCCTGTAACCCAAGGTAAGGGAGATTGGCATCCGAAGGACTGTCCAGGTGACAAAGAAGGTGCATTCTCCTAGGGTGGAACAAGCATGTGGGGAATGAGGGTCTGTGGTCAGTGAGCGTGGGATATTCCTTATAGAGAATCCCTTCCTTGTGGTTGTGTGTGACTTTTTTCCCTGTAACCTCAGCCTGAGCCTAGATTCCTTTCCTTGGGGTGGAGCTTAGTCCCAACTCGGGGGTGACCCACTACTGAGTTGATGAGCAGTGCGGTCTAAGGCTGGGAGATTCGTGGAAGGCCTGCATTTGGTTGGTGGAACCCACGATTGTTACAATATAAGTGTCTAACTATGTTTTATCACATTTTATCATGTCTCTACTGTAAATGTTATCATGTTTTCCGCTGTGTATACGAATTAATATGGAATGCTATGGATTGTTTAATTATATCAGTAATGATATGTTTTACTCTGAGTTAAATGTGTTTATTTGTTTAAATGCATGGGATATATGATATCTGTATGAGATTTGTACAAATGGTGTGTACAAATGGGTATCACAGTGCGAGTAAGCCCAGAGTTCCGAAATGGGTGTGCTACATCTGTGCCTATTCATCTTATTGTGCACATCTTTGCGTGGATACTTCGTGTAGCCTCTGTTGCTAGTTCTCTAAACCAGTTTCTGAGTTTGTTGCACATGAAGTAATGCTCCTCCAACTGAGTATCTTATCTTCAGTTGGATTTACGTAATCCTCATCCCACATAGTTTTTCTCTAAAACTGGCCGATTTACTCTAAGTCTAGGCAAGTAGGTTCTACAAACCTCTCCCCTTCAGATGGGTCTAATGGCATGATGAACCTATATTCTCTAGACTCAAATGTCATTTTCCTGGTCTACAAATCGATTATGGCTGGGTTGTCAAACACCCAATCCAGACCAAGAAATGTCGGGTAGGGTGTTGTGTCGTCTACTATTTCAATGACTTCAAATTCTTCTTTAGTGTGCACTCCATCAAGATCTACTGTCACTCCTTTCAGTCTACCTATTGGTAGGACTCTATGTTTTTTTTCTAGTTTCAATTGAACAGGTGAGTATCCCAATGAGGGTACTCCCATGCATTGCCATGTCTTCTTTGGTAATACATTCACTTCGGATCCTAGATCAAGTATAATGTCTCCCATATTGAAATCCCCAATGTTAGCATTCAGTCTAAATTCCATACTTGTTCTTCTTTTTGTGTGTAGGTGATTAACTGTTTTAGGTTCTATCTTTCCTTCTGTCTCCCTGATACACTTTTCTAGAATGTTTTACAATATTTTCATAGATGATGGATCACTTAATAATTTCACACATGATTGCAAAAATCCTTTGATTGTACTTACTTGTCCCATGGGTTGCATCCCATTGGTATGATCCAATGATGGAGGTATCTCGCATTCTAGTGCTTCCTGGTGTTGTTGCGCAATGGAATTCGACATTGTGTCCTCCTTCTAAAATTCTTGTCTGGACTCCTTAAAGGTCTCCTTTTATTTTTTCATGTCGAACTGCTTTCTTGGTTCAGTGTTCTTCTTTACCCATTGGTTCTACGTTGGTTCTTGTCAAACTGCATCAGTTCCTGTTTTATCTCCTCCGCAGGTAACTATGTTTATATTTCATTTGTCGTCCCTTGCTTCGTCTAAAATCCATTGAACATTCTGATTGTTCTGGTTCCTCTTTTCCTGAATCTTTACTAGTAGTGTTAGACATTCCTCTATATCTTGGTCTGATGTGCGACAATACATACAAGTTTCTAGTGGAAGTGGACATTCACGTACATAATGTCCTAGTTGTTGACAATTGTGACACATGACTAGTTCTATACCTCGTCTGAAACCTACTCTGGTTCATCCTCCTCCTTTGTATCCTACTCGATCAACTCTTAGCGTGTTATACTATGGTGCCTGATTGTACTATGTGGTATTGTACTAGGTCTGTGTCGGGTTGTACTACGGCTGTACTTTAATGTATGGTTCTTGCACAGTATTATACTACTACTGTGCAGTGTTGTATGGAGCTAGGGACGGATTGATTTGTGGCATTGCTTGCTCAGTCATCATTTCAGTCTATACCATATATGCATCTGATGTTCTTTCCCACATCAGCTCCATAGTTTTGTAATATTTATCATTGTGGCCCACTGACTTGCAAAAGGTGTAATATGAACTCTTTGGTACTATCTAGTACTTCTACATCATCATGCAGTGATAAGGGTCGTGACCCAGTTTCTTGCATATTTCACACCATAATCCTCCTGTTGGTAATGGATTTAGAATTTGTGTTGCAATATACTGCGCAAATGTTGGAAATTCGTTCTTGTGGTGTCCTTCCGTCCTACATGTGGTACACTAAATGACTTCTTGTTTTTCCTTGTTCTTGTTCTGGTTCAGATGAAATGTCAGATTTTTCAAATCCTCCTTCAATTGTTCAACAGTTGGGTCTGTCTACTGGTACTGGTTCCCTTTCAGTTGCAAGGCTGACTGTAGAGCCTCTGCCTACGTCTAAAACTTATGTTGTCGTAAAGGGTATTTTAAGTGTGGTAGTAGTGAGTTGACAAATAGGTGTCGATGTTTCATATCGTTCATAAGGTCTTTTAGCTTTCCCTTCAGTCACTTGAATCTCTAATCAATATCCCATACTGATTCTTCTAGTTTTTGTATTATTTTGATCGTGTCATTCATGTACTGATCCTTTGAGCTCAGATTTTGGAACTCATTAATCAGTAACTTCTTAATGTCTTCCAGTGTCCTTGTTGTCCAAGGGGCACTGTTTGTGTTTAGGCTCATGTACCAGTCTAGTGCATGGTATCTTAGCGTAATCGCTAGATGCACGAGTTTGGTATCTTCATCAGTGATATGTTTTGCTTCCCAGATATTTTCACAAATGAACAAATGCTTCTCAGGTTCTTCTGTTGCTTCTCCTCAAAATTCTGGTAATCTTATAGTGGGATCGTGTCCTGCCATTCTGAATACTAAACTACTACCTCCACTGCACGGTGTCAATACTTGACTAGTGCTGCCTGAACTGGCTCCTCCAGTTGTTGCTCCTTGTGTAGATGTACTTCTTGCTGTCGGACTTCCTCCGAACTTCGGTTGTCTAAATGGTGGTGTTCTCTTTGGTGTATTAGTTGCACATGGTTTTATGGGTTCCACACTGACATTAATATGGATAGGATGGCTACCTTCTCCTCCCATTCTTGGACCTCTCGTTTTCCTCTCGTATGTTGTACGTAGGATTTCCTCAATCTTCTCCACATCCCAGATATCCTCTACATCTTCCTCATCACTCACCAAGCCTTCCCTCACAGCTACGACTCTCTTCTTGGTATTCACCTTATATTGGTAGGGTACTCCGCTATGTGTCTTTCCTGATGACATCAAGATCCACTTGATCTGTTCATCATCCATCATGATCGGGCCCAAGGGTTCCTCCTCCTTCTTGTATTTATTCTTACCATTTATCCCCTTTCTATCAGTGCTTCCCCCCTTCCCCCATGCAAGCAAGGAAGTTTAGTTGTCTTATTCCACTGTCATTACACCTTTTTTATATAACAATATCTTGATAGAAGTATACAGTGATCGAATGTACCTTCCTCGAGGTTCACATAGAAATTCTTGCTTTTCTATGTTGTATGACTTCACTGTGTCAACTACAAACTCTGTTATGAACCCTACAACAATACTTTCAAGCCATAATTATGTTGCATGGGTGAATTTGTTGTTCACCTACTATAACTGCTCAATCTGTATTGGGGTCCAATCTAGATATTGAATCCAGTTCATCGCATGGTTATCCTTCAACCTTAGTATCCACTCATGTAGTAGATGCAGAAAATCACAGAAAAAGACTTCGTTTAAATCAGTAAACATGTATTTGTCCAGATATTTGCATGGTGTGATTCTAGGGTTTCTATTGTCTTTTATGAAAAATCTAGCTCTTTGGTTCTCAAACAAGCTTTGATTTCTTCTTTTGTGGGGTTCCATGGTCTCAACACCCCCTTCTAATGTCTCATTACTCTCTTCTTTTCTTTGTGCTTTTCTCGCTCAATCTATCTCCTTTACTCAGTCCTCCTCTTCTTCCTTCCAATGGCAACAGAACCATTTGTTGGTTATTTATTCTTCCTTCTCTATATTCTAAGTTATTGACACAGGTTTCATGTCTTTTCAGGTTTCCAACAAAGCCTCTAAAACTATCGGCCCTCCTAATGAACCAGAAGGAAACACAACACACAGAATGCACTGTGCAGCCTCGCCCAAGATAGCTTTAAATGGGTGGTTGTAAGACTCAGGTGTTTACAACCCAGGACTGAGTATGAGATAGGGGTTCGTTATTCAGGGCCATCTATTATAAATGGTGATTTCAATATACTATTATTCATGATTATGCACTGCCTTCACAGTTTATTCCCTTAACACGCCACCGTATTCCATAACAATATAATAACACATTCATTAAGCACAACAATTAACTTATGAGAGAAAGTAAAGACATACATGCATTCATCACATTACATAGATATTATCGTGGTTCACTCCCTCCTGGGCTACGTCCAAAAAGATTTGGCTCTCGACTCTTTTATTATGGTAGTTTTGCATCTCCAACGCTACATGCGCTTACAATTCTCCTCATATGGGTAAGATCTATGTGAGGTGAACTAGATCACACCAAGCTCCTCAGCTTGCGGTCTAATCCTCATATCTTTCTTCTCTCCTCTCCCCTATATCTCAACATCTTACAAAATAGTTCATCACAACATAGCATATCATATTGGCTCGTACATAACCAGTATGAAAAATACAAAAGTGAACTAATCAGGAACCAACCTTACACAATAAAAAGGGGAACCCGCTATTATACCTATGTATCTATATTTATATCTATCAGGATCTTTAGCCGTTTACAATGTATTACAAAAACCCTAACCCTACCAACGTTAGGTCTTCCTCCCATGCACACACGTTGCTCTTCCTTCCAACTGTGGCTTTCCTTGTGCACGCTTCCTTGCATGTGCACATGTTGTGTTTCCCTCCAGTTGTTACTTTAGTTTCTGCATGCTTTCTTTCCCCATTATCATCCTTCTTTCCACTTTGGCCTTTCTTCTTTCCATTTCATCCTGCTGCCAACAAGCAGTTTTGTAAATCTGTTTTCCACTTGTTCTTTTGTGCCCACATATTCAACTCTGATGTTCTTTTCTACAACTTGTTCCCATAGAAAGTGATACTTGATTGGACTGTGCTTCATCTCGGAGTGCATCATCAAGTTCTTTGAGATACTGATGGCACTTGTATTATCATAATCGATTGGAATGGGCTCATCATACTAAACCTGTATATCTATCAGAGTTTGTTTCATCCATAGAACATGTTTACAACATGTTGTTGCTGTAATATACTCTACCTCGGTTGTAGATAAAGATACAAATGATTGTTTCTTTCTTATCCATGATACTAAACACTCACCCAAGTAGAACGTTGCTCCACTAGTGCTTCATCGGTCATCAATGCAACCTTCCCAATCTACATATGTGTAGGCAATAAGTGATAAATCCTTTCTTTTTGGATACCATAATTAAAACTCTTTTTTTCCTTTGAGATATCTGAAAATCCTCTTCACTTCTAATGCATGTGATTCCTTTGGTGCTTCTTGAAATCGTGCCACTTGTCCAAATGCTTGCATTACATCTAGTCTAGATGTTGTCACATGTTGTTCCTGAGTCTATACTTAAGGCTTAAAAGTATTGTGTCAAGGCATCTGAAAGTATGATAAAGGTTGGTAAAGGATTACACTAACCTTCGGTATGGGAAACTAATGAGGATTTCTACGTTCTCGTTTTCTAGCTTCCAACTGTTCCTGGGTAATAATATCTTGTTCAATGGCTGCCCATGAACGTTCCAATTCCTCCCGGATGTTCACGGTTTTAAGGATGTTGTCAAAAAGATTTAAGGCGATATGTATTTGATTGGATAATCTGGGTTGAATATTTGGTTGAGTTGTTGCAGGGACAGTCATTGAGGAACAATACCAATATGGAAATGATTTCGACAGAAGATTTCAATGCTGTTTCAATTTGGTTAGAATAAAGAGAAACTTTTACATGAAGAACGAAATAAGAATGCAAACTGAAGGCCCTTTCCCGTAACTGTATTATTTTTAGTAAAAAGATGTAGAGTGAGAGAAAAAATGTTAAGTTGTAGATAACGTGAGGTTACTGTCAGTAGAGAACTCACAAATACACGGAAGAAGAAATCAACATAGAAATAATTGACATAGTGTAAATAAACATGAAATTCTGTAAATGCAAATTGGTCTTACACCCGCTAATAGTTGGTGCAGAGGAAAGACAAGACACAATTACAGAAAAATGAAATCCTTTCACTATAGTAGTGGTCGTACTAAATTATAGCGATACACATCAATTATGAAGATTGAAACGAAATGAAACAAGAAACATAACAAAACAAACTTGTAACACAGTCGTGACGGAATTGGGAATCCTCAAATTTGCTTGTATTAACTTCTCCAATGCAAGAACTCTCTTACAATCACTACCAAAAAAGTCCAGCTCTATGTTCTTCTTTTTGTCCCCTATTTATACAAAATTTTCCCTGCTTTTAAAACTTAACGGTGTCATAAATTTAATTACAAAATGAGGGGAGAGAGATCGCTCCACATCTCCTACTCTATTTTCAAAAAGTGACAGGTGCTTGTCCTTGTGTGATTCGGCGTATATGATACATTTGTCTACAAACTGGGATACAAGCTGTGAATGTTCCGCTTGACAGCTGGGAGGAGTGAAATCACTCCATCTCTTCTACTCTAGTTTCAAAAAGTGTCAGGTGCTTGTCTTCACATGGATTCAGTGTACCTAATACATTTGTCCACAAACTGGGATACAAGCTGTGAAGGCTCTGCTTGACACTGGCCTCAGCAAAATAGCACTCTCGGGCTAACTGTGGAAGTTTATCACCCATTTGTGCATCAATGATATCAAGGGCACTGAGTTGCGCACTGGGCTGAATCAAATGTTCACCAACTTGAGCCATGTTTACCCTGTCCATTTAAGAGATTTCCGTCGAATCTTTTTCATTCTTCTCCTTCATGTCGAGGGAAATCTGATCTATATTCATCTGCCTCAGCATTTCTAAGTCACCTCCACTCTCCATCCCTAACAGCTCACCATCTATAGTATTGAAAGCTTCTTCTAACTAATTGGTCATTTTCTGGACATGTTCTTTGCTTAAGGTAATATTATGTTCCCAATCCTTTAACAGAACATTACCTCTAGTTTCTTCAGCGAGGGTGAGTCCGGGAGAACCTGCTGAAAACCTATTGTTAGTAGCTATCACTGCCTCTTGAAAGGTGACCCGAGGAGCCTCTGCGTTCCTTTCTTTGATAATTATATTCTTAGAAATCTGATGTATTAACAGGCAATCTTCTCGAATCTCTCCCACTTTGTCTAGCAGACTCTGTTGCACAGAAGAGATTCTACTCCGAATATTGATCGCTCGGGATTTAAAAATCTCGATGTTGGTCACCTTGCTTTCTACGACCTCCAACTGAGCCTGCAGCTCTGTGATCATACTCCTCTGCTGACCCGACTGTATCCGACCATCTCGGATGACCGAATTCGCTTATTCCAACTTGGTTTTTAAGACTTCTATTTCCTTTTTATCGGCCAATCGAGCCAGTTCTATTTCTCCACTCACCTGACTCTTAGCGTTTTCTGCAGCTGAAGCTACTCGGGCTTCGAGAGTCTTGATCAGGCGATTCTTTCTCTTAATCTGATTTTTCAACATCGCGCCCGAGAAGTGATTCACCGACGCATATGCTCCCAGCGTTCTTACTATCTCTGTGGCGAATTCATCACTCCTTTTGTTTTTTCCATCTGTCATCACTTTGAATTTTTTAGCAGTTGATCCTTCCTCCTGGGTGAACTCCCTTTTCACAACTGCTTTTCTCTTTTTGTCGAAGAAGAACTCATTGGGAGGAAGCTCTTCTGCTCTGATGGGCCTTATTTCTTCACCAAAAATCCATCCTTCTCCTATGTTTCCTTGCGTTGACTGCAAAGGGGTGACAGAAGTGATGGGTTCCTCGATTTGCTTCGCCGCCTTTCCTGGTGTGCCGAGAGGGTCCTGTTCCTTCGAAGGATCAGAGGTCTTCATCTCAGTCTCTGGATTCTGAGTTTCCGACGGGTCTGTGTTGCTTGCTTCCACCTCTGGACTATGTTCCTTGGGTGGGTCAGTAGTTTCTTTTTCTATTTCGGGATTATTCTCCTGCTCGAGATTCTTCTCTTGCTCCCCTTCCTGACGTTTTTAGGGGTTAGAATTTTGGCCCTCAAAACTTTCAGCCTCCTTCTATTTATCCTTGGAAAGACCCAAGACTCCTAGCACCATGGGGAGACATATTTTTCTATGCTCCTGAAACTTTAAAACAGAGGCCATGTCTTCGAGTGCTAGAGATCTGATTCGAACTAGCACTTCCCCATAGGACCTCGCCCCTCAGAAAATATCATCCGAGGGTGAACACTCGTGTTCAAACCTCTTCGAACCATAGTTTTCCAAATGGTTTCTTACAATTTTCCGAGGATCATGCTTTTTATATTCAATAGAGGCAAAACTCAGGTCCTCCAGGGATGCAGCCTCGGCTTTAGCATGCCCAAAATCCAATAAAGAATAAGATTTTAGCCGAATAGGGAAAAACGGCCATACCTTCTTCGATGACGCTTTGAGCTCTTTACTCACTCCGCCAATCACCGTTTGTCGGGCAATCTCGCGACATGCCATCTTGTCGGGAATGAACAGTGGTAGCGCCAGAGGAGGAACAACAGCTCCGAACACTCTAAAATAGGAAAACTCTGCTTCCACGTACCAGTCTGTGATACCACTCAGATTCGCAGAAATGCTATCTAAGATGCGAGGTGGCGAAAGACCAAAAATGGTGATGTGCAGAGGCACCATCACCCAGTTGAAAATCTCATAAATAAATTTATCTGCTTTATTTTCCCACAGTTTATCATGGTACTCATGCACAATTTTTTCTTGGGTTGGGCTCCAAGCCCAATTCATCAAAGGAAAAGGTGTCATGGAGCATATTGCATCCATGATATACGCAGACATGAAGAATCCGGATGGTCCCCCGGCTTCCTTTTGCTTTCGATACTCTGTGACCCTATTAAACAAGCTATCCGAGAGTATTTTTTCCCAATTAAATGAGAAACCTTCCGCTACCGGAAAGATGAGAGGTACCCACGCAATGTAGAAATGTGTTGTATCCTCTCTTCTGAAAAGTTGGCATGTCATCATTGCCACATACATATAATTTAGCTCCAGCGAAGCAATTGAATACACGCCCTTGTCATTCGCTCTGAATGTCGTGGAGCGCGAAACCCAGTCTTTTATCAAACTAGGCATGGTTTTGTCATATTCTTCGTGTTCCTTCTTTTTGAATTCCTCCAGGAATTCAGTGTCGTATGTGTATTCAGAAGTTGTTGGGAGCTTATACATAGCTTGGATATGCTCTGGTTTGAAATTCCCGACCATGGTCCGTTGGTCATTTATGATAGTTCTGGTGGGCAGGTCTATATGATCCAACGCCCATCGGATCATGTCATAGTATGGGAGCAACCGTGGTCTAGTTGCAACCAGGTGCATTCCTGACTGAACAACTGTCTTGTATTTAGTGTTCAGGTCGTCCTTTACATTATCATTGTCATCCGAGTCTGAATAGTTCACCAATTCGGATTGCAGAATATCTGAAACAAATGACCAGGTGGGTACTGAGCCACTAGTCCGAGGTGAAGTATCTGAGACGTTGTCTGAACCCTGCGCTACAATCTTGACATTCGCTTTCGCTGCTCTCCTTGGAGCCATGTCTAAAACTTGTGTTTTCGTTCTTCTACGATAGACCTATGTATACATGCAGAGTTTAGTTCACTCGGAGAAAGGTGAGCTCTGTGCGGTTATGAGAAATGTTTAAAATAGAATGAAACTTCTCGTATATATTTGAAAACCCTGTACTATTTGAAATAAGTCTGTCAAATCGCGAATAGAAACAAATTTATTGCATAAATATGATCTTATTCCTTCATGGATTTACCCTAATTCTTCATTAATGTCATCAATGTTCGGTGGCTTGACAGGCAGTCGGGTTATGGAGAGCAAGTGGCTACCTCGTGAAGTGTGCAAACCTCGATGTGTGGGACATATCTCGTTTAATTTTAAAATTTCAAATCTTAACGACTTAAAGATTTTTCTCGCTTTTCGCTGCATCGTGAATTTCCTTTCCACATTTTGACTCTTCAACTCACGATACTGCGAGTGCCGATTTTACCTTAATTAACAATAACCATGATTTGGCGCATCCTTAACTATATAATTAATTTACTCGCCGTATCGTGACTCGAGAATTCGAAGACAGCCTTTTGAAAGAATGATATTCAGAATCGCGATATCGCGATGTGGCGATAATTAAGGCTCGAATTATGAGAAGGAAACCTTAGATTAGGTGACTAATTAATCTCGCTATAATCATGTCGCAACTTCGTGAATCGGGGTTTTGGACACCTTAACTTTATGAAAGAAAGTGTCGAGTGGCGATGTACCGAGAACCAAATTTAACCATGGTTATTTTTTACCTTTAGTCCTTGACCAAGGTTATCACAAAAGTCATCACGTTCGCAGCTCTCGGGCTTGTAAAAACAAAAACTTAGGTTCAATGAATGCCGAGGCGCGAATTCTCGAAAATGCATACTCATGAGTTAAAATTTTTACCCTAGTTAATGTTTTGCGTGAAAAAACAAAAAATGAATTCGCAAATTCGCGTCTCGGGACTTATGAATTCAAAGATTGAAGTATCCGGCTTGCGATATCCTGAAATAAAGCAAAAGAGAAAAAGAGAAAACCTATTTGCAAAAAGTGGATCTTTTTTGAAACTAAAAAAGGATTGCTATCCAGGCAACAAGATTTCAAAGTTTTAAGATTTCAGAAGGAGAAGAAAAACAACTTTAGATCTCAAGTATCGAAAATTGAAAATTGCGCGAGGTAAAAAACAAGGGCGGCTCCAACATAGGCTCCAACTAGGGATCCTGTTTCCCTGTGAGGCGGGAAGAACAGTAGACTAGGTGCCAATATTGGGTAAATGGAGTCATAGGCTAAAATCAACAGAAAAATTTTCAAGGAAAAATATAGAAAGGGGGAGGAGATCTTCGCTTGGTACCCCAAAAAAATTTTTGAACTCAGATACTCTTTCCAAACATAGTTGAAGTCACTTTCACAACTTTCCCTTTCTCACTACTAACTTTGGGGACACTTTAAGCCAGTCAAAACAACCCTAGGGTATTCAACAGATCTTACGATTCTCAGCTTGCATTAAAAGAATGTTATTATACAATTTTAAATAGGGAAGTCCCATCGGAATTTGGGGAAATGATCAGGTTTTCAGGAAGCGTTGGTCACCGGATTAGATTGATATTTATGTGTAACAGCCTTACAGATCTCTCAGACATTGCTTCACTACCAGCGAGCCTGTTCAGTACCCCGGTGAAGTTGTCTAGCCCCTTTTTTACTGAATTTCTTTTCACCACTTCGGAAAATATTGATGCGTTTAAACGCTAAGACGAGGGCAATCATTTATGAATTTCCTTTCATCGTCTTAATGGACTAGGTGGAGGCAATCATTTCTGAATTTCCTTTCACCACCTGTCTTAATATTTATTTTTAAAACACGAAGGTGGGAGCAATCAGTTTTTATGAGGACTGAGATCTGTGTGATATTTTTTATCAGAGGTCTGTCCACTTATTTTGATTACTCGGTGTCAACCTTCCCCTGACCCTCACAAGACCTTTAGTTCTTAGGGAGATAGGGGATAATAATAAAATTTAAGGAACATACTGTTCAAGCAAGCTTTGATTTTTCCGACGCTGTCGAAAAACCTAGGGAAGTTAGGATCGCTATAAACGTTCCTTAGCTTAGCAGAAGATCGAGTAGTTGTGAAGACCAGCTTTCTTATTAAGATCTGCTTCGGAATCCCTGAGGTTTAAAATGAAAAACCTTTACCCCTTCACAAAGACTGGGGAAGATAGTGACTCGCTAAAAGTTAGGCCCAAATATAGACAGAAAACAAGGCAGCGATTCAATGGCTTGATATACAAAAGGTCACAACGGTTCGGGACTGGTTTTCGAATATATTTAGGAACAGAGATTATGACTGACTGTTTTTTAGATTTAATGAATTTATTCAAATCATTTCATTTGAAGATTATAAAACCAAAAATATTCCTGTTGTCTAACCTTTTATATTGCAAATTTGAAAAATGTTACCTTAGTTTGCTAAAACAGCCTTTCATGACCTGGGTATTTAGAAAGCTCACCTCTATCTTTTCTTTTCATTTTCTCTATGAACTTACGAGATATCTTAAGTATCACATGTTTTATGTCGTTATATTTCCAACACCGACCTGCACCTTAATTTTTCAGCTAGTTTCGTCTGCAGCTGGAATCCTGCAAAAAACAAATTACAAATTTGACTTAAAATGTGTTGAGAGTTTAGGAACGAAAACCAAAAATTGAAAACTCATAATAAAATTTATTTATTTACATATATATATATATATATATAATTTATTTATTTTTTTAATTTATTTTTCTTTTCTATCGGACGACTGTCACGTCATGTAATGCTTTATATATCGCCCGTTGACAGGGGCGCTGAGAACTTCTCCATCAATATTTTCCAAAAGAAAGGATTTTTTTCCTTCTAGAGCCGAGACCCTGAATGGTCCATACCAAAGGTGGTCAAACTTGCCATGCTTCGCGGCTTCTTCTCTTCTCGTATCTCATCTTAACACCAAGTCACATGGGAGGAACTCTCTGTCCTTCTCCTTGAGATCGAACAATGCTTTCATATCATCCTGGTATTTTTGTATTTTCTCATCAACCTCTACTCTGAGCTATTGAACCTCAATCAGCTGGTTAATTCTCCTGGTTACATGATTGGGTTCTTCGTTCTGATCCTGCCATAATTTCATCACTGGCAGCGCTAAGTTTATGGGCAGAACTGCCTCGGTCCCATAGACCATCTGAAACGGTGAAATGTCGATAGATATTTTAGTGTTCATGCGATTTTCCCACAACGCGTACTTCAAATGTACATGCCAGGACCTTTTGTTTTGATCCAGTACCTTTTTTATCATATTTACTAGGCTCTTGTTAGATGATTCAGCCAGCCCATTTCCCTGAGGGTAATAAGAAGTAGAATGGCCAAGAACGATACTGTACTTCTGGCAGAAGTGGATCATAGCCATGGATTTGAAGGCCTGGGCGTTGTCGGTAACAATCTTTCAGGGACACCCGAATCTTGAAAAGATGTTATCTTCCAAGAAGTCAATCACCACCGAGTCTGTTGCCCTTTTGGTTGGAATTTCTTCCACCCACTTCGTAAAATAATCTGTGGCTTTTACGATCCACTTATGCTGAGCACTGGAATGGGGGTTTATTTCCCCTATGAAGTCTAATCCCCATTGTTGAAATGGGGCTTCAATTTTGACTGGAACGAGTGGTAGTGCAGGGAGTTTCTGCTTACCAGCGAATATTTGACATGAGTGACAGGCGCGCACTTTGGTATTGACATCCGAAAATAGTTTCAGCCAATAGTATCTGGCTCTTAGGATCTTGTAGGCTGTGGCTCTCCATGCATGGTGTCCTCCACAGATTCCTTCATGAAATTCTTCTATAACCCATGGAGTTTCCGACTCGACCAGACAGACCAGTAAGAACCCGAGTGGATCCTTCCAGTATAGTTGATTTTCGGAGATGCAATATTTTACAGCATGGAGTTTTAAAGTTCTGTATTTGGCTGGTGTTAGTTCATCTGGACATTTCAGGTTTAACAAATAGAAAACTATATCTTTATACCAGCCCGATGTCATGAATTTTTCTTCAACCTTGCTTGGATATGTCTGGTCAACCGTCTCTTGTATATGTGTGTCTCCGTCTTCTCCTTGTAGGCAATTGATGTCAAGAGCTCTAAGGTTCGACTCGACCAAGAGTTTGGCCAGACCTTTTCCTTTTATCAATTTGGTAGGCTTGATTTCCAGATCGAATTCTTGTATTTTAGCAAGCCAGCGCCCTCGTTTTCCATCACTATCTGGCTGTACTAATATATCCTTCACAGCACTGGTTGGTACGTACGCGATAATTTTTTAATGTAGAATGTAAGCTTTGAATGCTTTTAGGGCTTTCACCATTGCGTACGCCTGCTTTTCTATTATATCATATTTTAGTTCGGTGTCTCTAAGGCTCTTGCTAAAAAACGCGATCGGGCGTTCAAAGCCTTCATCATCTTTTTGCAGTAACACCGTGGCGATAGTATGTTGAGAAGCGAATGAGAAGATGAGGAAATCTTTCAAGTAATCTGGGCTTATTAACACAGGTGCCTCGCTGATAAATTTTTTAATATGCTCGAACGACGCTTTGGCCTCGGTCGTCCAATTTACTCTGCTATCTTTCTTCAGCATTCCTGTGATCAATTTGACAATCTCAGCAAAATTTGGTATAAACCTTCGCAAAAAATTTATTATACCTAAGAAAGATTGAATTTCTTTAACGTTTCTAGGGATACTGATAGTTTGTATTGCTTCAACCCTCTTAGGATCGATCCTGATCCCATCTTTAAATACGATATGTCCCAGAAGCTTACCTTCCTGCATAGAGAAATGTGATTTCTTTGGGTTCAAAGATAGGCCATACCTGCGACATTTTTCGAAAGTCTGTTTTAAATGGATCAAATGTTCTTCATCGGTTTTAGAAAAAAGCGTCAAATCATCAAGGTAGATTACTACGAACTTGTCTCTTTCTCCGACGAAAGCGATGTCCATAGCGCGCTGGAAGGTAGCCCCTACATTCATCAAACCAAAAGGCATTGTATCATACATGAAAGTACCCCATGGTGTGGTGAAAGCGGTTTTTTCTCTATCTTTCTCGTTCATGGCGATTTGGTTGTACCCAGAAAATCCATCTATCATAGACATTCGATTTTCTCCAACTACCTTTTCTAGGACGTGGTCTATTTTAGGAAGTGGATAATTATCTTTAAGAGATGACCTGTTCAAGTTCCAGAAATCCACACACAATCTGATTTCTCCGTTCTTTTTTCTGACAGGCACCAAATTTTCTACCCAATCTGAGTACCTTAGAAGTACAATTATTTTCGCATCTAAGAGATTCTTAACTTCCTTTTCAATAACGGGCAACAAAATGGGGTTAAACTGCCTGAGCTTTTGCCTAAAAGGCTTGACTCTGGGCTTCAAAGGTATCTTGTGCTCAATTATAGAAGTATCATATGTTCGAAGCTCATCATAGGACCAGGCGAAAACATCTTTATACTGTCTGAGTAGGTTTCTGTACTGGTCTTTTACCTTAGGAGGGAGGAATTTAGATATCTTTACTATCCTGGAATCTTTTTCAGTTCCTATGTTGCAGTCCTTCACTTCTTCTGGTTGGGGTGAAAAGTGGACTTCACGGGTATGTCGTTTTGATCGAAGAGTCTTTCCAAAGGAATTAAGCCTTTCAGGATATGGTTGTTTTTAAGGACCAACATGCGATGATCCGCTATTTTTTCTCGGAAGGTTTCAGGATCTTCACCTTCTTGCATCATCCACATCGGGTCGTTTTGGTTTTCTTGGTCTGGATGGGTTTCAGAGAACTCACCTATTGCCGTAAGAAATTTCTGAATTTGTTCGTCATCTTCAAAGACTTGCTAGTGTCGAACATTGTCTGGTATGAAGGGTTTATATTTGATTTCAATATGATATTTCAGTTTAACGGTCGTGGGTGGAGAAAAGGTTGAGGCTGCCTTAGCCAATGCGTCAGCATGTAGATTCTCTATGCGAGGAATAAAATGGACTTTTATAGATGAGAAAAAATTCTCCATCAAATCCCAAGCACAATTTCTGTATGTTCTTAATCTGGGATGCTTGGCAAGGTATTGTCGGTTTACTTGTCTTACTATCAATTCAGCATCTCCGTAAACTTCCAAGTTTTTTATATTTAACTTCTTTACAGCCTCTAAACCTAAAATTAATGCTTCATACTCACATACGTTATTGGTGTAATCTATGTCCCACTGCAAACGATATGAGAAAGGAACGATAAACTTACCTTCAGGCGCTACCAAAAGTATGCCAGCACCAGCTCCTTCAGAAGATGAAGCGCCATCGAAGTACATTTTCCAAATACCACTTTTGCATAGTTTTTCAGTCAAGGGGATAAGCTCTTCTTGTTTCATATCAAGTTCTTCTGAACACCTGTCTAAACCATCATCAAATGACAATATGCAACTCCCCAGATCTTGGTCTACAACGTAAATGGGAAAGTTATTCGGATTCTAAGGATCACTGATGGTATATGCTAATCTTGTTTCTCGGTACAAACAGGTAAACTGACCACTGAAGATTGGGATTGTGGCATATGACATGTCCAATTTTAGAAAGCCCCCTAACTTGGCTCCCCATGATCTGGATAACAACATACCATATTTGGGGGGAATATCTGCAATAACCACATCCATCAGGATACTCTTGACCGGGACCTGAGCTAGGGTAACTACCAGATCTTTTATCATTCCCATACATTTAACCTTTCTTGAATCAAAGGAGTATAGGTCTCCGTAGGGTCTAGTGATCTGGAGCCCCAACCTCTCCATTATATCTTTGGGCATGACATTATGTGAAGCCCCGGAGTCTAACATGCAGTTATGCAGTAACTGATCATGTATATTCAGGGTGATATAGAAAGGAGTGACGTTGTCCTTGGATCCCTCAAAATGAGGACCAAAGGTGATGTTAGGTCTGTCGTCTTCTAGGTTGATAACATCGTAGTGACTTTCTGGCTCATAAACACCCATCACTTTGGCAATTTGCTTCCGATAAGTGGGGTTTTTTGCTAATTCTACCAGAGGAATCGGTATCTTAATTTTATTTAATTCATTTTCAAAATTATAGGGTGTATTTTCCTTGTCCGTTTCTTTGATTAAGACTTCCAAGCGTTTTTCTTCCGACTTGTTTGTCTGGATCGCTTTATCACTCGTGACCTTAGTCGAGGATGTAACTTTATCTATCGGTCCTGTTTCCTTTGTTTGGGTTTCGGCTTTTTTCACCTCAGAGTCTTGATTTTTTGCTACCTTGTCTTTATTGCTGGGTAACAAAGAATCTTCCAAAGGAGGTTCATGAGATTGACCCCTTTGCATGATTTTCTTAGGTTGGTCAGTTGAGGTGATCTTATTTTTAGATCTCAGATTGTATCTGGGTTGAAAATCAGCCGCTATCATTTCTGTTTCTGGTTGAGATACGTAGAGGTTAGTATGATCACCTTCTTCTTCTTCATTAGACGGTTGAGGATTATTTATAGATTTATCATAGTCTTCCCTGGTTAAAAATAGCTGCGAACACTCATCACCAAAAAACGCAACTTCATCTTCCGAATCTCCAAAATCTTGGAAGTCATTTTCTCCTATAAAATTTTCATTTTTTAGTGGGGCTTGTATCTTTTGATCTTCATTCTTTATTTGCCTCTGTTGATTTTGGGGATTTGGGTTTCTCCTGAAGTCCTTTTTGTTAGAAGAATCAGCTTTAGCCTGATCCAACTCCATCCTAGAGATTTTGTTAGACAGATCTTTAATTATTCGGGCCATATCATCTACTTTGTCGTCAGTGTATCTATTTGACTCGGAAGGACCCACTGGTTCCCTATAGCGTCTAGTTTCATGGTTGACTGTTTCAACTTTAGCCTTTAACTTACCTGAAGCCATCATATTGGATTCTATTTCGACAGCATCGTCTTGCATTCTATTTAAGGTGGCTCCTCTTCTTTCTCGTAAAAGTAATGCAAAATCAGGTTCGAAATCTCCCGCAAAGGTTACTTTGGCTGAGGGTTCAGAAGGTTTGACAGCAGCTGGAATTTTATTATAAAGTTTGTTAAATCTCAAAATAAATTCCATAAAAGTTTCTGAGTTCTTTTTCTTTAGGGACCCAAACTCGGTAAGGTAATACAAGTGATCTTTTCGCTCTCCCCATTGTCTGAGGAAGGCATCTTCAAAGGCGTCATATGTCCGAATAGAAGCTACAGGAATACTACGAAACCAATTTCGGACCTGTCCTTCAAAGGTTTGGACAAGTAATCTCGAATAGACATCCTCATGCTCAATACCACATATGTCTGCGAACTGGTCAAAGAAGTTTATATGCTCGGCTGCGGTTAGATCTCCCTCCCCAGTGAACTTAGGAAGATTTTTGATGTAGTTGTCAGGTAAATCATGGAGGGGAACGGGTAAAACCAGGGGAGCGTATCTCACTGCTACCTTTGCGAATACTCCAGGAGGAGGGACATTATGATGTCCTCCACCTCCTCCTTCGACGCCTGCCATCGACTTGGGAGTAGGAAATGAGGGTGTAACACACTCTTTTGAATCAGGTGAAACTAGAAAGTTTTGCCGAAGAAATGCTAGTGTGTCAAATGATGATGATCTTTCTAAAGGACTCTTTCCCTTGTTTATAGATGGGAAAGTCTGATGTGGCTCACTCCTAAATTCCGGGTAGTTTGTTTCCGGATTTTTGGTATCAGACAAAGGGCTGCCGAAAGTAGGAGGTTCTAAAGGGCATTTAGTCTTTAAAAGTGGGTTTTTGGGTTTATTAACTGAAGCGGTTGTCTCAAACGAGCCTCTCGCTCTTAAAAAATTTTCAAGATTATTAACAGGCGTAATCAGCTTGCCATCCGGGTTCTGTCTGGTATGCTTTCTACCAGACGCCAGTTTCTGTTTCAGTGGAGTCACCAAGTGAAATATTTAAACAAGCCTTAAAACGGTGTGCACTCTATGTTCACTATCAAAGAGTAACACTATCAACGAAATAGTTTGTCGTTTTCCCAGAGAAAAGATTTTGTAACTTCGTTCCCCGGCAGCGGCGCCAAAAATATGTTGTTCCTGAGTCTGTACTTAAGGCTTAAAAGTACAGTGTCAAGGCATCCGAAAGTATGATAAAGGTTGGTAAAGGATTACACTAACCTTTGGTATGGGAAACTAATGAGGATTTCTACGTTCTCGTTGTCTAGCTTCCAACTGTTCCTGGGTAATAATATCTTGTTCAATGGCTGCCCATGAACGTTCCAATTCCTCCCGGGTGTTCGCGGTTTTAAGGATGTTGTCAAAAAGATTTAAGGCGATATGTATTTGATTGGATAATCCGGGTTGAATGTTTGGTTGAGTTGCTGCAGGGACAGTCATTGAGGAACAGTACCAATATGGAAATGATTTAGACAGAAGATTTCAATGATGTTTCAATTTGGTTAGAATAAAGATAAACCTTTACATGAAGAACGAAATAAGAATGCAAACTGAAGGCCCTTTCCCGTAACTGTATTATTTTTAGTAAAAAGATGCAGGGTGAGAGAAAAAACGTTAAGCTGTAGATAACGTGAGGTTACTGTCAGTAGAGAACTCACAAATACACGGAAGAAGAAATCGACATAGAAATAATTGACATAGTGTAAATAAACATGAAATTTTGTAAATGCAAATTGGTCTTACACCCGCTAATAGCTGGTGCAGAGGAAAGACAAGACACAATTACAGAAAAATGAAATCCTTTCACTATAGTAGTGGTCGTACTAAATTATAGTGATACACATCAATTATGAAGATTGAAACGAAATGAAACAAGAAACATAACAAAACAAACTTGTAACACAGTCGTGACGGAATTGGGAATCCTCAAATTTGTTTGTATTAACTTCTCCAATGCAAGAACTCTCTTACAATCACTACCAAAAAAGTCCAGCCCTGTGTTCTTCTTTTTGTCCCCTATTTATATAGATTTTTCCCTGCTTTTGAAACTTAACGGTGTCATAAATTTAATTACAAAATGAGGGGAGCGAGATCGCTCTACCTCTCCTACTCTATTTTCAAAAAATGATAGGTGCTTGTCCTTGCGCGATTCGGCGTATATGATACATCTGTCTACAAACTGGGATACAAGCTGTGAATGTTCCGCTCGACAGCTGGGAGGAGCAAAATCACTCCATCTCCTCTACTCTAGTTTCAAAAAGTGCCAAGTGCTTGTCTTCGCATGGATTCAGTGTACCTAATACATTTGTCCACAAACTGGGATACAAGCTGTGAAGGCTCTGCTTGACAGCTGGCCTCGGCAAAATAGCACTCTCGAGCTAACTGTAGAAGTTTATCACCCATTTCTGCATCAATGATATCAAGGGCACTGAGTTGCGCATTGGGCTGAATCAAATGTTCATCAACTTGAGCCATGTTTACCCTGTCCATTTTAGAGATTTCCGCCGAATCTCTTTCATTCTTCTCATTCATGTCGAGGGAAATCTGATCTATATTCATCTGCCTCAGCATTTCTGAGTCACCTCCACTCTCCATCCCTAACAACTCACCATCTATAGTATTGAAAGCTTCTTCTAACGAATTGGTCATTTTCTGGACCTGTTCTTTGCTTAAGGTAATATTATGTTCCCAATCCTTTAACAGAACATTACCTCTAGTTTGTTCAGCGAGGGTGAGTCCGGGAGAACCTGCTGAAAACCTGTTGTTAGTAGCTATCACTGCCTCTTGAAAGGCGACTCGAGCAGCCTCTGCGTTCCTTTCTTTGACAATCAGATTCTCAGAAATCTGATGTATTAACAGGCAATCTTCTCGAATCTCTCCCACTTTGTCTAGCAGACTCTGTTGCGCAGAAGAGATTCTACTCTGAATATCGATCGCTCGAGATTTAAAAATCTCGATGTCGATCACCTTGCTTTTTGTGACCTCCAACTAAGCCTCCAACTCTGTGATCATACTCCTCTGCTGAACCGACTGTATCCGACCATCTCGGATGACCGAATTCGCTTGTTCCAACTTGGTTTTTAAGACTTCTATTTCCTTTTTATCGACCAATCGGGCCAATTCTATTTCTGCACTCGCCTGACTCTTAGCGTTTTCTATAGCTGAAGCTACTCGGGCTTCGAGAGTATTGATCATGCGATTCTTTCTCTTAAGTTGATTTTTCAACGTCGTGACCAAGAATTGATTCGTCGACGCATACACTCCCAGCGTTCCTGCTATCTCTGTGGTGAATTCATCACTCCTTTTGTTTTTTCCATCTGTCATCACTTTGAATATTTTAGCAGTTGATCCTTCCTCCTGGGTGAACTCCTTTTTCACAACTTCTTTTCTCTTTTTGTTGAAGAAGAACTCATTGGGAGGAAGTTCTTCTGCTCTGATGGGCCTTAGTTCTTCACTGAAAATCCATCCTTCTCCTATGTTTCCTTGCGTTGACTGCAAAGGGGTGACAAAAGTGATGGGTTCCCCGATTTGCTTCGCCGCCTTTCCTAGTGTGCCGAGAGGGTCCTGTTCCTTCAGAGGATTAGAGGTCTTCATCTCAGTCTCTGGATTCTGAGTTTCCGGCGGTTCTGTGTTGCTTGCTTCCACCTCTGGACTATGTTCCTTGGGTGGGTCAGTAGTTTCTTTTTATGTTTCAGGATTCTTCTCCTGCTCCCCTTCCTGACATTTTTCGGGGTTAGAAGTTTGGCCCTCGAAACTTTCAGCCTCCTTCTCTTTATCCTTGTAAAGACCCAAGCCTCCTAGCACCACGGGGAGACATCTTTTTCTATGCTCCTAAAACTTTGCTAGAGATCTGATTCAAACTAGCACTTTCCCATAGGACCTCGCCCCTCGGAAAATATCATCTGAGGGTGAACACTCATGTTCAAACCTCTTCAAACCACAGTTTTCCAAATGGTTGCTTACAATTTTCTGAGGATCATGCTTTTTATATTCAATAGAGGCCAAACCCAGGTCCTCCAGGGCTGCAGCCTCGGCTTTAGCATGCCCAAAATCCAATAAAGAATAAGATTTTAGCCGAATAGGGAAAAACGGCCATACCTTCTTCGATGACGCTTTGAGCTCTTTACTCACTCCGCCAATCACCGTTTGTCGGGAAATCTCGCGACAGACCAGCTTGTCGGGAATGAACAGTGGTAGCGCCAGAGGAGGAACAACAGCTCTGAACACTCTAAAATAGGAAAACTCTGCTTCCACGTACCATTCTGCGATACCACTCAGATTCACAGCAATGCTATCTGAGATGCGAGGTGGCAAAAGACAAAAAATGGTGATGTGCAGAGGCACCATCACCCAGTTGAAAATCTCATAAATAAATTTATCTGCTTTATTTTCCCACAGTTTATCGTGGTACTCATGCACAGTTTTTTCTTGGGTTGGGCTCCAAGCCCAATTCATCAAAGGAAAAGGTGTCATGGAGCATATCGCGTCCATGATATATGCAGACATAAAGAATCTGGATGGTCCCCCGGCTGCCTTTTTCTCTCGATACTCTGTGACCCTGTTGAACAAGCTATCCGAGAGTATTTTTTCCCAATTAAATGAGAAACCTTCCACTACCCGAAAGATGAGAGGTACCCATGCAATGTAGAAATGTGTTGTATCCTCTCTTCTGAAAAGTCGGCATGTCATCATTGCCACATACATATAATTTGGCTCCAGTGAAGAAATTGAATACACGCCCTTGTCATTCACTCTGAATGTCGCGGAGTGAAAAACCCAGTCTTTTATCAAACTAGGCATGGTTTTGTCATATTCTTCGCATTCCTTCTTTTTGAACTCCTCTAGGAATTCAGTGTCGTATGTGTATTCAGAAGTTGTTGGGAGCTTATACATAGCTTGGATATGCTCTGGTCT
Source organism: Picea glauca (assembly GCA_000966675.3). NCBI lineage: Eukaryota > Viridiplantae > Streptophyta > Pinopsida > Pinales > Pinaceae > Picea > Picea glauca. The sequence continues at coordinate 685,999 of JZKD02S1701470.1, read as the reverse complement.
GAAAGTCCTAACCATGGTCCGTTGGTCATTTATGATAGTTCTGGTGGGTAGTTCTATATGATCCAACGCCCATTGGATCATGTCGTAGTATGGGAGAAACCGTGGTCTGGTTGCAACCAGGTGCATTCTTGACTGAACAACTGTCTTGTATTTAGTGTTCAGGTCGTCCTTTACACTATCATTGTCATCCAAGTCTGAATAGTTCACCAATTCGGATTGCAGAATATCTGAAACAAACGACCAGGTGGGTACTGAGCCGCCAGTCCGAGGTGAGGTATCTGAGATGTTGTCTGAACCCTGCGCTGCAATCTCGACATTCGCTTTCACTGCTCTCTTTGGAGCCATGTCTGAAACTTGTGTTTTCTCTCTTCTGTGATAGACCTATGTATACATGCAGAGTTTAGTTCACTCGGAGAAAGGTGAGCTCTGTGCGGTTATGAGAAATGTTTAAAATAGAATGAAACTTCTCGTATATATTTGAAAACCATGTACTATTTGAAATAAGTCTTTCAAATCGCGAATAGAAAAAAATTTATTGCATAAATATGATCTTATTCCTTCGTGGATTTACCCTAATTCTTCATTAATGGCATCAATGTTCGGCGGCTTGACAGGCAGTCAGGTTATGGAGAGCAAGTGGCTACCTCGTGAAGTGTTCGAACCTCGATGTGCGGGACATATCTCGTTTAATTTTAAAATTTCAAATCTTAACGACTTAAAGATTTTTCTCGCTTTTCGCTGCATCGTGAATTTCCTTTCCACATTTTGACTCTTCAACTCGCGAGACTGCGAGTGCCGATTTTACCTTAATTAACAATAACCGTGATTTGGCGCATCCTTAATTATATAATTAATTTACTCGTTGTATCGTGACTCGGGAATTCAAAGACAGCCTTTTGAGAGAATGATATGCAGAATCGCGATATCGCGATGTGGCGATAATTACGGCTCGAATTATGAGAAGGAAACCTTAGATTAGGCGACTAATTAATCTCGCTATAATCCTATCGCAACTTCATGAATCAGGGTTTTGGACACCTTAACTTTATGAAAGAAAGTGTCGAGTGGCGATGTGCCGAGAACCAAATTTAACCATGGTTAGTTTTTTACCTTTAGTCCTTGACCAAGGTTATCACAAAAGTCATCGCGTTCGCGGCTCTTGGGGCTTGTGAAAACAAAAACTTAGGTTCGATGAATGTCGAGGTGTGAATTCCCGAAAATGCATACTCATGAGTTAAAAGTTTTACCCTAGTTAATGTTTTGCACGAAAAAACAAAAAACGAATTTGCAAATTCGTGTCTCGGGACTTGTGAATTCAAAGATTGAAGTATCCAGCTTGCGATATCCCAAAATAAAGCAAAAGAGCAAAAGAGAAAACCTATTTGCAAAAAATGGATCTTTTTTGAAACTGAAAAAGGATTGCTATCCAGGCGACAAGATTTCAGATTTTTAAGATTTCGGAAGGAGAAGAAAAACAAATTTGGATCTCAAGTATCGAAAATTGAAAATTGCGCGAGGTAAAAAACAAGGGCGGCTCCAACATCACATATAGTAGGATACCAATCATTGACATGGATTGCCTCTGATCTGTAGACTTTGAATCATCATATTTCTCAACTTGCAACTAGTTTGCATGGGAGTGATAATTGGTTTTCAATCTTCCATTATAAACCTCTTTAGCATTTCTCTGATATACTTGGTTTGAGAAATAAAAATTCATTGGTTTCTTTGATGTATATGAAGACCCAGAAAGAAGGATAGTTCTCCAAGTAATGAAATTTCAAATTCATCCTGCATGTCCTTTACAAATTTCTGGCTTAACCTGTCATCAATACTTCCAAAAATAATATCATCAACATAAAATTAAATTAATAAAATACTATCTTGAGTTACCTTGATGTAGAGTTTTTTGTCTGCACTTCCTTTTCTAAACCTTTCTTGATGTAGATATTTATCCAGTCTAGAGTACCATGCTCTAGTAGTCTGTTTTAGACCATACAAGGTCTTCTTTAATTTACACACATAATCTGTGTTATCTGACAACTGAAATCCTTCTGGTTGTTCAATGTAGACTTCTTCTTCAAGTTCCCGATTCAGAAAAGATGATTTTATGTCCATCTGATACACTTTAATATTTTTGGAGCATGCATAAGCTAAAAGAAATCGGATTGCTTCCATTCTGGCAACTGGGACAAATGTCTCTTCAAAGTCGATTCCTTCAACCTGTGCATATCCTTTACATACCAATCTAGCTTTGTTCCTTGTAACCTATCCATATTCATTCAATTTATTCCTATATACCCACTTTGTGTCGATCACATTCTTATCATTTGGTCTTGGAACCAATTCCCAAGTGTCATTTTTCTTTATTTGATCCAATTCTTCATCCATGGAATTATTCCAAAATTCATCCTTGTTGGCCTCTTCAAAATAGGTTGGTTCAATCGTATATAAGAGTGCTAGGTTCATTTGTTTTGGTGAACATATTCTTCTTCTAGTATCAACTCCTGCATGTTTGTTTCCGATAATCTGATCTGAAGGATGATTCTTCTGTACTCGCATGCTAGGTGTCTTTGGAGGAACTTGTTGAAATTTATCTTCTACTTCGGTTTGATCATCTTCATATTCCCCTTCTACTTCTTCCTCATCTTCTGCTTCTTCCTCGTAAAGTTGTTCCATTGATTCATTTTCTTCTTCCTTTAATTCTTGTCTACCTATTTTATCAATTGTTACATTGATGCTTTCCACAACTTTGTTCAATCTCAGGTTGTAACACTTGTATGCTTTCCTTGTACTTGAGTAACCAACAAGTATTCCTTTGTCCACACAAGAGTCAAACTTTCCCATTCTGCCATATTCTCTTTTGATGTAGCATTTTCTTCCAAAAACATTGAAGTGCATTACATTTGTTGTTATTCCTTTTCATAGCTCATAGGGAGTTTTGTTAGTGTTGTTTCTGAGCATGAATGTGAATAGTTGTATGCATTTCCTATGTCCAAAATATATCTGTCAATTTGGAATCCATTAGCATTGTTCAAGCCATTTCCTGTATTGTCCTATTCTTTTTTTCAACAACTCCATTCTATTGAGGTGTCCTAGCAATGAAGAATTGTCTTTTTATTCCACGCCTATTGCAGTAGTCCATAAATTCCTTTGAAGTGAACTCTCCTCCATTATCAGATCTCAAGCATTTGATTTTTGAATCAATTTCATTTTCAACCATTTCCTTGTAGACCTTGAAGTTTTCAAAAGCTTATGACTTATTCTTGAGGAAGAAAACTCCAGTCATTCTTGTATAATCATCAACTAATAACATAAAGTATTTCTTACCTTTTAAACCCTTTGTTGTATTTGGTCCAACTAGATCAGTATGCACAATTTCCAGTGGTATTGTCATTGAATATTCCTTTGATTTGAACCTGGTCTTTGTTTTCTTTCCTTGTTGACAATGCTTGCATAGAGTGTTGGATGGTTTCATGACCTGGGGTATTTCTCTAACTGCTTCTCTTTTTCTGACTTTGATGAGGATATCAAAATGTATGTGACCCATTATTTTGTGCCATAATCCATTTTTGTTGGACATATTGTCATTGATGTCAGCATTCGATGGAATGATTTGTTGTTACAATGAATTATCATTTACCATAGATGAGATTGTCATTGATGTGAACAGTATATCAGTTAGCAAAAAAAGTGAATAGTATGAAGATCAAAGCTCAAAAGGGAAAATGCAATACAGAAGAAAATGAAGATCAAAGCTCAGAAGGAAGAGTGCATTGCACAATATTAGTTAATAGAAGAAGCGAACAGTATGGATAAATTCATGATTATTGTTGATCATGATAGGATCAAAAATGTTCTTATGATAAAAGCTCAGGAGGAGGAGCAAACAATATATAGAAGATCAAAAGCATAAGCTCAGGAGGAGGAGAAAACAGTATGTAGAGGTCAAAGCTTGGAATCAAAAGTGTAAGATCAGAGTGAGAAGCCTCAGCAGCCATCCGATTAGAGTGAAAAGCCTCAGCAGCTGTCTGATCAAGAAATTGACAGTGTTGATTGTCTCATTTTATGAAAGTCGGTCATATGAGTGACCATGGGCTTAAGGATCATTGGAGGATCATGACCGTCGAATCTGCAAGTCAGATCAATGGTAGGGATGAATTTCCTAGAGCGAAAGGAGAATTAAACGACTCGCTAGTTCTAATCCCACAATCAGTCTGGATCGTCAAATCTCATAGTGGTTGATCCAACAAACGATCATTTTAAGTCATATCAATTTGTGATCGTCATATGCGCAATCACCAGATCAACGGTAGGGATAGATTGCGGAGAACGAAAGGAGAATTAAATATCACACTAGTTCCAATCTCGTAATTATTCAGGACCTTCCGATCTTATAGATTCGAAGATCGATAATTGTGGTTGACTCACCAACAACGCACAACTTCCAATTGTGGAGTTTGGGTAACGAGTTAAATCACTCACAAGTTGTGGTTTTGCAATCATCCATGATCATGGATCTGTTTCGAGTGTCTTCATGATCGTTGGATCACTTTTGAGTGGAAGGACAGGATAAGCGAGGTAAAACGGTTGAGAATTCGATTAACCAAATACTCGTTAGTTGTCAGATCAAACCCGAATTTTCTTCAACCATCATATCATTTCAAGTGGAAGGATAGGATAAGCGAGATAACATCTAAGATCTCATTTGTGCGAATTTACATCATCCGTTGGATCATTCTAAGTGGAAGGACAGAATAATATAGCACATCTACATCGCAAAAATATTGAGGAGATCCACATCAACAAAACTACGTCAGCAAGGACACATGGTGCAATCAGAAAATGACAAGTGTCAAGTTGATTCGGCATTTCAGGTACATGTGAATCACGAATTTGATTGATGATCTTCCTTTCCTAGGCAACACTTTTCATTTCCAATTTCACTTAATACATATATGTTGCTTGAAGTTCTCATAGTGGTTGCAATCAATTTTCCTTAACCTTCTTTTCTTATCTCGCACTTTTGTGAATCTAAAGTAACTTTATGACCTTGGTCACACATTTGAATTAAACTTAGAAGATTATGCTTCATATATTCTACTAGTAGAACATTTTCTTCCTTGGTATTCTTGTTCCCAATTTTGATTGTGCCTTTTCCAATGATTTTAGCTAAATCATCATTTTCGAAGGAGACTGATCCATCTCTTTCATTTCTTAATCTAAAAAACATATATCTATCACCTGACATGTGTTTTGAAATGCCACTGTCAACATACCAACCACATTTATTTTTCTTAGCTTGTAGACCGAGAGTGCATTCTTCATTGCTATATTGATTCTGCTTTCTTATCCATGTCCTTTTCTGAGGTTCATGTCTGTGACTGTTGTTGTTATGTTGTGGTTCTCTAGGAGGGATTTCCATTCTATAATCTTTGGCCATGTGTCCAAAATTTTTACATTTGTAGCATTCCACTTCAGTGCTCAAATATTCTAACCTATTGTAACTTCTTCTTTGTGTTTCACTAGGTATTCTTGGATAACCATTTTGTGTATGACTTTCAAAGTTGTTTATGTTCCATTTGTTAGCTCCACAATTCACATCTTTATGTCCAAAATTATTACATGCATAACATAAATAAATAAATAATAGTTTGATACCTGGGAGTTGAATATCTTCTTAAAGGAGGTAGTCTTATGAATCCTTCTTCTTCTTGAGGCTTATATGTTTCTGTCGGTCCTTGATTTTGAATTCTGAATCTTCTCGGTGGAGGAGTGTCCCTGTAATTTTCTTTGTAGACCTTCCTATCCCTTTTGATTGTTTCTACGTAGCTCTTTGGATATGTTTCTTGTTCTGTTGTTTTGGAGCTTGATCCCTTTTCTGTCCAATTGTATCCAAGTTCAAACTTGTCATGATGAGGTTTTTGACTATTGATAATGTAATTCAAGACTTTTGAGCTATTCTGCATATTTTTATTTTGAAGATCCTTTCTTAATGTGACAATCTATGCTTCCAAATTTCCAATGATCTTGTCTCTTCTTTCTAGTTGTTCTTTGATTGCTTCTTCAATTCTTTTATCTTCTTCCATTTGAACCTTCAAATTTGTAACCATTTGTTCCATTTCTTGAGTGCCTTCTTTCTTGTCTAGTTCCTCTTGTATTTTCTTGTTTTTTTTCTTTTCTCTTTTGATAACTTCTATGGAACAAAATAATTATTCTCAGTATTCAACTTCTACCTATTCATATTCTTCTTTGGCCTCTTCATATTATTCTTTATCAGATTCTTCTACTTCCATGAATAGAACTCTTTTTGTCTCACTATCACTGACTTCATTTTCATCTGATGATGAGATGTATTCTTTGGTGCATAAGCTTTTCTTGAAAACTTTCTTTGTGGTTCTTTTTCCTTTATATGTTTGTTTTCTATTTGAGTAACCTTCATAATTTCTCTTTTTATTATGAGGATATTTGTTAGCAAAATGACCAATACCATCACAATTAAAACAAATCAAAGGAAGCTTACCTCTATACCTGTCGTTGGTTCCCTTGTTCAATCTTTTGACAAAGTTGGTCACTTCTTCATCATCTTCTAAGACGTCACTATTGTTGTTATGTTGTTTTTATTTTTTATTTTCCTTTTTCTTTGACCTTTTGGATTCTTTGAAAGATGCTTCTTTTATATCTGGATTTTCTTGTTCATTTCTCATTTCATATGCTATGAAGATTCCATTTAGTTCGTCCATTCTTTTTTATTTCAGATCTGCTCTTTCTTCTAGTGCTGATATCTTAGGTTCAAATCTCATAGGAAGAGATATTAGTACCTTTTGAACAATTACAGATTCTTTTATTTCTTCTCCCAATCCCATGATTGCATTTATTGTTTCATCGAATCGTAAAAAGTAAGATGCAATATTCTCATCTTCCTTCATCTTTAGTTGTTCAAACTGACCTTTGTAAGTTTGAAGCTTTGTTTCTTTGACTTTTGAATCTCCTTCATAAATATTTCAAAGTTTGGCTCAAATCTATTTAGCGGATTTACAATGTGCAACTTTGGTGAATATTGATTCTTCAAGACCATTCAGAAGTGCATTTGTGGTTTTGGAATTATTCTGACTGAGTTTCATTTCTTTGTCATTTGTCGGTGGAACTGCTAGTGTTGTGTATCCATCTACAATTGATTGCCAAATTTCAAATCCTTGTGCCTGTATATATGTCTTCATCTTTATGCTCCAAAAGGCATACTTTTGTCCATCAAACTGTGGTATTCCATTTTTATACATGTTGTTTCTCTCCATGATCTACCTTTCAGTGGTTAAACTGATTTCTGAAGGAACCTGCTATGATTCCAATTGTTAGATTACTGAGAGGGGGGTGAATCAATAATAGAGCAATCTAATCCTTTTTTTTACATATAATGAAAGTGTTATATCAATTTAGCATTATCATCCAATATTTGCAGAGTAAATAAACAATGAAAAAATGAACAATCATACACATACATAGTACACCAGTGTTTTACGTGAAACCCAAAGTGGGAGAAAACCAAGTAATTATTTTTCTTATATGTCTTGAACAATTACATTCATTGGAAGCACCAACTTCCTTTATTTTCTAGCTGCAACTAGAAGGAGGCTGAAACCCCCTAGTTTGTCAGGATACAACCTGAGGGAAGCTCCAAATCACCAATCCTCTGGCTACAAGCCCCTATGTTCTCCAGCTACAACCGGAAGGTGGCTACAACCACATGTTCTTGCCCCGTCCAACCGCACTAATGTATAATTAGACTGATGGAACCCCTGTCATACTATCACTATGAGATATACCACTGTACAATTGTATCAACCTGTACCACTAACCTGTAACCAAACTGTACAACTTCCCTATAATCAATATGTACCTGAACTGAACATGCATCAAAAAAATACAACAGATACACGACCTATAGTTCAACAATTTGTGTATGTACGTGCCCTATCTATGCAACATCCTGTGTATGTATGCGTTCTGTATGTTATATAGCCTGCGTATGCCTTTTGAAACTAAGGATAAAGGACTTGTAGTTCTGCAACATGTGTATGTACGTGCCCTTCTATACAATAGCCTACGTATGTACACATCCTGTTATGCAACCTGCGTATACATTCTGAAAACTAGGGTTTTCTTTTCTGAAAACTTCTGACCCTCTGTAACTTCTTTCACATAGATCTGCAACCTGTCACTGTATCCAGACTATAATTGTACCCTGTGCATGCATCCTCATACATAACCTTTACCCAAAACATATATATCTCTCTCTAGTCATGTGCCATATAGGTGTGTGTAATCATGAACAATTACAATAACCCTCACATGATCTAGTCATCAAACCCTTACTGATCTTCAGCCTCTCAATACATCAACCACTTCACAAATATAATCTCTCAACCATGTACCACAAAAAAACCCTTAGCCATATGCCAAGAAATACAAGATGTGCCTCAACAAATAGTATCAATGATAAATATACCAGCACTGTACTTTTGTAGATATGACTTATACAAAAGATCGCATGCAACAACTAGTCTCTCTAGGGAGAATTATCAAATCTCCATAACCATTTCTCATGCATACATCAAAATCCAACTATTCATAGAAATAAGACATACATTTTGAACCAATGGCTAGATCTAATGTATTTGAGCACTGTAGACCTTCTTGGGAGCTTGATCTCAGAATCTAGAACCTCTGCATCTTCATGTTTTCAATTTTCCATTTCTTTACCAACATGTACGCACCCTAATACATTGTTAGCCCATGTACGCACCCTAATACACTGTCATCCCATGTACGTCTCAGTATGTACTCACCCTAATACACTGTCATCCTACATATGCCTAAGAAATTAGGATTTTTTAGTATTCACTGTAATTCCGAAACTTTCTCCATCAACCCTTCATACTACCTCAAACTTTCGCAACTTCAAATGTATCAATGAGTACTTGCAATAAGCCTTACACAACAAAAGATATTCAATGTGTTCAAGTGTGTTTAAATGAGAGATCCTTGCCTCTTATTTATAATTTCATGTAGCATTCCACTTTCCTTATTTGAGGGAGTTCTCCATTCACATTGTTATTTAAATAATTTATTTTTCAAACACTTTGACTTTTAGGGGCTTCTAGATGACTCATGAGCGTTCTCCAACTTCACATGGCCATAACTCTCTAACTGTGAGGAGTTATGTGACGTTCCACATACCACCGGAAATGGCATGACATGTACTATCCATCTAGAATAGTCTTACCTACAAATATATCAAAATTCATACCATTATCCTTCAAACAATCTTGGGTCCATTAACAAAACCATGTGCTACCGGAATTCGCTACCGAACTTTCTTCAAGGGCTGACATCAATGACAACCAACCCAATTAATCAACATGTACATATCTTTGGTATCAATAGTAGACTGTAAATTCCCTCTCTTTCTCTTTGTAGTTCTTTCTAAAACTAATTTCTTAGATTCCTTATGAAAAGATGCATTTTGTATAACAAATGTTTCCTCATCAGAAAATGTCTCATCCTAGATCATGAGTGCAAAGACATGTTGTACATTTTATCAAGTTGATACTTCTACATCTGGGAAAGTAATGTTTTAAATATCTACATCTAAATCCATGTTATCCAATAACAAATATTCTTCCTGAGCATGTGTTTCATCCCCTTCCTACTATGAATTAGTTCTTTTTCTTTTGACCTTTAGATTATGGGGATTCTCCAGGTTCCCTATAGGAGAGTTCCTCTCTTCATTATCTCTTGAATTATTGCTATGTATTTTTCTCATATGGGATGTTCATGGCTGAGGATTTACCTTTGGCAAGGAACTTCTTCTAGGGACAACTGGTGATTGGAAATTTTTATCATTCAAGGGCTTACCTCTTTCTTTATGATTCTTTGTAGTGCTTATAATAATTTCTATATCTTCGAAATTTATGTCGACTTCTTGATCACTAGGATGGTGATTTTTGTTTTCTTTTTCTTTACTGACGACTAAATTTAAAAGTGTAGGGATGATCCCAAATGAAAGAAAATGATTATAAAAAAGATGATTCGGGTCGAAACCATTGATTTCCTCTGCGAATTTTAGGTCGAAATTCTCGAAATAAGCAACATATTCATCGATTTTGGAAATTCCATAGAGAATAATTTCACTAACTTTTTTTGGGCGAGGTATGAATTTCTTTTTCCTTTTCTCAGATAAAGTATGGAACCAAAATTTATACTAGCAGGCTATTTCAATGAAAAACAAATTATCAGATATATTATAGGGAAGGAAGATAGGTTTTCCAATAGACAAGAAAACCCTAATGACATTTTAATCTTCCATTTTCTCTAGAACTCTTCTTCCATTTAGAAAATTCACTACTTCCAATGATAAATGTGAAGTGTCTTCCCCAAATAAAAATTTCTTGAATTTCGATACAAAATATGAATACACCTGATAAAAATGATGGTCGATTCTCTGCCTCGGTCACAAGGTCCACCTTTATTTTAATTCTCTAGGCAATGTTTAATCCCTCAAAAGTATGACAATATGTAATAGAAAATATCAAATAAGATGACAAGTAAAACTTTTTGTTAGACTTGAAATTAGTCAAATGTGTAGTGATTTCATTTGAGATTATCTTCATCCAGTTGAAGATACCATTTTCATGAACTACAAAATGAAATATGTATAATGTCAGTCAAGGAATTATTTATGTAGAATCCTAGCCAACAATTTGAGTAAATAACCAGACAATTTCCTTATACAGATTATTTAAAGAACTTACCTGAATTCTTGATATGTCTTCAGGCATTGTCGCAGGGTCATGCAAATATTATTGAAGAAGTTATATTCCATTTTTCTTGATTTTTAGAAGGTTTCTTGCTTCCTCCGCTTTATAGACCAGGTTCGGCTCTCACAATTTCATCATTTGTTTAAATATTGAAGGTTCCAATGATATAGGAGAATTATTCTGCAATGCAATGACTCTTTTTTTTGGAATGATCTTATCGACACACTAGGTGATGATATCCTTGCACTCAAAGACTTCTGGAACACATCTCGCGAGAAATATTCCCGAGGTCCACACTTTGTTTTCTTCTCTATCCAACAATTTTGAGTAATACTGGTAGGAGCGGGACCAATTCTAATTCTGATCTTCCCTAGCAAAGAGGTTCAAAGTATCCCCACGGAACGATTGTTTTCTCATGGCTTCCCCAACTAAGCTCGCCAGTTTTTTCTTGCACTATTGTTTTGCATAGTAAAATGAACTTGAGTTAGATTTCTTTTTATAGAAACATTAAATCGAAATAACTATTACTAGCCTTGGTATTAACATCATTAATTAACGACCACTTAAGCAATAAATTTGGTAGTTGGGTCTGTAGAGATAACAATAAATGTGACATCGAACAATGTGAAGGAACAAGTAATGGAAGAGAATTGGGGTCGACGATTAGTATTAAGGGGTAGGTATACAAGTCTGAAGGTTTGAAAGTTTGAAAGTCTGAGTGTACGAAATGGCTAAGTATCATAAAGTGTCAGGAGGACAATAGAGAGAGTGGAAGTGCATCCTGTAGGTCCTCAGGTCCGAAAGTCCGAAAGTTCGAAACACAAAATAATTTTAAGTATTGAGGGGACTTGTACATGGGTGAATGGATGTTAATGCAAGTGCGAGAGTCTGAAGGTTCGTGAACATGAAAATTGACTAAGTAAAGTAGTACCAAGAAAGGGAAAAAGAAGGGATAAAGAGAAAATGGTAAAGGGAAAGTATAGAAGGGGGAAAACAATAGGTAATAAAAGAGGTGGGAAAATAGAATAAGGACAGGGGGAAAAGCACAAAATGGGTTCAACACCTTCATACAGCTTTAGAAAACTAGGGTTTTCTGAACCTCCGAAATTTTCACCATCAAACTTCCTTGCTACCTCAGAATTTTGAAACTTTTGATATGCTCATGAGTACTTGCAATCAGTCTTTCATCAAAAATAGATTTTCAATATGCTCAAAAGATTCATATACCAAATTCATAACAAATTCATAACAGATTCAGTCAAGGGGAGAAGCCCCGAAGAGATATACCATTTTCCATTGATGTTAAAGAAGGAGAGATAGTCACATTGATGTGGAGTGATGAACATTGATGCAGAGTGATGATCACAGAGGGAGCATGAGCATTGCCATGGCTAAGAGTTGTCATCATCATTTACATCAATGATTGGTGTTGACATCAATGTTGGTGTTGCCATCAATACCAAAGAGGGATATTATTGGACTATGTTGTCATTGATGTCGAAGGGTTGATGTCAAGTATTTTCATAGTGATGTGTTTGTATCATTGATGTATTGATTGTTGAATTATGTTTTCATTGATGTAATTGATGTTAAAGGGTTGATGTCAAGTGGTGCCATAGTGATGTGTTGGTTGATAGGAAAAGGTTGTATCATTGATGTCATGTCATGGTTGATAGGAACCAAATGGATGAAATCCAAAGTGGTCCTCTTATGGTGAAATTCGTCATGGGAAGACACTTTGAGAAATAGAAATGGTTAAGTGGTCGAGTCATCCTAAGTGTGTGGTTAAGGAACCCAAGTTTGGTGGAGGAATAATGTATTTGCAAGTGATACTATTCTAGATGGATAGTGTTTGTCATGTCGTTTCCGGTGATATGTGGAATGCCACATAACTCCTCATGGTTAGAGAGTTATGTCCATGTGAAGTTGGAGAACCCTCATGAGTTATCTAGAAGCCTTTAGAAGGTCAAAGAAGTCAAAATATTCTAGAAGATCCTAGAAGAAGTTGACTAGTCAAAGTGGGTGAGTTAATCATGGGTTAAGTTGTTGCATAAGGAAAATAATTAAAAATAAATTAGTTGCAACTAGAAGTGGTGAATTTATTATTTGTGGATAAAGTGGTTGTAAGTGAAAAAAGTTGTTAGAAGTGGGTTATCCCAAAAAGAAGGAAGTTGGTTAGAAGATAACCCCTAGAGGAGGTTATTTGGAGAGTATAAATAAGAGAGTAAGGGTCTCTTATGTGGATTATCTTTGAGTATATTGAATATCTATTTTTGATGAAAGGTTAATTGCAGGTACTCATGGATGCATCAGAAGTTTTAAAAGTCTAAGGTAGCATGGAGATTTGATGATGAAAGTTTCAAAGCTTCAGAAAAACCCTAGTTTCTGAATTATACACAGGCTGTAGTGGATCAGGTCGTGTACATACATGGGCGATAGTGAAGGAAGGCACGTGTATATGCAGGTTGTAGTAGAGGGAGGTCACATACAAGTGAAAAAATGATGAATATTTGAGTGGATGTTAGTGCCAGGTTCCTGAACTCTGAAGCAAGTTCCTAGGACAACATTCTATGGGTTTAGATTTGTAGTAGGAGTTATGGTATGGTTACATGTTATTTTGACGCTTACATTTTCTCATGGTATGGTGAATGCTTAAGGCATTCTTGGTATGGTTGATGTTGTGAGGCATGGATATGGTATATGATTGTTGGTTGATTGAATGAGAAACACTTTAATGTATGGTACAACTCTGATATGGTTCCTATAGCTCAAATCCTTGAGCTACTTGCACTTGGTTGAGGGATATGTATGATGATGTATGTATGGCACATGTTGGTTGCAGTGACAGATTGGATGCAATGACAAGTTACTGGTGGATGTGACAGAGGCAAGAAAGTTTCAGAAAGGCAAAAGAATGGATTCCCTAGTGTTATGAAGGTATACATAGGATGACAATGGAGGAGGTCACGCGCATACAAGTGTTGTAGTATAGACAAGTTGCATACATATGTGTGTTGTAGTATAGATAGGTCGCATACCTGTTGACATATTGTTTTCTGTCTACAAGATGGGTCTTGTACTTGGGGGATGGATTCCTCACATCTCAATTGGTGTTGATATCTGCAAGTTGATTCTTGTATTTAGAGTTGGTACTCTATTGGATTTGTTGCTCTTTTCAGTTGTTGCTGATAAAACCCATAGATTGTAGTCTCATATAACACATAATACAAAAAAATTACACATCTATCTGGTGTTCTTTGTGTTCACTATGGTGACGGTTTAATGTTCATTATTATTTATGAATGTTGTTTATACATAGAAGTATCTACGTACAAATGAATAATATCTTTGAAGTGGTCTCTAACTAAAGTTTTGAAAGAAGTGGAAGAAGAAGGATGTGTCGACTAGACTCTTGCTAGTATATTCATCGTCCTTCTATTTTGTGCTAATGATATTGTTCTTATGGCAAGGAGTCTCTATGATATCAAGAAGCAACTAAAATTCCTCAAGGAGTTCTATTCTAGTACGAGTATAATTGTTAGCACTGACGAAACGAAGGTTGTGATAATTAAATCCAAAAATGTCACTTATGTTAATTTTATGTATGACAACAACTCTTGGAAGAAGTGACTTCATACAAATATCTCAGATCAGTATCCATTACAAGGTTAACTAAAACTATGGCATTAAGAAAAATGATGGCGTCCACCCAGGCACCTACCTCAGCAGGTCCCGCGCCTGACCTCCCGGTCTTAAGGATCGTTCTAAATTACCCTTGAGCTGGAGTGGCTCCTTTGATTCTCCCCTAGAATCCTTATTAAGGTTTGGCCCATAGGTATGTCCTGCTCGTTACAACCCTTAGGCTTGAGTGCTTCTCCGTTCTCAATAGAAAATAACAATCAAGTTTCAGGGTTTTCCAATCCCCGATGTCACCAACACTTGCTTCCTCGAATCCCCGATCTTCGATATCCCGATGCGCTTCCTTTTTGCTTCAGCCCCTCCTGGCTATGCTCCCAATCCACACGAACCTACCTTATATGACCACAATCCTATCTCTTATCGAGATTCGGGGTTTCAAGTGTCAATATGTATTGGGCCTCTTGTCCACAGGATTCTCAATTTCCTGACAATTGACTTTTCCTTTCGGGGAATTTCCCGAAGGCTTCGATCTCAGCCACACGTCCTCAAGGATGGATGGTCCTCGCTGCTCCTCGCTATTTCACGATTCACAATTTCAAATGCTCCGGTTTCCTTATCTTCAGGATTCACAAAATGTCGAATCCCAATATGTCAATTTGGCTTCCCTGTCAAGATTTCCCCCGATAGCCTTGATTGTCGCCATGCATCCTCTAGAGATGAACAACCCTGATTGATTCCGGGACTTTCACTATGAAAATTTCTCGATCACTAATCCTCATGATTCCCGATTTCGCGAATGCCGAAATCCTGAGGACCACGCCTCTCGTTGAAACTTTCCTTCTCCCGTCCACGAAGCTTAACCTTCGTGCAACTCCCGGTCAATCCAACGGCTGACGAGTATCTATGTGAAGATCTGGCAGTCCAAAATATCCTGAGCTTGAACTTCAGATGCAACTGTAACCTCCTTGCTTCTCTGGCAGATCTGACGGCTGGCAGAGTTTTGCTAATCCTCCCCACAGATTCCTGACCATCG
Source organism: Picea glauca (assembly GCA_000966675.3). Taxonomy (NCBI): domain Eukaryota; kingdom Viridiplantae; phylum Streptophyta; class Pinopsida; order Pinales; family Pinaceae; genus Picea; species Picea glauca. Next base: position 670,510 of record JZKD02S1701470.1, on the reverse strand, counting down.
ATTTCTTCCCTTTGATGATTTCTATGAAGGAAAACCAAGAACTCTTCCCTGGACTTGTCCGCTTGCGCTACAAAATTTCGATGCCCCTTTATGTTTTCAAAGGCCTTACTCCTCCTAAGCTTCTCACAACTTCAACCTCAAAGAGGATCCTTGCATGCACTCCTCGAGGCGACCTCCAACCACTCTCAAGTGTTATGTACTTCGACTCTGCGCACACTTGCAGCAATAGTCCTTTGATATTTTGCTCAAGTTCACAACCTTGAGACTCTCCTTGGCCTGCACACTCCTTGCACGGCTCCTGTGCCTAGCTGCACACTGAGGAAATGAGAACAAGAGATACCTCTCCGGAGCTTTCAGAGAAAACCCTCTGAACTCCTTGTCGACACACTCCTTGCGGAAAATTCAACTGCATTCCTTGCAGGAATATTTCTCAGATAGAGAAGCAATTGAAACTCATTCCCCTTACTCTTCCTCTCTCAGATTCCAAATATTCAATAGGAAATCATTCATACATAGCATAAAATAAATTGCATGACATAAAGAATAAACCATTCATGAACGTAACATTCAAAGATGCATACACAGAGAATAAGTAAACACCATGAGTCTGAATCACATCTTTCTTTATATAAATTCAGAACTTCTGTACATGGAGTCTGCTATACAACTCTCTGCTTCTCCTCTTCCTCTGTAGTCATGCTAATGTTACAATACACAATGAGGGTGTCTATATCCCATTTCTCTCTTTCTTTCTAAAACTGTCTAATCTAATATTCAATTCTACCTACTTATTTCATCTCAACATAAATGCCTCTATCTACTTTAGACGAGAGAGGGACGCTCAAGGTATGATTACAATATAAAAGTACGCCTCTCTTTACTATCACATTTAAGGTTGGCACTTTATCTTCGAGACAAATTCAAAATTTGTGATGGGCTTGTCCAGTTGTCCTTCACTTCCTCTTTGGCTCGCTTGATGTGGACTATGCTCCTGCATCATATTCCCTCGCTTGAAAATCTTCATGGGATCTTGTCCATGAGTTTGCGCATGGTTCGTCCATGCCTCTATATCTCTGCTTCATTCTCCCAGCTGGCATCTTCAACTGGATGGTCCTTCCACCTGACCAAATATTCAAAGTACTGCTTTCTTCTAGTCTTCTTACCCACTCGTTTATCCAGTATCCACTCCATCTATGGCTTATCTACAAATGGAATCTTCTTTTTCCACTGAACCTCTGATTTTTCATCATTTGTTCCTGCTTCCTCAGCTTTGTATGGGTATAAATCTAAGACATTGAATATCGGAGAAATTCTGATCCATCGGGTAATTCAATCTCATAAGCATTTTCTCCAATTTTCTTCAAGAACCTACATGGTCTGATCTTCTTCATCTTCAATTTATTATACGTTCCTCTCGGGAACCTTTCCTTTCTCAGATGTGCCAAAATCAAGTCACCAAATTTGAATTGAAGTTGTCTTCTGTGTTGATCTTCTCTCTTCTTATACTCCTGACTTGAATTCTGCAACCACTCCTTCACTCGGTTGTGAAGTTCCTTCATCGCTTCTGTGAAATCTTCTGCACTGGCGCTCCTAGTTGCATTCTGTTCTGAATCCCTCAATTCGTAAATTCCCCTCGGTTGTATGCCATAAACAATTTGAAATGGACTCTATCTTGTACTTATGTTCACTGAGTCATTATACACAAACTTTTCCTGCGACAATATATTGTCCCAACTGTTGTGGTGTTCTGTCACCAAGCTTCTCAGCAAATCTCCCAGACTTTTGTTTACCACTTTTTTCTGTCCATCCGTCTGAGGATCATAAGTCGAACTAAATAATAAGTTAGTTCCCAGCTTCTTCCATAAGTTTCTCCAGAAATTCCCTATGAACTTCGTATCTTTGTCCGAAACTATGCTCCTTGGCAAGCCGTGAAGTCGAATGACTTCTTTGAAAAACAGGTTCGCGATGTGAGTCGCGTCACTAGTTTTCTAACATGGGATAAAGTGTGCCATCTTGGAAAATCTATCCACCACCACAAAGATCGAATCAAATCCTCTTTGCGTCCTTGGCAACCCCAATATGAAATCCATGCTAATTTCATTCCACGCCTTCTCAGGTATGTGTAATGGATGATAAAAACCTGCATTCTGCTTCCTTCCCTTCAAATGCTGGCAAATTCTGCATCTGTCTACAAATCTCTTTACCTCTGCTCGCATCCCTGGAAAAAAGTATGATTCGCTCAGCTTTGCGAATGTTTTGTCATGACCAAAGTGTCCGGCCAATCCTCCACTGTGTTTCTCCTTCAGCAGATTCTCCCTCATGGAGTAATTCGGAATACATAGTTGATTGCCCTTAAACAACAATCCTTCCTGGATCATGTATTCGGCCCATTTGTTGCTATCTCTGAGAAATGGATTCTCATCTCCTTTATACGCTTCCTTAAAGTCTGGGTCATCTGCGTACATGTCCCTGAGATCATCAAAACCCAATGTTTTGACTTTGAACTCCTGCAATAGCAAACACTTCCTGCTCAAAGCGTCAACAACTTTGTTAGCAGTGCCAGAAATGTGTTTAATCACAAAAGTGAAATTCTGCATATATTCAACGCATTTTACATTTCTCTGATTCAACTTTTCCTGTTGAGTCACAAACTGCAGTGCATGATTGTCACTATATAAAACAAACTCTTTCGGGATCAAATAATGCCTCCATTTCTTTAATGCCTGTATAATAGCATAAAACTCCTTGTCATAAGTGGAGTATTTCACTTTCGCTTCATTCAGCTTCTCGCTGAAGTACGCTATTGGCTTGTCTTCCTGACTCAAGACCGCCCTGATTGCAAACCTGCTTGCATCGCATTTCACTTGAAATGTTTTTCGGAAATCTGGTAACACCAGAACAGGTTGTTATGTGATCTTCCTCTTCAACAAATTGAAACTCTTTTCGGCTTCTTCTGTCCAGTGAAAATATTTATGCCTTTTCTTCACTGTATCCATCATCGCTGCGCTAATTCCACTGAAATTTCTGATGAACTTTCAGTAGAAACTAGCCAACCCGTGAAAACATCTCACCTCAAAAACATTCTTCGGTGATGGCCAATTCTTAATTACTTCCACCTTATCTGTATCCATTCTCAACTCATTTGTAGAAATAACAAATCCCAAATAAATGAGCTTTGTCTTCATGAATGAGGACTTCTTCATGTTTATCAGCAGCTTCTCCTGCTGCAATTTCTGCATCACTGTAGCCAAATGCTTCAGATGCTCCGTTGTTGTTTTACTGAAAACCAGTATGTCATCCAAATACACAATGACAAATTTCCCGATGAAATCCTTCAGGACTTCGTTCATCAACTTCATGAAGGTACTTGGCGCATTTGTTAAGCCAAATAGCATAACAAGCCATTCATACAACCCCTCATTTGTTTTAAATGTTGTCTTCCATTCGTCACCTTCTCTCATGCAGATTTGGTGATAACCGCTTTTCAAATCAATCTTTGAAAAATATTTGGCTCCAATTAAGAAATCCATCAAATCATCCATCCTCGGCAATGGAAATCTATACCTGATGGTTATCTTGTTAATGGCTCTTGAATCAGTGCACATCCTCCAGCCTCTATCTTTCTTCGAACTGAGTACTGTCGGAACAACATATGGACTCAAGCTTTTCCTGACCAAACCCTTGTCCAACAAATCCTGGACTTGCCTCTTAACTTCTTCATTCTCTTGTAGCGTCAATCTGTATGTGACTTTGTTTGGTAAACTAGCTCCTAGTATGAGATCAATATGGTGACTCACACTTCTGATTGGTGGAAATGAACGAGGTTATTCGTCCACTACTATATCAGCGAACTCTTCCAGCAATTCCTGAACCTCTTCTGGTAAATCGTCCACTTTTGTGCTAGTCAGAACAATTCTCAGTTTCCTAACCACAATAAACTGTGGATCCTCCTTCTTCTTAACCTCTGTAAGAAGTTCCTTCCCACTCATGAGAAGTACTTTGTTGCTTACTTCAGGCTTCACCCCCTTATTCTTAATTGGAAGCAACATGTGTGTCCTCCCATTCTTCTCTAGGGTGTATGTGTTCATTCGCCCATCATGAATCACATTTCTGTCATATTGCCATGGTCTACCCAGCAATAGATGAAAAACATCCATGGGAATAACATCACACAAGATATTATCATTATACCCTCCTATCTTAAATTCAACTAAACATTGTTTAGTGGAATTTACCTGATGTCCTTTCTGTAGCCACGAAACTTTGTATGGGCTTGGATGATCAGTTGTCTCTATCTCTAGCTTCTCTACTATCTATGTAGATATGAGATTATCCATGCTACCACTCTCTATGATGACCTTGCATACCTTTTCCTTGGTCTTGCAAGCAGTCCTAAAAATTCTGGTCCTTTGGACTGAACTCTCCACCTCCTTCTCAGGTGTCAAAAGGACTTTTTGCATCATGAGCGATCTTCCGCCTTCAGCATCTTCTGCCTCAACATCCCGTCTCTGTGCTTGGGCGATGTGAGCTTCTCCAATGTCCTTATTTTTATCTGGACACTCGTAAGACTTGTGCCCATTCTTCCTGCATGTGAAGCATGTGATTACTCCACCTCTTCCTCTTCCTCTACCCCTATTACGAGGAAAAGTGTTATTGTCAGCATAGTCTCCTCTCTGCTCAGTATGTTGTCCCCTCTACTTAGCATATTGTTTCCCTCATTGTTAGGTTCCACCTCTCTCTGTATGAGTCTGGGGTTTCTTCCATTCCTCCTTGGGCTTCTGATATTTTTCCCGGGCAACTGATTTGCCTCTGGGATGACTTCTGCCTCGACCTCTTTGACTCTACTTTCGTCTCAGCTTCTCTTCCGATCTCAGAGCCATCTGATAAGTATCTTCCACCGTTCGGATGGTCAACATACTCATCTCATCCTGAATTTCATATCTCAAGCCATTCATATACCTATCTACCTTTTCGTCATTTCTTTTGCGATGACCTGCCCTGATATTCAACCTGTAAAATTCTTCTGTATATTCCTTCACTGACATCAGCTTCTGTCTCAGGTTCTGCATTCTCCTGAACAAAGTAATTTGATAATCCCTGGGGATGAATTTTTCTTTCATCTTTGCAATCATCCTATCCCAGCTCTTAATTTTCTGCTTGCCTTGGCAACGCCTATCCGCTTGTAGTTCATCCCACCACAATGCTGCATGTCCTTTTAATCTCATGACGGCATGCTTGACCTTCTTGTCCTCTTCGACATCTTGTTATCCACATTTTTGGTCATCGGGATGATGTCATGATAGTGTCATGATAATAAAAAATCAAACTCTTTACTGAGAACTTTTTCATGAGAAAGGTTACACTTGTCAGTTTCCAGAAAACTTAGTTTAAAGATAGTTCGCAGGCTGCATATATACTCTCCTGCGAGAATCCTTAATTCCCGCAGGCTGCCTTCAGCTTGACTGCGAACTTCTCGCACTGTGCTCAAAGTCAGGGTGCGGACATGTTTTTAAAGAAGGAAAATGGATGAGTTCTCGATCCTTCTAGAAGGAATCTTCTAGAAGGATGAGTTGGCTTTCGAATAGTTGGAAAAATACTGATTTTCCAGATATCTTGGGATCATTCTCTATCCAAGTAACTATACTATCTCCTCCTATATATTGAGGAGATTGCTCATGGAAAGGGTTAACAAGAAAGATTAGAAGCAAGCTAGCAAGAGATTGATTGGAGAATTAGTGCAAGATTGTATGGAGGACTGATGCTACAGCAGCAAAGGACAAGAACAAGGTCATCTTATGTGGTTGATTTTCTTCATGCATGAGCAAGTGTGTGTGTTAGAGCTAGGAGCCATTGAAAGGAGACCTACGACATCAAGGCTCAAGTTGTAAGTTTCACTTTCAGTTAATTCAATACATGAATATGTCCCTTTCCCATAATGATGATATCATCTTATTACATGATTCCTTGATCACATGTATAGACTAGGTATTGAATATATTAATTTTCTTGTACTTCGATTGGTTTGTACTGTTGTGATTGGACGGCGCAAGAGCATCGAAGCAGAGCGAGGAACAACAGAGATTTAAGGAGAGCGTTCATAAGGTATGTCCACTGTCCATTTCTCTTAGTTCATTCAGTAATCTAGATCTAGGGAAAGAGTAGTATTCTGTCTCGTTTTGTTCTAGATCCAGGTGGATCTAGGGAGGTCGGTTTGTGTCCGCACTCACGGACTTATCCTATAACAAAATTGGCGACTCCACTGGGGAAGCTTCCCTTTTGTCTTTTTGGTTTTTGGATTGTCTGTGGCCATTTTCTCTGGTTACCTTTTTCTCCTGATTTGTAAATCTCTGAGTCCTCAGGATACCCTGAGTGACCTCCTGGGTCCAAAAGTCATTTTGATTTTTTCTTGATTTTTCAAATTTTTTATTAGTTTCAGGGATTCCCGCACTGTGCCCATTAGCAGCCTGCGAGAACCCTGATAGTTCGCACCTTGCGTATATACTCCAGTGCGAAAAGTTCGCAGTCTGCACTTAACTAGCCTGCGAGAATTTGAGTTTCTCGCACTGTGTCCAAGGCTTGCCTGCGGGCAGATTTTGAAAAAAAATTGAAATCAAGTTTTGACTTTTGCAATAGCTCAGTAAGGTTGATTTAAGTCTTTTTGGCTCTTTGGATTACTGGCTTGCCTCGTTTTGCTTTCTTTTGCTTGTTGGACTTGATCTAGGGTTTCTAGGCTTGTTCTTGCTTTGATCACTTGACTTTCATCTTTTAACCCTTTTTGGCATTTTTCTTCTCTCTGATTACTGGAGTTGAATGTGTTATGTTGGTTAAAAATCAGTGATTGATTGGAAGTTAAGATTTTGAGTTTTCTCTTGTACTTGTTGGTCCAAAAGGAAAATTTTCATTTGCATTGAGAAGCTCTTTTGGTTTGTTTTTGTTTTTGCTTACATTGAAAGTATTGGATTGGGTTGTTTGTTTGGATCTCTATATTTTGGTTTTCGTTTCTCATTCATTAGAGTTCTTCTTGGAAAGTGAACTATTTGTTTTCTTTCAAGATCTTTGTTCTATCTTTGAAACACCCTTGAAAATCAAAATTGTAAAGTATTGAAGTCTTGAGAAAGACATTTAGACATTGTTCATCAATACATGATTATTTGCATTTATATCAAAAACGGAAATTGAGCATTGCATGGGCATTATAGCATTGAGATTGATTCAAAAATTGTTCTCTCTCTCCCATAACTAGGATTCATTGAATGAAAAAGGTTACATTTCATCATATCCTTGCATTGATTGGGTCAGAGTCACACATCATTAAGTTTCACTTCCGTTGCCTCTGAGTAAACAACAGCCATTTTAAAACACTACGTAATATTAAAATCGATCTAGTAACTCTTTTATAGGGCTCTTTTACATTAACATTTAGCTTGGCTAGTGCTTTGGAGTAGGAAGAGAGACACACTCTCCAAAGCTTAAAAACACACAATAGGATCTTGAGATAGGGAATGTAAAATTCCATTGGCCGCATATTGTCCTGGGAAGCCCTTCTAACACAAGGGTCAAGCATTAGGTCGCATTGGTGTTGGCAGGGATACTAACCTGCTCTGTTGGCATCAGTGTA
>JZKD02S1701470.1:617036-632488 GCA_000966675.3 Picea glauca | reverse complement strand
ATCCACGTGATGTGCCACATACCACTGGAAACAACATGATGTATACTATCCATTCATGGGTGTTGTATATGCATGTGCATTGTCTTTCATGTCCAAATACCTTTATCAATCTTGCCGTCCAAAACCCATGACTAGGGTTGACATCAATGACAATAACCAATCTTCCAACAACGAGGATATTATATATCACATAATCTATGACACTACTACCTAGCTCATGAATACAAGTCATCTGGTTGGAGTTTGGCCACTTCATTACTCCATTGAAAATTATTAGGTCTTGAGAGCTGCAAAGCTTGACCAACTCAGTACCAAACAAATTCTCAATTAAGTATTCAAAGCTTCTTTTGTAGCTATTAGATAAAACAAGGTCCTCATCTAGCCATAAAGGATTATGGTTGGAATTAGTTCTTAAAAGAGTAGCTTGTTTAGTTTCAATCTTAGCATTAGAGTCTCCTATCAGGAGGATATTACCTTCATTTTTCAAATTATAAATATCTTGTTCTAAATTATTATAGGTACAATTGCTATCTAGATTGTTTTTCTTATCAAAAGTAGAATTAATAGGTGAAAAATAGAAAATTGTTATATACATTTTCATAGCATTGGTGTCTAAAATTTATATCCAAATGCATTGATTTAGAGGGTCGATCTTATGAAGTTGAATGTGAGGAGAAATGCTCTTTCTAATATAACAAGTTTATCCTCACATCCCTTTATGGTGGGACTTTTTTTTCGATGCCGACCACAATAGAAATTCTTCTATGTTAGGGACCTTAGACTCTTCATGCTCTCAAGTTTCAACTAGACAAATAATATCAATATCACTCGATATCCAACTTATCATGGGACCTTTGCGCCATGGAAAGCCACGAGAGTTCCAAAAAAGGATCTCGAGTGTCCCAAGTTCCTATTTATTATTATCCTTATGGTCTCTATCCCATAGCTTTTCGATTCCTAATTATTGTTCATGTTCTTTCTTTTCTGTTTTATTTTACCTTTTGAACTTCCTTCCTTAATTCAACTTGGTCTTTGTGAATGAGGTATTCATTTATAAATATTCCTGACCCTTTTAAGCTTGAAGATTTAGTAAGTATGCTATATTTATGGTCATTACAACTTACTTTGACACGAATCAACCTATCTTTGTGATCAATTATTTTTCCTAGCCTCTTTACTTATATGAGGTAAGTTGTATCAATTTGTGATTTATTATTTAATTATTATTTTATTATTGCTCGCTGATCCTCATCTTGTTGTTCTTTTATACCAAAAATTATGAGGTTCAAGGCTCTTTTATTACGCTCATGGTCCAGTTCAATTAGCTTATTCATTTCCTCTTTGATGGGTTTGATATCCAATTTATTTTCCTGATTACTGAGGGTCAAATTGTTGGTTAGTTTTTCTTCTAGCTCTTTAATCCTATCTCTCAAGTTGTGATTTTCTTCAGCTTCTCTTTCTTGAATCCTATCCTTCATTTTTTGTAATTCACTCTTTTGAGTTTGAATGGTATCTTTGAAGAATCTAATTTTTTTATCAAGCATTGCATCTAACTCTATTTGGAGTTTTATGTTTTAATTAAATATGTAAAAAATATTAATTTTATGTTAATTAAAATATTTTAAAAATATAAATTTAAAATTATTTTAAAAAATTTAAAATTAAATTTCAAAAATTTAAATTATTCATATTTATAATTTGAATAATAAAAATAATAAAAATATTTAAAATAATAATAATAATAATAATAATAATAAATCCTTACCTTTAACTTTATAATCAAATTCTCAATTAATAAATAAAATAATAAATCTCTAATTATAATTAACTTAATTACTTAATAACTATATTATTAAGTAATACATAAAATAATAAATCTCTAATCATAATTAACTTAATTACTTAATAACTATACTATTAATTAATAAAGAAAATAATAACTTAACTACAACTAACTTAATAGCTATAGCCTATATGACATTCCAAATATTGACTTTCTGATACCTTTCATCTTCCTATGTGTGATTAGGTTCATCTTCCTTCGTTTTAGCATTAATTTTGCAGGACTTATATTAATTTTCTCTAAAATACTAATACTAATCGGTGAGTTATTCACTATCATCATTATATTAGTTTTGTCTGATATATCAATAAATAAATAAATGGATGATGGATTATCTTTAATATCAAATATCATGGTGTTTTTTAAAATTTATTTAAGATTTAAAAATAGTTTTTAAAAATCTAAATTATTTATTGACCCAAAAAAATCTTTAAAAAGATCCTTCTTTAATCCGTATATAACATAACCACTTGATCAAGAACAACGCATAGAAAAATCATGAAAAATATACTTGTATAATAATAAGAATGAAAGAATCAATTAATGCTCCCTCCCAAAAATACAGAAGCAAAGAGCTTGTCTGTAATTTCAACAACCTACTTACAAATTTCTCAGGGCTCGAATATGTTGACACAAGTAAAGGTAAAGGTTGTCTTGGTAGAGAACTAAGAATTCCAACAAACGCAGAAGAATATGTTTGTTTGAGAGATCAATGTGGAGGGTTGATCTATGTTCTCCAATGCAAATCATATTCAATGTCATCCATAATTCTGATTATTGAAAGGAAACATTCATGCTAGCAGAATTGTTCAATATTCGACTGCATGGGATTCCAAAGCTATGGCCAGATCTCGTCAATGGTCTCCAACTTTGGCTTCTAGGATTTGCTTGCATTCAATCTCAGTTGCGCAACCGCTGTTGACAGCTCTGGATCGTCTCCCATATTCAGCTTCAGTAGTGCAAGCTGTGTTAAATATATCAGTAACCTCAACAGTGTGTGACTGTACACTGCCAATTGTCTTGGCCAGTTGTACGAGTTAGTTAGGATCTCTTGTTTTGTTTCTTGATTTGCTCGAGCCTATTTAGATGAAATCTTTTTTCCCTTACTGTGATATACTCAACACTATGCACTCTGCTCATTCCTGTTTCCCAATTTCGTCTTCTCTGTATTATCTTCTTTACTTCTCATTTTGTCATGGTATCAGAGCTTAGGAAGTAAGCCTCTTCACAGTGCCTAGAGAGCATCCCGATCGTAATAAGAAGAGCGCAGCACCTACATTTTCTTGCAGATGAGAACACATGATGCAAGATTCTTCATAGAGCTTGGAGAGAAGTTTGCAGTCCACAGTTGCTCAAAAGATTGTTGCAGACAGCAAGCGCGAGGAAGCAAAACTGCAGAAAGCATAGAACAATTAAAGATTTTGAGACCATTTAAAAAATTCGTGAAAGTTTCGTGAAATTCTTTCTTAAGATGAAAGTTTGCAAAAGCAACAAAGGAGAAGCAAGATCAGCCGTAAGATCGGCCCTGTGAACAGATCTGAGTCATTAATCAAGCTCAGAAAAGACGACGAGCCCGTAGGTAAAGATAATTTTTTCTTAGCCGTAAGATTTGAGCAAGAGAAAGATCAGCCGTCAGATCAAGAAAAGATCAAGTCAGGACCATCAGATCTCATTGGAGAGAGATCGACGGTGGGGAAGCATTGCGGGGATCGAAAATGAAATTAAAGTTTGTGAGCCCGCATTGCAAGGATCAGAAAGAAAATTAAAGCACGAGCAAGTTGTGAGCCCTCAATAGCTCAAGATCGTTGATCTTGTCAGATCAACAGATCAATGATGGATATTGATCCCACTACAGATGAGCATCTTCACTTTGCAGAGATCGACAAGGAAATTAAAGAATGAGCGAGTTGAGTCTTTGCAATCACTCGTGGTCGTTGATATTCAAGAAAGTGATACGCATAAGGCAATATTGTACTCCGGGAGGAAGCCAACGGAAGCTGAGGAGTAAAGGACTCTCGAAACTCCGAATATCCAAGGTAGATCCAGACCGTTGATCGAAGTGGGCACGTGGAAGAAGATTTTACACTTCAACGATAATCTCTTTAGAAGAAAGAAGGATACAAGAAGTCAGAACTCCCGAAGGCCTGAAGTCCGGTGTTCATCTGGACCGCCATCAACAAGGAAACATGGCGCCAAATCTCTCACTTCGGAGATTTTCAGTCCAGAAGATTGTGTATATTAGCGAACGAAAACTCCCGAACATCGGAGTTTCGAAGAAGATCTTGGTCGTTCACTTGGTAAGGCCTAAGGACCATTGGATTTATCTCTCTTCGGACAATTTGCCACTTCGACACTTTGCGAGTTTTGTGATTAAGAGAAGTGAAAGATCCCTGAAGCCTGAACTCCCGAAGCAATTCGGAGTCATAGATATCAACGGGTAATTAAGACCGTCGATCTCTTCCCCCTGTTCGGAAGTTCACGAGTTCGAAAGATTGCGAGGTAAGAAAGGAATATCGCCTAGAGCCCCGAAGGCTCGAAGGCACGAAATCCTGAAGTAATTGAGGATCATTGATCTCAACTCAACGAGGACCGTCAATCTTTGGAATAAGACCGTTATTTGACCATTTGACTATTCGAAGGAATTGAGGCCTTCAACGTCGAAACGCCCGAAGACCCGGAGCGCCTGGTTTTCAGCCCACGGTCACATGAGAAGCTAAACTTCAAATTTTTGTTTGGCTCTCGAGTAAACTCATAAATCCCAATTCCACCATTAGAGGGGATACATTCGCCAAAGCAGTGGTCATCCCCGTGTTTTTCATCCTGAAGTAACACAGAGGATTTCGCGAACTTGGTTTTTTCGCATAGGAAACAGGTAAGCACGCAAAACTCTAACTTTTTTTTCTATTAAATTTTTTTAAGATGGCCACCTCTAGGAATTTAGGACCAACTCAAGGACCGATTCTTCTTGGAAAGAAATATGAGTTTTGGTCTCTTAGAATGAGATCCTTCTTGCAAGAACAAAAGTGTTGGGATCCAATGGATCTTGGATATGTGGAACCAAATCCCTCAGACCTTGCTTCCATGACCAACCAATGAACAACTGCTCAGGAAACACAAAGGAACAGAGAGAATAAGGAAAAATTGTGGATTCAAAACTCAGTGGATGACTCGATTTTCTCAAAAATCACAAGCACTATTACTTCAAAATAGGCCTGGGACATCCTTAAATCAGCCTACCAAGGAAATGATAGGGTCAAAACAATCAAACTGCAAACCTTGAGGACACATTTCGAGACTTTAAAAATGACAAAGTCTGAAAACGTTGATCAATTTATGACCAGAGTCATGGGAATTGTAAACCAGGTCAAATTGACTGGTGAAGCTATCCATGATCAAAGAATTGTTGAGAAAGTCCTTAGAAGCCTACCAAAGAAATTTGAAATGGTTGTTACAGCCATCTTTGAATCCAAGGATATGTCAAAATTTTCAACAAATGAATTAATGGGCTCTCTATTGACACATGAGACCAGACTACATCTCGAAGATGAGTCAACAACCAATGCCTTCAAGACTCAATTCTCCTTTAGCAGAGGGAGAGGCAGTGGAAGAGGTAGAGGTCACCGAGGAAGAGGGATAATTCCAAGTAACCATCACTCAAGTGAAGGTCATAGACAACAAAACCATAATCAGAATTTCCAAGATCATGAAAAACAGAACCAAAATCAAAACTTCCAACCTCAAAGAGGCAGAGGGAGAAGATCAAATTACAAATAAATCATACAATGCTATTACTATAAGAGTTTTGGGAACTGTGAATCTGAATGCTGGAAGAAGCAAGCAAATCAGATCTCTGGCAGAGCACATGTCTCAAATCATGAAGGAGAAACCTCAGATGGTATGTTTCTCTCATGCCACAAGACTGAAGAACAACATAAAGATCTCTGGTTGTTGGACAGTGGCTGCAACAATCACATGATAGTTAATAAAGATTTACTCTCATGCATTGATTTTTCAATTTCATCTGATATTACACTTGGAAATGATTCCTTAGTCAAAGTTCAAGGAAAAATAACTGTACCTATTCTTACTAAACAAAATGTAAAGAAATACATACACAATGTCTATCATGTTCCAGATCTGACACATAATCTGTTAAGTGTAGGAAAACTAATTGAACATGGCTATAAGGTACTTTTTGAAGGAGAATAATGTAGTATATATGATAAAACCCCCAGCAGAAAATTGATTTCTGAAATCCACATGACCAGGAATAGAATGTTTCCCCTGACTCTCAGAACTGCAAATCTGCTCCAATCATATGCACAAAGTGCATCCACCCCCAATGAAACTATGGTTTGGCATACAATATTTGGACATCTACCCTTTTAGAGTCCAAGTCTTCTATAGAAGCACTCCATGGTCAAAGGTCTCCCTGTCTTCAAAGAGAAAAATCCCCCATGTGAGTCTTGCATTCTTGGAAAACATAAGAGAACTAGTTTTTCACAATCCTCCACTCAATCCAAACAACACTTAGAGATGGTTCACACCGACCTATGTGGACCAATGCAAACAGAGTCAATAGGTGGTAGCGTTTATTTTCTAACGTTTATTGATGACTTTAGCAGGAAAATTTGGATCTATTTTCTTAGACACAAGTCTGAAACTTTTGCAAAGTTCAAACAATTCAAAGTTGAAGCTGAAAAACGGAGTGGAAAATATGTAAAATCTCTTAGGTCAGATGGAGGAGGAGAATACAACTCCAAATAATTTGCAAATTTCTTCAAATCACAAGGAATCATCATGCAAACTACAACCAAGAATACTCCACAACAAAATGGAGTGTCTGAAAGGAAAAATCAAACAATAATGAACATGGCAAGAAGCCTTCTCAAAGAGAAATGTCTGTCAAATACATTTTGGGATGAAGAAGTAGCATGCTTAGCTTATCTCCTGAATATATCTCCAACCACCAATCTCAATATGAAAGTCCCTCAAGAAGCATGGAGTGGGACAAAGCTAAATGTTGCTCATCTTGGGACATTTGGATGCATATCATATGCTCACACACCTTCTGAATTAAGGAAGAAACTGGATGATAGAAGTGAGAAATGCATCTTTACTGGCTACAGTGAAACATCAAAATCTTACAGACTCTACAATCCAATCTCAAAGAAACTGATTCTTAGCAGAGATGTAATTTTTTTTTTAAATCACTTATGGAATGAGTATGAAAATCATCCTATGAACAGTCAATATCTGTTGTCACATCCTGAAGACATGGATAATTTAGGACAACAAACACATCCGCCTGCTCTTCCAAGATTGCATGTACAAGTACAAACTGAAAGTTCTCAGGATAAATCTACTTCAAGCATAAATTCATCCTCTGAACTTCAAAATCAGATAACTTGAAGATTGAGAGAAATCCATCAACAGTTGGATGACATTGATCAGGACAATCTTTTTTCATTAATGTCATGAAAACCTACATCGTTTAAAGAGGCAGCTCAAGAGCCACATTGGGTTCAAGCCATGAACCGAGAGATTGACTCCATTGAGAAGAAAAATACATGGGATCTTGTTGATTTGCCCAGACACAAGAAAAGTATTGGTTCAAAGTGGGTTTACAAAACTAAACTCAATGAAAAGGGACAGATTGAAAAACACAAGGCAAGACTTGTTGCCAAAGGATTCTCACAACAACCAGGTATTGATTATGGTGAAACTTTTTCTCCGGTTGCAAGGTTGGACACTCTAAGGACTCTCTTAACCATAGAACCTCAACACAAATGGAAAGTATACAAGATGGATGCCAATTCATCTTTCCTGAATGGTGTCTTAGAAGAAGAGTTTTACGTGGATCAACCACCTGGATTTGAAGTCCAAGAGCAGCCAACCAAAGTGTATTGGTTGAAGAAAGCCTTATATGGCTTAAATAAAGCTCCAAGAGTTTGGTACAACAAAATTGACACTTTCTTGATCAAGAGTGGTTTCAGCAAAAACCAAAATGAGCCAACCTTATACACCAAAACAAATCAACAAGGTAAAATTTTGATTGTATGTTTATATGTTGATGACATGATATATACCGGAAATCTTGAGTTAACCAGTTTTAAACATGCCATGCAATCTGATTTTGAGATGAAAAATCTTGGCACCATGAAATATTTCTTGGGGATTGAGGTTGACCAATCAACCAAAGGCATTTTTGTCTGTCAGCAAAAGTATGCAGCAGACATCATCAAAAGATTATGCATGGAAGACTACAATCCAGCAGAAACTCCTATACCCCTAGGCACCAAATTGAGCAAGAAAGATGAAGGCCCTACAATGGACTCTACCTTGTACAAAAGTTTAGTATGCATTTTTTTGTATCTTACAACAACTAGGCCTGATATTATGTTTGCAACCAGTCTTGTTTCCAGGTTCATGGAATCCCCCAAAGATTTTCACTAGAATATGGAGAAAAGGATTCTGAGATATGTTGCAGGTACTCTCAATTTTGTCTTATGGTACACTCAGTCTGATGATAATCATCTCTCTGGTTACACAGACAATGATTTTGCAGGAAGCCTAGATGATAGGAAAAGCACCTCAGGACATGATTTTCACCTGGGCATGAACCTGATTTCATGGGAATCAAAGAAGAAACCCATTGTATCCATATCTTCTGCAGAGGCAGAGTATGCCGTTGTTATCTTAGCTTCCTCTCAAGCTATTTGGATGAGAAGAATTTTGAATGATATCTCACATACAAAAAATGAGCCAACTCCTATCTTTTGTGACAACACCTCAGCAATTGCTCTATCCAAAAATCATACGTTTCACAAGAAAAGAAAACATATTGACACTCATTTTGACTTCATACGCGATCTAGTCAATAATGGTGACATAGCACTTCAAGTCTGTGGCTCTCGATATCATCTCACAGATATTTTTATAAAGCCACTATGAAAATCTATTTTTGATTTTCAAAGATAACACTTGGGCATTATCAGTGCTGATGTTTGTAACTATTGAGTTTAAGAGGGAGTGTTAAATATATCAGTAACCTCAATAGTGTGTGACTGTACACTGCCAACTGTCTTGGCCAGCTGTATGAGTTAGTTATGATCTCTTGTTTTGTTTCTTGATTTGCTCGAGCCTATTTAGCTCATCTCTTTTTTTACTTAATGTGATATACTCAACACTATGCGCTCTGCTCATTCTTGTTTCCCAATTTCATCTTCTCTGTATTATCTTCTTTTCTTCTTATTTTGTCAAGCTGCTCCTCCTACGCCCCACTAGTCTATTTCCCCTCCTCCAATAAGAATACGTTCTTTTTCACTTTTGGCAAAACAGGATGCATGAGGTCTCCCAATAGGGGGATTATGGTTGCAGTTTTCATGGCGGAATTGGCCTTCAATGCTAGGGAGGCCATGTATGTTCTAGATAGCACCGAGTGCAGCTTGGGCATGGGCAGCAGAAAATAGAGATACCCCAACTCCATTTCTTCGTCTTCCGTCAGAGGATTAATCCAACGCACAATCTGCAAACCATTGTCATGGAATACGAAGTGCTAAGGATTTTCCAGCATCAACTCTATCGCCTTTATCCACCTCGGAAGGTCTTGGACACTGCCATTGGAGTGTATTACTTTCATAGTGTTGAAAGGTACAGAGTTCGAAGCATAAGAGATGTAATCGCCCATGTTGAATTCTATTTATGTTTGTAAATCGGGAGGAAAAGGAAGTGTAAGTGTCTGGAGGGATGAGTGGGCACAAGACATTTACAAAACGGATCACATTCATATTCATAACATGTAAACGTAATCACGGGGTAGAGCTCGAATGTCGTATGTGGAAACATCATTGGTACGACAGAAAATGGAGAAGGGAAGAAACAAAGAATCATCCTACATGTGTTGATGGATGATGGCAGGGTGTGATGTGAAGCCGCGAGGGTGAGGGTGAAACATGAGTCCCAGGTGCTTAAAATGAATGAGGGGGTAGTAGTAATGTCTAGGGTGGGTTCCAAAGTATATAATGCTCCTCACGTTCCACTTGTGTTTTAACTGTAAAAAAATCGACCCATTAACGGGGGAATTTAGCGTGTTCTGTTAATTGTAAAAAAAAGCTGACCCATTAATGAAGGGATTTAGCAAGTCAAGAAAAGTGAAGGATAGCCATGGCATGCATCACTTCATGGTTTCTTTGTCATTTCCTTTGGTGATGAGGTTAGGGATGAGTAGGATTTTTATTTGGGCGTATGGTTGGATAGTGTTGGGATTTTGGATAAAGATGTTGTTGGGATTGTCATGTGTATAATAAAAAATACATATTTTATCTTCTTATAATATTTCATGTTTAATTTAATATTCAATATATTAAAGATTATAAAAAAATGTTGTGAATTTAGTATTATTATTATTTTTAATTATGTATAATAAATAAATCATTTTAATATTTTAAATGAGGATTTATATATTTTTTTATTTTCAATTCTTTCATTAGATCATTATTTATTTTTCATTCATTACTTAAAAATAACCACTCTAGATCCATTTAAATCTGGATCTATCAAGTGTCTAGAGGGATCAAATCTCTCGAGGTGTAAACCTTTAACCTTTCTTCAAGGCAAACTTTTAACCTTTCTTCAAGTGAGAGATTTGATTGCTCTTGGCTGATTGTTATCCATTTAAATTAATTATATTATTATTATTATTATTATTATTATTATTATGTGAAGTGTTATAAATAATTTGAAAATAAGATTCAATGTCTAATTAAGTACAAAAATGAAATAGAAAGTGTTTTTCATTCTTTGTGTTGTTTTTTTTTCAAAGTTAGTATCTAAGTTTCTATTATAGACAAAAATGTACAAAGAGGGTTGTATGAGTTCTAAACTAGTTGCCACTTTGAAATCTATTGTCATTGTATGTGTCTAAGTCAGAGCTATTGTTTTCTATTTGCGTATGCATATGTCCAATGGCAATTTTTTTTAACTAATAAACTATGAAAACTAAAAAATAGACATTGCTAAGGTGCATTGAAGACAAAGAACCCAAATTATCCATTTGGGATTGTGGAAGCATTGTGTGGGCTTTCCTACTACTGGGGTATCCCATTCTTCTCCATGTGTTCCTCAATATCAATAGGATTTATTGACGTTTCGATGTCCTTCTCATGGCCATGGTCTCATGAGGTGCCCTGTCCTGCTATCCCCTACTTGTTGGTGGCATTGAATATGATTCCAAATGCATAGTGACCCGGTGCCTCTATTGTTTTCTTCATTATCACATTTTTCTTCCTCATTAGCTCCATTTCTCTGAGAAGTTTCCTTTGAGGTAGAACTTTGTCCTCAAGGACCTGGGATAGTAGTTCCTTGACTGTCCATAACAATTCAGTTGTTCTGTAAATTTGGTTTCCCTAATTCATAAATATCTCAAATCATCCACCCATCCCGCTAACTCCTCCACAATTTATTCTCTAGATGTGGATTATTTCTTGCTTCTAATCGTTTCTTCATATTACTTAATGGGTTGCTTGGCTTCCAAAGACACACTCATATGGTAGAGATTTTCTACTCTAATTGCTTCGTGTTGGGCTCATGTCATGGGGGCCTTACACTTTATATGACCTCTCCATCTTGGTCCTTTTCTTCCCTGTAATTTTATGTCCTTGCTCCTTTGGGTCTAGTTGGATTTCCTTCCCCTTCTTGCTCGCACCCCAAGTCATGTTGTTGTTATAAGTTCTAGGTGTGGGAGGAATCATCATTGATACCAAAGAAAAAAACTAAAACAACCTATGCATAGGGCCTGGAAAACTCCTCTAATAATCAAGCTAAAGAATATGACTTGATACAAGGACTGCGTATAATTACTGACCTCCAAATACAACCATTGATTGTTGTGGGGGATTCAAGTGCAATAATCAACCAGATGATCTTGAAATCTTTACTATTTGATTATAATCTTGCATCCATTCTAGCTCAGGCTCATAAGGAGGTTGACAAGTTCAATAATATTACATTTCATTAGGTCTTGAGGGAGAACAATCAACATGAAAATAGACATGATAATAAGGCCACTCAGTTAAAAGCGGGGGTTATTGAGATTAATGGGACTATAGGCTCTCAAATCATACCTTAATTGAATTCCAATGAATCCAAAGGCAACCATTGCATTACATTTCCTTGTCTCTCATACATATATGCCTCATTTCCAACATAAGGCAAGTAATTCAATGGGACTGGAATACCCCCCCTCACATGCTTGGATTTATGTATAAACATGAATTTGAATGAGAGGTTGGTGTTATATTTATCACAGTGGGATATCGTAAACACAAAGAGGAAGGTGTTCTATGGAAGTTGGAAATTTGCTTCAGATTTTTGGCCATCGTTTGGTAAGAGGTGTTGTTTTCCACAGTTATATGCTTGTTGTTTCTAGTTAATTTTAGTCTAGGAGGCCACCCTGGAGGAACACTATCTTTGTGCTTCATTTGTGTAGAGGGTTTTTGTGATCTTTAGTATGAATTTGGTTTCATCCCTTGTGGAATGGATTGTATTTATTTCTTAGTTATTATAGACTCAAGTAGTGAACACTACATCTGTGGGTGGTTCGATATTCTATTGGGTTCAAGGCTTCCAGGCTTCAAGGTTTCCAGTGAAATTGGGAAAATTCTAAATGTGATTCTATAGGCATGAAGGTTCTTCATCTGGTATTTGATATTCTTCTTGCTCTTGGGCCTAGTTTAGTGTTCTGGTATTCTATTTGTTATTGGTTCTGGTCTTTGTCTTTTTCTAATGGATTACAGGAAGCTACAAGAAGTCAGAAGGTTGTTATATAACTATGAGGGAAAATTTAGAGTAATATAACCTCTATCTTTTTAGTCACTGCAAAGATACATGATAATGACCAGAAGGTTATTTCTCAATTTGCATCAATTATGAGCACATTAGTACAATAGAAACAATAGATAACCACTCTTGAATAAAAATGTAAGGGAACTTTGTTAGGAACTTCCACCCAAAGAATGTCATTGAGTTCAACCCTTGGGAAGTTTAAGGAAGATGACACTATGCATCAATTGGTTGAAGATATGGAGATTGGAAAGAAAGACTGTGTTCCATCAAATGTTTGTATGGATGAGGCTATCACTCATCATGTGTTATATTAGAATACTAGGAGTTTTTCTTTAGAATTTATAGTTGTAGAAAATACTAGGACTTTTTGCCCCAAAAAATATGTAAGCTTTGTATGTGGTATTCAAGGAGCCACCACTTTTTTTAAAATTTTTTGGACATGAAATATAAGTAACTTTGTTGCTAGCTTGGTTACAACTTTTATCCAATATAAATTCCCCAGTTCTGGTTAAGACAAGATAAAGAAGAAAATAGAGAAAAATATCATTATTACTATAAGAAGTGATTTGAAAATTATGATTAAAATAAACTTGACATGGATTTCTATGTGTGGTTATTTTAAGTAATTCTTTAAACAAATTTTCTAATTGTAGGTGCTTCAGATTCAAAAGTATCAATAACATCATCATTCCTCATACATATAATTTGGAAAAAATTTCCAACGATACATTTTCAAGAACTTCCTCACATTTTGTGAATGACGTTCTAAGTAAATATTGTTGACACACAACATGTAGACCTAACCCAAGGGATCCATGTAAATTCAAATGTAGATTCAAACTTGTGACCTCTTTCCATTTACAATTTTGACATAGAAAGTCAAACCAAATAAGTTAACCCACATATATAACAAAATAATTGCATATTTTAAATGCAATATCAATTCATCACATTTACATCTAGAGCTATAAGTATAAAGAATAGGAATTACAACATTTTAAAAAATAGTGAAAGATATAAAAATATTTCAGTTCTCGTGCTCCAAAACTTAGAGCTATAAATACTAATATAAAATGTCTAAAGGCTATAAATACTCATATAAATTAATTGCTCTTCAATTGTTTAAATGTAAATAATCCTTTTGTATTTCACATATTTACTAACTTTTGATGAAATTTATGTGAATGAGAAGAGTGTGAGGCCATCTGTGATATGTATTATGTATGGTAGTGCCGTCTTAGATGATAATAAAATTATATTAATTATCTAGTTGTGCTCCGGGCCTAATTCCATCCTTATAGATGGACATGCTTTGAACTTGTTAAACTTTAGTTGGAGCTATTAGCTCATTGCAACTTAGTCTGCTCTAAGAGATTGAATGTTCGACTTCGTGCTCTGCCTACTATTTTGTGTGCACACATAAACCCTTAATAGCATAAAGTCCTATTTGATCAACTTGATCAAAGAAGCAACATTCTTCATCAGTCCGGGCATACTGTGTTTGAAGGTATACTTTAGGAACTTTGAGGTATGCATCTTTTATACGCAGTATTACCCAAAATCCCAATAGATAAATTCAATCTTTCTTATAAATTTTATAATCAAACTTTAATTTTTTTCCTTACCCAATATTTTGTAAATTTTATAATCAAAATCTTTTTTTCTTACTCAATTGTGGGTAGGTCTGTTCCACTCCATTAACTTCCAAGAGTTTTACTTATTGTTGGGGTTGCTCCACTTGGGTCAGGTCACTTTGATGGCTAACCATCATCCGGTAAGCTTGGGATTTGAATTGAATTAGTTAGAATCATGCATTTTATGGAATAGTCTTTTATTTTTTCACAATTTTTGTAAATTTGTAGGTTCACATAATCAAATCCATTGGTTTTTTTTGGGTGGGGATCATTTTGTAAAATTTGATTGGTAATTTTTTGAGTAGAAATAATTTTGTAGCTTCACATTGTATAGTATTGTTGCTTAGATCTATGGCTCTAAACATACTTAGGTTAGGGTTTTTATCTCACTACCACCGACTCCCTCTAGCCCCCTTCGATCACAATAACTAGCCCAACCCTTCTCCCTTTCCTATCTATCAATATTTAATTCAAAGTGATGCTTCCAGATTCATAAGTAATTGATTTGGAAATCTGTCAAAGTAACAAGTGTTTTACTCAAAATTTTCTAAATGTAAAGGATTTCAGACCAAAAAAACCTATAGGCTCTCACTTTATGTTACACTTCATGTTACATATATGTATGAATCCTATCAAATACCTTTAAATGTTGTTTTTTCATAATTACATAAAACTCCCAATTCATGACGGCATGGCCAAGAATCAAATCACGACCCTGCAGTAAGGCATACATGTTGGTATGTACTCCTTGAATGCATCATTGTATCGTGATAATGAAAATGTGTGAGTCATTATGGACTCTCGTGAGTTTGCTTTTGCTAACTCACCTCTAACAAACAACTATATCGGTGTTTTGATCCAACCCTTAAAAAATCCTTGCTAGGGGCATTTAATTAAGGAATGGTTTCTTGCTTGGGAATGGGGAAATGCTCTCTTTTGCATAGAGAATAGGTGGTGAATAGTCAAATAAAATTGGAATCTAGCCAGGAGATTGAGTGTTCAGTTGGATTTTAAAAAAAAAATTGACACTTATGAATCTGTATAAAACGTAAAATTATTAATATGAGAAACAAACGACTATCATCAAATTTTCACTTGACAAGCAAAGCAAATATAAATATAAACATATA
>JZKD02S1701470.1:595332-613001 GCA_000966675.3 Picea glauca | reverse complement strand
TTCATCCTTGTTGGCTTCTTCAAAACAGTTTGGTTCAATTGTAGATAAGAGTGTTAGGTGTGTTTGTTCTGGTGAATGGATTTTTCTTCTAGTCTCAACTCCTGCATATTTGTTTTCAATAATCTGATCTGAAGGATGATTCTTTTATACTCGTTTGCTAGGTGTATTTGGAGATACTCGTTGAACTTTCTCTTCTATTTTTGTTGGATTCTCTTCATCTTCCTCTTCTACTTCATCTTCTGCTTCTTCTTCTTCGAAAAAATGTTCCATTGATTTGTTTACTTCTTCCTTTGATTCTTGTCTGCCTGTTTCATCAATTGTTACGTTGATGCTTTCCACAACTTTGTTCAATCTTAGATTGTAAAACTTGTATGCTTTCATTGTACTTGAGTAACCAACAAGTACTCATTTGTCCACACGAGAGTCAAACTTTCCCATTCTTCCATCTTCTCTTTTGATGTAGCATTTTCTTCCAAAAACTGTGCTTCAAGTTTGCTTGTCTTCCTTTCCATAGCTCGTAGGGAGTTTTATTAGTGTTGTTTCTGAGCATTACTCTATTTTGAATGTGAATTGTTGTAAGCACTACCTGTGTCCAAAATATATCTGTCAATTTGGAATCCATTATCATTGTTCGAGCCATCTCATTTACTGTCATGTTCTTTCTTTCAACAACTCCATTTTGTTGAGGTGTCCTAGCAACGGAAAATTGCCTTTTTATTCCATGATTGTTGCAATAGTCCATAAATTCCTTTGATGTGAACTCTCCTGCATTATCAGATCTCAAGCATTTGATTCTTGAATCCATCTCATTTTCAACCATTTTCTTGTAGATCTTGAAGTTTTCAAAAGCTTCTGACTTGTTCTTGAGAAAGCAAACTGCATTCATTCTTGTATAATCATCAACTAATAACATAAAGTATCTCTCACCTTTTAAGCCCTTTGTTGTAGTTGGTCCAACTATATCAGTATGCACAATTTCCAGTGGTCTTGTTGTTGAATATTCCTTTGATTTGAACCTGGTCTTTGCTTGCTTTCCTTGTTGACAATGCTTGCATAAAGTGTTGGTTGGTTTCATGATCTAGGGCATTTCTCTGACTGCTTCTCTTTTGTTGACTTTGACAAGGTTAACAAAATGCATGTGACCCATTCTTCTGTGCCATAGCCAACTTTCATCTTCCTTTCCTAAACAACACTTTCCATATCCAATTCACCTAACACATATATGTTGTTTGAAGTTCTTGCAGCTGTACCGACCAATTTCCCTAAACCTTCTCTTCTTATCTCACACTTTTGTGAATCGAAAGTAACTTTATGACCTTGGTCACACATTTGTCTCACACTGTGACTTCTCCAATTATTTTGGCTAAATTATCATTTCCGAAGGAAACTGATCCATTTCTTTCCTTTCACAATGTAAGAAATTTGTCTCTATCACCTGTCATGATTTTCCAACACCCACTATCAACATACCAACCGTGTTTCTTATGCTTAGCTTGTAGACCAACTGTGCATTCTTCATTGCTGTATTGATCTTGATTTCTTATCCATGTCGTTTTCTAAGGTTCTTGTCTGTGACTGTTGTTATTCTGTTGAGGTTCTTTAGAAGGGACTTTCATTCTGCAATTTTTGGCTACGTGCCCAAAATTGTTACATTTGTAAAATTCTTCAGTGCTCAAAGATTCAAACCTATTGTAACTTCTTCTTTGTGTTTCACTAGGTCTTCTTGAGTAACCCCTTGGTGTATGACTCTCAAATTTGTTATTGTTCTTGTTGTTAGCTCTTCAATTCACAACATTATGTCCAAAATTATTACATGGATAACATAAACCAAAAAATATAGTTTGATACCTGGGAGTTTAAGATCTTCTGAAAGAAGGTTCTCTTATGAATCATTCTTCTTCTTAAGGCCTATCTGTCTGTTGTTGATTCTGAAATATGAATCTTCTCGATGGAGGAGTGTCCCTGTAATATTCCTTGTATATCTTCATATCCCCTTTGATTGTTTATGCATAGTTTTTTGGATTTGTTTCTTGCTCTGTTGTTTTGGATCTTGATCCCTTTTCTGTCTGATTGTATCCAAGTTCAGACTTGTCAAGATGAGATTTTTGACTGCTGATAATGTCATCCAGAACTTTTGAAGTATTCTGCATATTTTTCTTTTGAATATCCTTTCTTAGTGTGACAATCTCTGCTTCCAAGTTTCCAATGATCTTGTCCTTTACTTCTAGTTTTTCTTTGAGTGCTTCTTCAATTATTTTATCTTTTTCTATTTGAACCTTCAATCTTTTGATCATTTGTTCTAGTTCTCAAGTGTCCTTTTTCTTGTCTAGTTGTGCTTGTAGTTTCTTGTTTTTCTTCTTTTCTCTTCTGATAACTTCTATGGCACACATTAATTCTTCTCGATAGTCAACTTCTACCTCTACATGATCATATACTAGTGTATATGATCAACTTCCACCATATTTCTAGGAATGTGATCATATACACTAGTTCTATTACAGAGCTACAAATCATATTTGGATGATGAAATTGATGAGGGCTTTTGGTTGAAGTACATGTTGAGTACGACAAGTAGTTGACGAGTTGGCACATACATGAGGTGTATAGTTGATGATGTTGGTACATATTAATGATTCATAGTTGATGAGTAGTTGAAACATGATTGGTACATACTTTGTACATGGTTGGATGCACTTGTTTATGGTACAGGTTGATTACGGGTTATTTGGTACATGTTGGTGCATGGTTGATGCACTTGTTTATGGTACAGGTTGATGCATGGTTCATATTTATTAGTACAGGTTTATAGCGGTATATATCACAGTGGCAAGTTGACAGTGGTTCCATCATTCTACTTCTACTTCAGGGTGGCATGACGAGGCAAGGACAGGTGGTTGTAGCCAGAGAATATAGGGGGTTGTAGCCTCCTTCTGATTGTAGACAGAGAATTGGGGAGTTAGAGCTTCCCTCAGGTTGTACCCTGAGAAACTAGGGGGTTGGAGCCTCCTTCTAGTTGTAGTTGGAAAACAAAGGAAGTTGGTGCTTCTAATGAATGTAATTCTTCAAGACATATAAGAAAAAGCATTATGTGGTTTCTCCTGATTTGGGTTTCCACGTAAAACATTGGTGTACTGTGTATCTGTATGTTTGTTCATTTGTTCATTGCTTATTTACTGTGCAGTTATTGGATGATAATGATTCATTGATATAACACTTGGATTATATGGTTAAAAATGATTCAATTGCTATATTGTTGATTCACCCCCCCTCTCAGTAATCCAACAAAACTCTTCATGTCTCACTGTCACTGATTTCATCTTCATCTGATAATGAGATGTCTTCTTTGATGCATAATCTTTTCTTGAAATATTTCTGTGTAGTTCTTTTTCCTTTATATGTGTGTTTTCCTTTTGAGTAACCTTCATCATTTCTCTTTTTATTATGAGGACATTTGTTAGCAAAATGACCAATAACATCACAATTAAAACAAATTAAAGGAAGCTTACCTATATACCTACCATTGGTTCCCTTGTTCAGTCTTTTGACGAAGTTGGCCACTTGTTCATCATCTTTCGAGACATTGTTGCTGCTGCTATATTCTTCTTGTTCCTTTTTCTTTTGCTTTGATCTTTTGGATGCTTTGAAGGCTGTTTCTTTTACATATGAATTTTCCTGTTCAGTTCTCATTTAATATGCTGTGAAGATTCCATGCAGTTTGTCCATGCTTATTGAGCTCAGATCTAATCATTCTTCTAGTGCTGATATCTTAGAGTTGAATCTCATAGGAAGAGATATTAGTACCTTTTGAACAATTACAGATTCTTCAATTTCTTCTCCCAATCCTATGACTGCATTCACTGTTTCGTCAACTCTTAAGAAGTAGGTTGTAATATTCTCATCTTCCTTCATTTTTAGTTGTTCGAACTGAACTCTGTAAGTTTGAAGTTTTGTTGCTTTGATTTTTGTATCTCCTTCATAAATATTTTGAAGATTGTCCTAAATCTCTTTAGCAGATTTACAATATGCAACTTTGGTGAATACTATTTCACTAGTGAATTATGTCCATCAGACTGTGGTATTCCATTTTTATATGAGTTGGTACTCTCCATGATCTACCTTTTAGTGGTTAAACTGATTTCTGAAGGAACCTACTCTGATACCAAATGTTGGATTACTAAGTGGGGGGGTGAATCAATAATAGCGTAATTATAATCCTTTTTCTCCAAATAATCCAAGTGTTATATCAATGTAGAATTATTATCCAATAATGAGCAATAAGAAATGAAAAATCACACTCATACACAGTACACCAGTGTTTTACATGGAAACCCAAATCGGGAGAAAACCACAGAATGATTTTTCTTATATGTCTTGAAGAATTACATTCATTGGAAGCATCAACTTCCTTTGTTTTCCAGCTACAAATGGAAGGAGGCTCCAACCCCCTATTTTCTTAGGCTACAACCTGAGGGAAGCTCTAGCTCCCCAATTCTCTAGATGCAACCAGAAGGTGGCTACAACTCCCTAAGTTCTCTGGGTACAACCAGAAGGTGGCTACAACCACCTGTCCTTGCCCCATCCAACCGCCTTGAAGTAGAAGTAGAATGATGGAACCACTGTCACACTATCACTCTGAGATATAACGTTGTAAACCTAAACCATGCATCAACCTGCACCTCGACTTGTAATCAACCTGTACCATAAACAAGTGCATCAACCATGCACCAACCTGTACCAAACAATCTGTAATCAACCTGTACCATAAACAAGTGCAACCAACCATGTTTAAAGTATGTACCAATCATGTTTCAACTACTCATCAACTATGACTCATCAATATGTACCAACATCATCAACTGTACACCTCATGTATGTGCCAACTCATCAACTACTTGTCTCAACCTTGTGCCAAACTTGTACCTCAATCAAAATCCCTCATCAATTTCATCATTGTTAGCACCAGGCCAAAGGGGAAAGAATAACAATCGTGGGAAAGAAGGCGTGAAGAAAACTGAAGTAACAACTAGAAAAAGAACAACACGCACGCATGTAAGAAAGTGTGCACAAAGGAAAGAGACAGTTGTAGGAAGAACATCACGCATATGGGAGAAAGACCTAATGTAAGAAGGGTTATGGTTTTGGTAATATTCTAAAAAAGGATGAAGAACCCGAAATGTATAAATATAGATACAAAAATATCATATAGTGTGGGTTATTATTATTTTAGCTATATCTACTATATGAGTGGATCTTAAGGTTAAAGGATAACTACGCGAGGAACCAGATTCGACAGCTATATTAGACTCCAGTACAGATCCAACGACTGCAGTAGGTGAACAAGAAATTCACCCACGCAGTCGATTTTTGGCTTGACAGTATTGTGGCAGGCTTTATCACATAATTTGCGGTAGACACAACAAAGTCATACATCGCAGCCGAGCAAGATTTCCTACGAGGACCCAGAGGAAGGTACATTCGATCACTGTATACTTCTATCAAGATATTGTTATATAACAAAGGTGTAATGACAATGGAATTAGACAACTAGACTTCCTTACGCACATGGGGGAAGGGGGGAAGCACTAACAGAGAGAAGAGGAATGGAAGGATGGCAGGATAAAGAGAAAAAGGAGGAGGAACCCTTGGACCCAATCCTTATGGATGACGACCAGCTTAAGTGGATCTTTGCGTCATCATGAATGACGTGTAGCAGAGCACCCTACCAATATAAGGTGAATACCAAGAAGAGAGTTGTAGCTGAGAGGGAGGGCTTGGAAAGTGATGAGGAAGAGGTAGAGGATCTCCAAGCTATGGAGCAGATTGAGGAAATCCTACACGCCACATATGAGACGGAAACAAGAGGCACAAGAACAGGAGGAGAAGGCAGCTATCCCTTTCATATTAATGTCAATGTGGAACCCATAAACCCATGTGTGACCAATACACCAAAGAGAACACCACCGTTTAGACAACCAAAGTTCGAAGGAAGTTCGACAAGAGGAAGTACATCTACACAAAGAGCAACAACTCGAGGAGCTAGTTTAGACAACCTTAGTCAAGTATCTACACTGCGCGGAGGAGGGAGTAGCTCAGTATTTGGAATGGCAGGACACGATCCTACTATTAGATTACCAGAGTTTCGAGGAGAAGCAACAGAAGACCTTGAGAAGCATCTATTCATTTGCGCAAAGATCTAGGAAGCAAATAATATCACTGATGAAGACACCAAACTCGCATAACTAGCGATCATGCTAAGAGACCGAGCACTAGACTGGTACATGAGTCTCGAAACGAACAGTGTTCCCGGAACGACAAGGACACTGGATGACATTAAGAAACTATTGATAAATGAGTTCCAGAAGATGAGCTCAAAAGATCAATACATGAATGAGATGATTGAAATAAGACAGAAACTAGGAGAATCGGTATGGGAGATTAATCAAAGATTCAAGCGATTAATAGGAAAATTAAAATACCTTATGACCGATATGCAGCATCGACACCTGTTTGTCAACTCACTACTCCCACACTTAAAATATCCATTACGACAACAGAAGTTTCAGACGCAGGCAGAGGCTCTACAGGCAGCCTTGTAATTGGAAGAGAATCCATACCAGCAGATGGACCCGACTATCGAAGAACTAAAAGAGGATCTGAAGAACTTAACATTTCAGTTGAACCAGAATAAGAACAAGGACAAACAAGAAGCATTTTGGTGCACTACCTGCAAGATGAAAGGACACCATAAGAATGAATGCCCAACATTTTCACAGTATATGGTGACAGAGATGCCAAACCCTCTACGACAGGGAGGATTATGGTGCGAAATATGCAAGAAACTGAGTCACGACCCTTACCACTACACAATGATGCAAAAATACCAAACAGTTCCAAATAATTCATATTGCACCGTTTGCAAGTCAGTCAGCCATGATGACAAAGATTGTAAAACAATGGAGATGATGCAGGAAAGAACATCAGACGCATACAGGGTACAGGCAGAAATGATGACTGGGAAAGAAGCACCACAGTTTACTCAATCCCCAGCTCCATACAACACTGTGCAACATCAGTATAATATTGTGCCGTAGTCATACAATAATGCGCAACCATAGTACAACCCAACACAACCCCAGTACAATACCACGCAGTATAATTAGGGACCACAGTATAACACACTACGAGGTGATCACGCAGGATATAGAGGAGCAGGACGAGCCAGAAGAGGTTTCAGATGCGGTAGAGGACCTGTTACATGTCACAGTTGCCAGCAACCACGACATTACGCACGGGAGTGTCCACTGCCACCAACGACTTGTATGTATTTTCACACATCAGACCATGATACGGAGGAATGTCCGACATTACTTGTAAATATACAGGAAAAAAGGAATCAAAATAACTAGAATGTTCAGTGGATTTCAGCCGAAGCAAGGGATGATGGATGGAACATCAACATAGTCACTCGAGGAGGAACGAAAACAGGAAATGACACAGTTTGACAGGAACCAGCGTAGAACCAATGGGTAAAGAAGAACACTGACCCCAAGAAGTAGTTTGATGCGCATAAGGAGAAGGAGATCTTTACAGAAGCCCGACAAGAATTCCAGAAGGAGAACATTGCGCCGACTGCACAACAGAGAATACAAGCTCCAGAATATGAAATGTTGCCATCACTAGACCATACCAACAGAATACAACCCAAGGAACAAGTAAGTACTATCAAAGACTTTTTGCAATTGTGCATCAAAATGTTAAGTGATCCTTCATCTATCAAAATATTGCAAAACATCCTAAGCAGCGAGATGGAACAGAAGCCAGAATTGAAAACTATCCACCACCTACACACAAGAAGAAGAAAAAGTAAGGAATTTAGACTAAATTCTAACATTGGGGATTTCAATATGGGAGATATTATACTAGATCTAGGATCCGAAGTGAATGTACTACCAAAAGCTACATGGAAATGCATGGGAGAACCTACACTGGGATACTCAACTATTCAATCAAAGATAGCAAATCAACATAGAGTACTACCAATAGGTAGATTGAAAGGAGTGATAGTAGATTTGGATGGTGTGTGCGCTAAGGCATACTTTGAAGTCATCGAAATAGTAGATGGCACAACACCTTACCCGGCGCTACTTGGTCTGGATTGGGTGTTTGAAAACCATACCATAATTAACTTAAAAACTAGAAAAATGACATTTGAGTCAGGGGACTACAGGGTCATAGCCCCACTCGACCCATCAGAAGGAGAGAGGTTCGTAGAACCCACTTTTCTGGATTTAGAAGAGATCGGCCAGTTGTACAGAACAACTAGGTGCAATGCAGGCTATATAAACCCAACTACAGACGGGGTACTCAATTGGCGGAGCATTACTTCATGTACAACAGACTCAGACACCGAGTTAGAAAACTGGTAGCAAAGACTACATGAAGTATCCACGAGAAGGTGTGCCAGAATAGACCACGCAGTAAGGTGGATTGACACAGAAATCAGAGAACCACCCAACTTTCACGGGCTAAATAATTTGGAAACTTTCTTGACACAATATGAAGATGAAGTATTAGAAAACCGGATATTGCTAGCACTAGATTTAGCACTAAAGTATACACCCGCAAGATGGTGGGGTGCACACAAAGATACTATCATAGATTGGTACCAATGTAAGCGATTACTGCACATAAGGTTCGGCACAGAACATACAGGTAACAAACAACAGAAATATGATGGACTAGGGACACCGGAAGAACATTTGGAGGAGTGAAAAATGCTATGGAAAACGAAGCCACCAGAGGAATGGTGTCACCACTGCATTCATACTTTAGAAGGCATACCAGTGAATTGGTATACGGACCAGGAAATGTGTAAAGGAACCAAGACATGGGCGACACTCCAACAAAAATTTACAGTCACTTTCTCATTCGAGCATGAGAAATGGATCAGAAACGTCATATTCATTGAAGAACCAGAAGTGGAAGCTATCACAGAGTTACAATAGAGGAATAAGCAGACAGTCATGGATCTACTGTCATGATACCATATACAGGAGGAAGCACCAGATGAAGATGATCTACGCGATATTCAGATCAAAGAAGTCGAAGGCGAGAGAGATGTGGAAGGACCACCCTTAGAGTCAGAGGTCATCTTTGCACCAATCAAGATAAAGAAGGTTAACATAGGGACCGTTGAGTAGCCCAAAATGGTCAGCATTGGAGATTACTGGGACGAATAGACACTAGAAAGCATCACAAAATTGTTGTGCAAATACATCTACCTTTTTCCCACAACCTTTACAAAGATGAAAGGAATAGCCGGAGAAATGAAGATACCACTCAAATCTGATGCGAGACCCATTAAACAACGACCATATAGACTAAATCCCATCTATAAGTAGAAAGTTAAAGATGATATTGACAGGATGCTCGAGGCCGACATCATCGAACCAGTCGAAGAATCAGAATGGATAAGCCCGATGGTAGTACATGACAAGAAATAGGGAAGAGGGATCAGGATATGCATCGACTTGAGGAAGTTGAATGATGCATGCCTACATGACCCATTCCCCACACCGTTCACGGACGAAGTACTCGAGAACGTAGGAGGCCATGAAGCCTACTCATTCACCGATGGATTCTCAGGATATCATCATATTAAGATAGCATAGGAGGATAGACACAAGACCACGCTTGCAACAGAATGGGGATCTTATCAATATATATTC
This sequence comes from Picea glauca, assembly GCA_000966675.3. Taxonomy (NCBI): domain Eukaryota; kingdom Viridiplantae; phylum Streptophyta; class Pinopsida; order Pinales; family Pinaceae; genus Picea; species Picea glauca. The sequence continues at coordinate 603,273 of JZKD02S1701470.1, read as the reverse complement.
ATGTCGTTCAGACTAAAGAATGCACCTACGATATTTTCTAGAGTGGTCATCGAAACATTTAAGGAATTCATCCATCAATTCCTCGAAGTATACCTAGATGATTGGACAGTGTATAGATTACCAAAAAACCATGTGGAAGTTTTACGACTGATGTTAGAACGATGCAGACAGTGCCAGATATCACTGAATATCAAGAATTGCATATTTGGAACACCATTTGGGATATTATTGGGACACATAGTATGCAAACAGGGATTTCTAGTGGATCCAGCCAAAATCGCAGTCATTGTTAATCTACCAGCACCAAAAATAGTCCACCAACTAAGAGCAACATTAGGACATACGAGATATTACAGGAAATTCATCAACGGCTACACACAGATTACAACACCAATGGAAAAACTGTTAAGGAAGGATACAAAGTATCAATGGAACGACGAGTGGCAACACAGTCTGGATACCGTAAAGGAAAAGATGGTCACCGCACCAATATTGGTATTTCCAGATTGGAAGAAGACATTCCATGTACATGTAGATGCATCAACGATAGCACTTGGAGCTATCTTAGCGCAACCAGAAGCAGGAGACTTGGATCACCCAATAGCGTTCGCAAGCAAAAACTTATCAGACCTAGAACAAAATTATAACATGACAGAAAGAGAAGGCCTATCTATGGTTTATGAACTACAGAAATACAGACATTACCTATTGCAAAAACACTTTAAGATGTTTACAGATCACACAACCCTGAAATACCTAGTCAACAAGCCAGTGTTGGGGGGGAGAATATGTCGATGGTTATTTCTATTTCAAGAATTTGACTTTGAGGTAATAGTTAAACCAGGAAAACTAAATGCAGGACCTGACCACCTATCAAGGGTCACAAATGGAGAGGAACCAACGAATTTAGAAGATAACTTTCCAGATGCACAACTATTCTCAGTACAGATTGCTGACGATTACTTCACAGAGATCATCCAGTACTTGAGCACAGGTACTGCACCGCAAGAATATACCACTGCGCAGAAGAAGAACCTAGTAGTCCACACAACAGACTATCAATTGATCGCAGGACATCTATACAAGATGGGCGTAGATAGCATCTTACGAAGATACATACTAGACCACGAACGACCAAGAATTTTAGCAGAAGCCCACGAGGGAATAACAGGAGGGCATTATGCAGGAAAAGATATCGTGCAGAAGGTACTACGCGTATGATTATGGTGGCCAACGATCCACAGAGACTCGAAAGACTACTATCAGCAATTTGATGTCTGTCAAAGGGTAGGCAAATCCAACAGAAGGGATGAGATGCCACTACGACCACAAGTGACACTTTAGGCATTCAACAAATGGGCAATAGACTTTGTGGGACCAATTCACCCACCAGCCAAGAGAATAGGGGTGATATATATTATCATCGCAATGGAATATTTAACAAGATCGGCGGAAGCCGCACCAGTAAAATATTGCGCAGAGATAGCTGCACATTTTCTTTTTAAACAGGTAATTACTAGATTCGGGTGCCCAAAAATTTTGATGAGCGACCAAGGAATGCACTTCATAAATAGCACCATCTGAGAGATGCTTGAAGAGTTTGAATTTCATGATAAAAAAATCACACCGTATCATCCACAAGCAAATGGAATGGTAGAAGCCTTCAAAAAAATTCTAGAGAACGCCTTGACAAAGATATGTAACGTCAACAGGGATGATTGGGATCTCAAGGTACAAGCAGTACTATGGGTGTATAGAACCACATGCAAAATGTTTACTGGCCACACACCATTTAAACTATTCTATGGTCAAGAAGAAATAGTGCCCTTAGAATTCTTAATACCCAGTCTACGTGTAGCAACTATTACACAAATGACAAAACGAGGCGCAGTACAGGAAAGACTGAATCAGTACTGTCGATGGAGGAAGACCGAATCTTGGCAGGATTCCACCAACAAGTACAGAAAGCAAGAGACAAATCTTGGCACAACCACCACATCAAGTGGAAGACGTTCAAGGAAGGAGATCTATTATTGCTCTATGACAGTAAATCATTGCGGCACCCAGGAAAGCTGAAAATGCATTGGCTAGGACCATACGAGGTAAAATCTATTACACAAGGAGGAGCTATATAGTTAATAGATCTAGTAGGCACATACCTCAGAGGAAGGATCAATGGGAGTTGGTTGAAGCTGTACAAATACAGTCAACCACCCACTACGCAGTAAAAAAAATCCACACGAAGTTGCATACGAAACACGAAGACAGCAAGGGAAACGATAACAACCATATCGAAAAATGAAACAAGCAGGAAAAGGAAAGCTAGCAAAATAAGGCTGACAGGACAGCATGAGGCAGAGTTAAAGCAAGGCAAGGACGGATGGGATGTCACATTAAACATGCCAACTGGAAATGATAGAGTAGGCGTAATGGCAAGTACGAAACCACCGCGGATGCATTGAACCCACAATTATGGTGCATTAATCACATAATGGAGGAAGCGTCCTCGACAAGCTTCATGACGAGCCCATACAACACATGAGCACAGAAGCAGTTAGTCTATTCATGAAAGGAGAACAGAAAGAGAGCAACAACATCTAGAACAAACAGAGCGAAACCACAAAGCTCACCGAAGCCATTCTAACTCAGCAAATGTTTGACAGACACCATTATGGCACCACCGAAGCTCACAGAACCAGGCCTAACAGCTAGATCAACTAGGGTTGAGACTAGGTCACGAGGACCACTGGAAGAAAATGAGCAATAGCCACCAGAGATCATCGATATTGATGAAATCTCATCGCCAGAGGAAATATCAGTAGAGTACATACCAATACTAGAGGATATTCCGCAACCACAAACAGAGGCTATGGAATAGGACACAGCAGCACTGGTGCAAGATCCTCAGAACAAGGGAGAAGAAACCCACCATAAAATACAACCGAAACATACTGAAGCAGTCGTGGAAGTGAACAGAATGGCACAACATCTAGGAGCATAGGAGCAACTAGACGAAACGCAAGCACCCTGCTTAGGTCACCCAACCGAGTAGACCACTGGAAATACCTGGGCGTGGCCAGAGTGGATGACAGGGGAACAACCAGGAGTTGTTGGAACTTCAAGCCAGCCAACATAGTAGGAGGACCGATTTCAGATACCGAGCTCACCTCGAAAGAAATCAACTGCAGAGATTATGCTACCTCAGATACCAGAGGGAGTACGAATGGACCCACAGCTATTGGGTCACGTCAAGAAGATAAATTATTCTGACCATGATGTAGCAAATGAAACCAAATATTCAGAGCTTGCACCACAGGTCTTTATGCAGAAAATAGTCATGAACCAACTCGAAGAAACCATCACTCAGCCACACTAGTGGGCCACTGGACTGGACAGAACATGAATTCTAGGGTTTCTGAAGATACCACACTTTGGGAGAGGCCAATATGTGATGACATACGTCAAGCAACTATTAGCAGTTATGCATGGAAGGAATATATGGATGGACAAACCCGTCCCCATAACTGTCGAACTTATCACGCAGATAACAGGCCTACCCACTGAGGGTATGGATCCTGCACTGATTCTGGACGATAAGTCCAAGGAAAAAACATCGGCAGAAGAGATGAAGAAGAAATATGGCACCAACAGGGGAACAAGAGGCATTATAATCAAACAGATCAACAATGTCGTGATGCAATTGGGAGAAAATATCTTAGCCTACAAACTACTAAGAAAGTGTCGCAAAGATGAAGTATCGACAGGAGTCATTGTTGCTGCAGCTCAGAGCACAGAAGGCACCTTCATGAGCTAGGCACCATACCTATCAAACTTGTTCCAAGTAGATTGCAAAGATGCACAGGATGTAGGTACGAAATTTCATTACTCATGGATGAGCACTCTCATAGCTTTCATGGGATGGCGAGAACCAAAATACGTTGTTTTTGGTACCACACCATAGCCAGGAGGAGCAAGATATCGCATCCTGAGATCCATGCCACTAGCCAAGCATAAGAAGGGGAATGGAATCATATTTGAAGCTTATCTATGGGAGATACAGGAAGACATCAGCCAAGCATGGAGAATAACACCAGAGGTTGTCACACGATATGGGGGCATCACCAATTTCTAGGCTAGGCGACAAGCCATGTGGATACAACCAAGGTAGGACCCAGATAAATAGTGGCTACAATTGCGCTACTGCGTCACCGAGGGTGATATCAACATGATCATCAATGAATAGCCTGATGAATGGAGGATTCCAACTATACCCAGAGAAGTACTGAGACAAACAACAGAAGGATGGGCTATGCAAGCGCAAACACAACCTCCACAAATCCCAGTACCCAACAAATGAAGAACGGGCCAAACCAAGTCGACTCAGGTAGACGACATCTCAGAGAAGCTAGGGACCCAAAAGGGGAGGATAGAAACCACTCAGCCAACCAATGGACAACAGAAACTGGTTGAGGGAGCACAGGAAACTGCATCGAACCCCATCACATAGGAACTAGGGGGAACTAAGAGACCAGTGGTACAGGAAGCAGGGGAACATAAGAAAACGAAGGCACAACAAGAACCCCCAGACTATACAATCACGGAGGATGATGGAGAGATGATTTCTAGAATGGTCCAAGATTGTCTGGCAGAGGATTTCGATCATGCCGCACACCATAGGGATAAACTGCAGAAGGAACTGACAGAAATGGGACAGCTCCTTAAGAAATTTGGGGAAGCCCAGATCACGAGTAGTAGTAGATGCATAGAGCCATCGATCACACAGACCACAGAAAGGGTGGAGGTAGAAGAACGTGACCCAGTTCTTCTGATGCCACATGCACATTCCACGGTCTATATAAAGCCTAGCATGCTGAGAATGGATGAAATTGTGGGAGAGACACCACTAAAGGATTTGGATCATATCCAATTGGTCCTAACACGGATGCCATCAAGAGCATTATACAAACTACAGGATAGCATCGACCACGAGATCAGGGATGATTTTAAGGATGGAAATTTATTTTAAAATGTAGAAACCTTGGTGAATCTTACTAATCCTTCATATTCCAACTATAAATTTTTGGCGATATTTTTGTAAAATAATTCAAATTTCTAAGGATTTTATATAGTTTATATAATTTTTTGGCAATTTTTAAGGTAAAATAATTTTATCCTATAGAATTTGGGCGAATCGTTTTTAGAATAGAGAATATTATTTTGGGAAAAACCATGGAAAATTAGCCCATGAGAAAAATTTAGCCCCTAAAATCATCCCTGCACGATATGCAAGCGCAAGCACATAAAAATTTAGTTGAGCTACAACAAGCAACAAAGAAGCAGGAAGCGTTGGAAACAGTTTGTGCACAGGCCAAATCTAAAAATCAGGAGGAGAAAGAACGCAGAAACAAGATGGAACGCAGAATGGAAGAAATTTTTGGGAAACTCCCAGCTACTGCACAAGGAAATGAACTCCCAGATGCAAAAAAGATTGACCAGATTGTGCAGGCAATTGATCAGTATCAGAAGGAGATTGAGACTCTCCGTAGATAGATTAGACTGACAACTCCACCAACAGTGAAGGAGAAAAGGAAGCAGGAAGAAGTAATGCAACTGCAAGAGCTAGAAAAACAGGTCAACATGGCAACCGACTTGCTGGATAAAGCAGCGCAACTTTGGACAAGGATGGAAGAGGATCCACAGGTCCAACATTGGGAAAAGGAGGAGGAGAGGATCAATGCAACGATCCAAGAACTCAAGAAGTGACAAAAGACCATACCAATTCTAGAATGGGTCAAGGGAACACAAGATTTGAAGAAGATACAGGGATAACTTATCACTGCTCAAACACATAAAACAGGAGCGTCAGGCTCAAATAGAATCGTTGCAGGAACAGGTAGCAGAAGTACTTGCGCAGGTAGAAGAAGCCAGAACACTGACAACACAGACTCAGCTAGAATGTGCAAGACTGATGAGAAAGGAAGTGGTAGCTCAAATAGTCGACACCATCAAGGAGAAAACTGCGCAGACACTAACAAAACCGACAAAGTTGCAGGAACAGTTCTAGATGATCACCAAGGAGATCGAGGAAGCACAAAGCAATTAGGTGACTCGGGACGAGTCACATGTCAGTGTTGGGGGCCTATTGGCACCAGGTTGAAGGGGAAAGAAGAATGATCGTGGGAAATAAAGCGTGCAGAAAACTGAAGTAACAACTAGCAAAAGAACAACACGCATGCATGCAAGAAAGTGTGCACAAAAGAATGCGACAACAGGAGGAAGAACAACACACGTATGGGAGAAAGACCTACTGTAAGAAGGTTTAGGGTTTTGGTAGTATTCTGAAAAAGGATGAAGAGCTCGAAATGTATAAATATAGATACGAAAATATCATATAGTGTGGGTTATTGTTATTTTAGTTGTATGAATCAATTTTGTAAGCTATTGAGCAAAGAAGATATGAGGGAAGGTACATCTGAGGATTAGACCGCAGGGTGTAGAGACTGGTGTGATCTAGTTTTCCTCACATATATATTACCCAATTTGGTGGAGAATTGTAAGTGCATGGTGCCAGGAATACAAAACTGCCATAATAAAAGAGCCAAGAGACAAATCTTTGTGGACGTAGTCCAGGAGGGGGTGAACCATAGTAATACTAGTTTAATATGTTGAATGTATGCATGTCTCTTCTTTCTTTCAACAATTAATGGTTAAGCTTGATGAATGAGTTAATACATGGTTATGAATCTGTTTATACTTTTCTTAAATTAAACTATGGGATATACGTATGCGACTCCAAGGAATAAGTAGTTTCCCTTACATCTCACGGTATCTGGATTTAATCAAGAAACCCCTCTCCCTTACTCTCTCCTAGGCTGTAAACACCTAAGTCTTATAGCCACCTATTTTAAAGCTATCTTGGGTGATATTGCACAGTACCTTCTGGGTGTTGTGTCACCTTCTAGTTTACTAGGAGGGTCGATAGTTTTAGAGGCTTTGTTGGAACCCCGAATGACATGAACCCTGGGTCAATAACTCAGACAACCCAAGAAGGGAATTGATAAACAAAAATCACCCAAATATGATTTATAACTCTATAATAGACCTGGTGTATATGATCACATACCTGCAAACCTTCCTTAACTTTAAACAATAAGAGACTATCATTTACATCAAACTTTTCTTTAGTCTCACATTACTAGTTTTGGATTAGTCAACAAACCTCACTTGAAATAATCATAACTTTGTACCTGTAATGAATAAATATATGAAACTGATACACAATGTTCTTCAGTGTATTTTGTGCAATTCCTCGAAGTGTCACTACTTGGAACTTCTCAGAAAATTAGTTATAGAAAAAATTGCATACCTTTTTGAATTCTATCTTATTCTAGAGAGCGACTGTGTAGAGCATGGCCCACACAGAATATTTGTTGAATCAATCTGAAAATATTACACAACATACTATAGATTGTACTCAAACCAACACATTTGGTCTTACTGAATTTGGATCTGTTATGAATAAGGTATGACATTTTTACCCTAAACACTTGTTTTTGACTAGTTTCAGGACTAGCCACGAACCCTATTTTTCACGAAGTGTAAATCCAAAAATATAATGACCCCCAAGCTGAATTTTTTACCACTGATACTGGGATATGTCTCCTCAATGGCATAGAAATTTCATGGTCTGAATCATTCTAGAAAAAAGGTTATTGTGAAAATGGTGAGATAGCCTATAAATAACATACCTTAGAAAGCATCATCAAAAGAATTTATTCTTCCTTGAATTACGGCCTTCTTTTCTTCCCCTTCCCTCAGAAATTAGGCTTAGATATACTTTGGTTACCTCAGACACCTATAGGTATTCAATATGCTCAAGTGTGATTTAAATGAGAGAGCCTTGCCTCTTATTTATACTCTCCAAGTAGCTTCCTTAAAAAC
>JZKD02S1701470.1:568389-586498 GCA_000966675.3 Picea glauca | reverse complement strand
TGGTCACATATCTGGGCATGCAAATTCTGGCCACCCAGATCTGCCTTCCACTTAACTAAATGTGCATTTTCACCCCAACCTAGGGTAAATGGGTTTTTACCCCACTTCTTCACATTTTTCCACCCAAAGGGGTTTATCTCTTAGTAAAACACACCCTTTACAAGAATTGGCGATAAGTCCATTACCCAACCTTTGTGCTACGAGGATTTCTTCAAGGTTTTACATCAATGACAACCAACCTTAATCAACAGTTAACACTATATGACACAGACACTATACATTCTCAAAAGCCATGTAAAATCTGAGACACAACCTAGTACTTTTGCAAGTTAATGAATATTTTTCTACCCACATTAATCCCATAGGTTTTAGTTGCAGAAGAGATCATTAGTTGAATGTGTTCTCAGTCAGAGTTGCTTTGTGTTCTTCTGTTAGATATCCATATATTTGGTGTTGTCCCCATGGAAGAGGAAATATGAATAAACCATAATGTAGAGGAGCATGGTGTCAAGGATGGCTATGATCTACAACGACTAACAAAACTCCATCCATGTGTAACACACAAAGACGACTGCGATGTCATCTATTACCTACTTCTCCGACCTTCATGGAAGCCAACGGTACACATATCAATTGGTTATGGACCATTTGTGAAGATATTGGACATACACAATAGGAGCACAAAAATCATAAATGGAACCTTTGACTTATTCATTGATGAATTATAGTCACTAGGGATTGGACTGGAGGAGGTTTTCATCAGAGGGATGGATGATAGAATATCTAAAGGACAACCAACAAATGCCAAATTCAAAAGAACAAACTTGTGGATGTTGTAAATGTTCAAGCATTCCAAGCTCAGATACCAGACGACCAGAGAGATTTCCATTGCCCAAGTCCCTGCAAACATAAAAAAAATTAGGAACAATGAAAACTAAAAGGACGCACAAGAATGTTTTTCTGGACCTCTACATGGACATAGAAATATAAGTTTACAATCTTGTAACACAGTTATTCTAGTCATAGATGACATAGAACCAGGTACAAGTATCGAGAGTAGGATCTCAGCTTTGCAATAAATTGTTAGGATCTCATAAGCTTCCTTTGAATGCATTAAGGTTATCACTTGTCAAAATAAATCAAATCATTTCAATAACCTAAGAGTTGGATTACCTTTTTGAAACTACACTCTTCTCCATTCAATATCTAAAATACAATAGATATAGATATATCACAGGTATTTTAGAATTCCTATTTAGAGATTCGAATAAGGGTAATGGGTCCTTAAAATCAATGGTCAAACTCACTCACAGATTTTTTGGTGTCTCCCGAGGAAAAATTGTAGTTTCCTTCACACAACCAAAATGTTGAAAGAACATGGGATTTCTGCAAATCATAGCCCATATTAAAACAATGTCCTCTCTTTCAAAATTTTAATTCGAATATTACAATGAATCTAACTAGACCCACCTTTAGAATTAGAAGATACACCTGACGTTGAAAAGAATCTCGCCACCACTACAAGCACAGGTATTTTCCATAGAGAGTCCATTGTCATCCTTGCCAATGAAGCTTTTGGAACTGTATCTGAATAGCACAAGAGCCAATTTCTACAACTTGTTTTGTTTGTTATATACCCACTTGCATATATAAGAATAATCCTAAACCTATTTTATGAGAATTTAATTAATGTTCCTGAGCATGAAATGAATGAATTATATGGGGATGAGGTGAAGCATTGTGCAGACAGTTGTTGATCAAAAACTTTGATCACCTAGATTTTTATCTCTTTAGAATAATAATAATAAAAATGATATCAGAAGAAGGAAATTTTGAATTATCATCAGCTCATGGCATAACGCTTAGTCTCAACTTCGTCATGTATTTTACGAAATCAAAATATGAATTTGTATGCCCAAGATACTCTCATTTTTTCCAACCACCTGATCTTCCATGAAAAGACACTTCTTCCATGTGAAACACAATTGATTTCTCTCTCGATACTAAGTTTCCTCTCTTCTATTAGTCTCAAGAATACTTTCATATTCCCTTCATCTTATATTCTCAAACAACTCATTATTCATTCCCCATACTTGGACATTTTCAACTTCCTCTCTTAATTTCAAATTCCTCTCTTATCCATTAAATTTTACTTGGTCTCTCACATTCTCACTTTCAAGTCTATTACACTTAGTCTCTCACATTCTCAAGTTTCTCATACTTAATCTCAAATTGTGCTTCACAGGAATCCACACTTCATTTCCCATACTCCGCACCTTATCCCTCTCCCACATCCCCTCTCACTCACGATCCTGATCCTCTCTTCCCCGCAGGATTCCACTCCACTCCCTCCACACTCTCCCTCCCCATGGCCCCGCCATACCCATCGACCCGCAACATTCTCTAACCCCACCATACCTCCCCTCTCATCCTTCTCCCATCATCCTTTGAGGTTTTATAAGGACCTATATTTATGTTTCACACATGGTCACTTCTTGTATAAGCTATATAATCTATTGCTTTGTGACCAAAACTGTTGCAAGAAAAATAGTATCCAAGGAAGAGATATTGATATTGAGTTGCGAAAGGCCTTATTGGTGGAATGGCTCTTCTGAACTCATTCTTTTGAGAAGAATATGATTTATGTTGGTTATCATCTCCTTTCCTATTGTTTGCTTCATTGTTGATGGAGCGTTTAAGAATATTGGCATAGCGTTTAGGATTTTCTTCACTTTCCTTTTCTGATGAATTTGTGACCTTAGTGCTTACATCTCCCTCGGGGGCATTTTGTTTTTCATCATAGCCAAGACTGGTCCTAATGAATGGTGTGACCTTTGGAAATTGAGGATCTCATTTAAATTTTTAGATATCTTTTCAAACTTCAACTAAGCATTTGACTTCTTCAATTCCTGATCCAGGTGGATATTGGTGGCCACCCACCTATTCCAACTGGCTCCTCTTGTCTATTTTTCACGTTCTTTTGTACTTATTTGTAATTGTGGGTTCTACACTTCTAGGGTTCTCTGAATCCATACACATCCTCTAGGTGGATACTTGTGGCCTCCCGCCCAACTGGATTATTTTGTATGTTTTCATGTTAGCGCATCTTGTTGTACTTCCAGGTTCGCTTTGGGGCCCTAAACATTGTTTTTTTGGCTCACAATATTCAAACTATAGACAGAGTCACATTTTGATAGTGGAATATGTATTTCTTTGAAAGACATTTCCAACGGCCTATCACATGCCTAAAATGGAGGTCATATGAAAAATTTAGGACCCCGAGAAGTTGAGGTACCAACTTACCCATAGGGGCCCACATGACTTTTGGAATTTCACCTTCTAGGGTTAGGTTTTTAGATGTCTAGGGTTTTGGAATTTATGAGCAATATCAAAAAGGATTATGGAGCCTCATTGTAATCATTATTCTTAGAAAAATTTACATAGAAACCACATATATTCTCAGAGATAACTACCACCATTTGAGCAAGTGTGGGAAGTTGAGGTACCAACTTACCCATAGGGGCCTACATGACTTTTGGCATTTCACCTTCTAGGGTTAGGTTTTTGGATGTCTAGGGTTTTGGAATTCATGAGTAATATCATAAAGGCCTCTAGATCCTCATTGTAATCATTCTGCTCAGATGGATGCATGTAGCAACCACATCTCTTCTCAAAGATAGTTACCACCATTCGAGCAAGTGTTTTAGTTCTACAGGTTTATAGTTTCAACCAATTTCATTGATTTAATAGAAGATATCGTTCACTGGATATCTGAGTTATTCTTCATATCCCCATGTTATTTTGCACTGGATATATTTTTTATTCTTCATACCTCTATGTTTATTGTATTCAATTTGTAATCAGTTCGTTTCGCTCCTAAATCTGGATCAGTGGTATCAGAGTGGTCTACTCTTCTCTTCATTTATTTTTCTTCGTGCATGTCCCCGAAAAGATCTGGGTACAAGAATTTGGGACTCGAACCAATCAATCCATTGCAATATTGGTTGCATCGAACCCGACAACAACCCATGGGGGACTAAAATAAATATGATGGAGTAGGAGATCCTATTAAAATTTTGCTCGAGGAATCCCTCACATGACAAAGGAACGAAATGATGGACAACTTTGTGCATATCCTTCAATGGCTGCCCACAGGAGAAGCATATTCATCAAGTGGCCATGCAACCCCCTTCAAAGTATAGGTAAATTTTGATATTCCATTATTTGAAGGACTGATAGATGCGAATTATGTAGAGAAACGGTTGAATCTTCTTGAAGGGTATTTTTGGGTCCACAATTTTTCTGATACGGAAAATATTACTTTTGTACTCCTCAAGGTTGTCCCCCATGTTAAGGACTGGTGGGATACTTACTCTGAGCAAAGGTCCATAGAGGAATCTGCAATATTTATGGTGGCCCTTACATGCAATTCCTTCCGAGATGCCATTAAAGAACAATACTACCCTGTTGGAAGCTATGAGGACTAGTATACCAGATGGACCACCCTACATCAAGAAAGGGACCAAACAATACCAGATTTCTCCAATATTTTCCATACCCTGTTCACCAAATTGGGTATCAAATACTCTGAGCATCATCTGGTTCTCAAATACTAGGGTTGTTTTCATAGATACATTAAAACAGAAATGGAGTTTCTTGACATCGCATCATTGGGCACGACTTATAGATACATTGTCAAGATCGAGTAGAAATTTAAGTAGAAGAGGCAAGAGTTTGGATCTACAAACTCCTCACAGTCGAAGCAGGGAAAATGTGGCCCCAAACCACATATAAAGGGACCAAGCCGATATCCGCAACACAAGAAGGGAAATGAGAAGATGAAGAAGGACACAGGAAAATGGTGTGAGTACCATAAAATCCCTTCGCACAACACTGAAGAATGTTGCTCCAAGAAATCACTCCTGGCTGAGATGAAGGCTTCCGAGTTGAAGGCCGGTTTTGATTCTAAATCAAATCCTAAAGTAGGGAAGTGGATTATCGATGTTGAACCCAGTGCCACTATCGCTACCACCAAAATCTAGCCAAGTGAACCAGAAGAACCAGAGGAAGGGGAACACCTCTTTCACTCACAGATGTGGGTAAAGGGGGCTCCTCTTCATTTCAATGTCAATAGAGGTAGTCATAAGAACCTAATTTCAATAGAGGTCGTCAAGCAGCTAGACCTGCTGACGACAGCACACCTGCAACCAAACACCATAATCTAGCTCTGCCAAGGAAGATATCTTTGTGTCATTCAATAGTGTCGTCTACCTTACGGCATCAAGCCTTTCAAACATGAGGTATTTTGTGATATTTCTCCCCTTGATTTTGTGATGTTATTTTAGGACAACCATATTTGTGGAAGCGTCATGTTGTGTATGATTTTAGACCCCACAATGTTATTATTACATTGGGTAGACAATTGTACAGGATACCATAGGCAGTGCCGCCTACCACTATTTCTTTAACCTCTGCTAAGAAATGCAGTAAGGTCATTTCACAGACCGAGAAGTTTGTATTTTTTTTTATCTGTGCTCATAGAAAGAATAAGATCATCGCCATATCTGTGGCCTCTTCACAGAGCCTCTCTTTGCAGTAAAAGCAAGTGGACGGGATCGTGTAATAATACATAGACACCTTCTCCTCACCCAACGGGGTATCGACGCATTTCCAAGTCAAGCATCCAATTGATATGACCCCTGGTGCACCTCTAACTAATGGACCAGTCTATCATTGCACACTTATGGAAAATGATGAAATCAGGTGTCAGATCCAAGAGCTTCTTCAAAAGTGGCACATCAAACCCAACTCCTCCCCTTACAGAGACTTAAATAAAATCACAGTCAGGAACCGGTATGCAATTCCTAGGATTGATGAGATTCTTGACCAACTCAAGGGGGAAACATTCTTCAACAATATTGACCTAAAGTCTAGCTACCACCAAGTTCCCATAGAACCAAATGATGTATGGAACACAACCTTCAAATCTAAAGAAGGTCTCTTCGAATGGTTGGTCATGCCCTTTGGATTAACAAATGCACCAAACACTTTCATGAGGTTGATGGATTATTTATTGCGACACTTCACCAACTCCTCTATGGTGGTATATTTGCATGACATTCTCATCTTCAGCAGAACTAGGGAGGAGCACATGCAGCATATTCAACAGGTTTCGAGTACTCTGTGGTAGCACAAGATATATGACAACTTGGAAAAATTCTCTTTTGGCATGAACAAGGTCCAATACTTGGGATACATTGTTGATGAGCATGGGGTACATGTTGATACAACTAATATCCAAGTCATTTGTGACTGGCCAACTTCGACCACACTAACTGAGCTTCAGAGCTTCTTGGGATTGGCCAACTTCTACCGACGATTTGTGTTGGGATTCTTCCATATTACATGGGCACTAAGCCAGGTGACCAAGGGTGGTGGCAGGGAAAATTTTGTGTGGAGGAAGGAACAAAAGTGAGCATTCGATGATCTGTAGCAACCGTTCAATATTGAGACTGATGCATCTTACTATATTGTAGGTGCAGTTCTCACTCAACACGACCATCTGGTGACATACCATAGTGAGACACTGTCAGATATTGTCCGTAAATAGCCCACCTATGACAAGGAAATGTATTTCATTGTACAAGCCTGTCGTCAATGGAAACATTACATTCTGGGAAAGGAGATGATCATCCACATTGATCATAATCCTCTGTAGTTCATATAGACACAGGGGAAATTGCAGAACGAACACCATCAGAAGTGGTCCACCTACCTGCAGCAATTCCATCTCAACATAAAGTATAAGACATGGATCTCAAATCGTGTAGCTGACTGCCTCAATCTTCCTCCTATGGTTGCAGTCACCACTGTGCTCCATTCCTGTGGACATGAGACATTTGAGTGGCCCCAACTTTATCAGCAAGATCCAAACTTCGCCACCACCTATTAGTTATTGGGTACAGGTCCAATTGTCACTAATTTTCACATTCAGGATGGACTATTATGACATCTAGGTCATCTCTATGTTCTTACAAGTGAGCGTGCAAAGTTGATCTGGGAAGTCCACTATAGTCGGATGGTAGGACAGTTTTGGCATGGAGAAAATTGTGGTCATTCTTCAGAAACATTTTTATTGGCCAAAACTTCAACAAGAGATCGACAAGTATATTAGATCCTGCACCACCTGTGCCATTGCCAGTCCAGCCATCAAGAAGCAAGGCTTATACACCCCTCTTCCTACTCCCAAGAATCCTTGGGAATCTGTCTTAATGGATTACATGTATGGCCTTCCGTCCACCAAGAAAGGAAATGACTGCATATTTGTGATCATTGATCAGTTTTTGAAGATGGTCATCCTCACAGCCTGCAAGAAGAATATCACAGCAACAGATAATGCCAAGCTCTTCTTCGAACAACTGTGGGTCCATTTTGGGATACCAAAAACCAACATCTCCGACCGGGACAACATGTTCCTTAGAAAATTTTGGTCGAGTTTATGGTCACTATTGGACACCAAGCACACTAAATACACTTCTTTCCACTCCCAAATAGACAACCAAACAGAAGCTATCAATCGGATGATTGTGCACATCTTGTGCATGTACAACTCTAAGCATACACTTACATGGGATGAGAGTCTCCCCTATATTAAACACAGTTACAATAGGTATCCCCATAGCTCCATTGGTCATAGCCCATTTCAGGTGGGGCTGGGATTCCAACCCTTGGGTCCCATGGATGTTGCACTACCTCTTTTCACCACATAGACATACTCTTCCCATTTTCAGTATGAGACTGAAAAATCCACCAGATTCATTGAGCGGATTCAACACATCCGCCAACAGGTCTAGGATATTTTGCAGAAGTTCAATGCTAAGTACAAGAAGTACCATGATCAACACAAGGTACTGCACCAGTTTAAAGTTGGCGACAAAGTCTGGTTACATTTGCAGAAGGAGAATATCATGGAGCCCCATTGAAAGCTTCACCCACTTCACTATGGGACTTACACTATCACCAAGGTTGTGGGTAGAAATGCTTTTGAGCTCAACACTCCACCCTTCCTTCGCATGAATCCAGTGCTCAATGTGGACCTCCTTCAACCATATTTTCCACCATTATTGGACACCTCATAGATCGCAGAACAACTAAAACCGACAGATCTCAACCCTAACTACATGGAACAAGAATCCACTGATCAGATAGTGGACACACAGGTCAAGGGCAGTCACCAGCAAAGTATCCAACTTTATTGGGTTGTCAAGGCAGGGAAACTCCTACACCAAGGCAAGTGGCTCACCTAGGGACAAATCCAACAACAGTTTCCTCACCTGAATTGGGACGTCAACGCAATGGAGACCATTTCTTCCTAAGTGGGGAGGATTGATCCAGGTGGATATTACTGGCCACCCACCTATTCCAACTGGCTCCTCTTGTCCATTTTTTTCAGCATGTTCTTTTGTACTTCTTTGTAATTGTGGGTTCTACACTTCTAAGATTGTCTGAATCCCTACACATCCTTCGGGTGGATACTGGTGGCCTTCCACTTAATCGAACTGGCTTATTTTGTATGTTTTCATGTCAGCACATTTTTTTGTACTTCCAGGGTCATTTTTGTTACACATCAAAATTACTCACTTCAATGATGACCTATTGTCATCATTACAAGTGTCGCATTTTGGCCGCAAGTGTCACAAGTGTCACAAACATCATATTGTCATCTTGCCTATGTCGTGTCTCGAATGAAATCACAAGGAACACTTGAAGACACCCTCAGAGACTGGTTAAACAAGGAGAAGTCATTTGAAAAATAATACAAAGCCTTTGCCTTGAGAAATACCACTTAAAAATGAATTTTGAAGGGAAACGCTCCCATACCCACTAGCAGGAAGCATTAGCGCTCCTTTCCCTCCTTTGGGGGAGCGTTGTAGCACTATGTGCACCATTCTGGGGGAGTGTTATGCTATTGAGAAAATCAGCGGAAGATCCCCTAATCTCCGAAGTTAGTTTGATTTGAATCTAAGGTTAATGTTGGATCTTAGGGAGGATCCACAACTGATGGAGAAAGATCCTTAACCTATCCCAAGAATATCTAAGGTGGTTAGGCCTCTCCAAGCTTATATAAGGAGGCCTTCTCATGGTGAAGGAGATGGAGAAATTGATAAATACCTAACTTATGATCTCATAAGGAGGGAGACATTGAAGGCATCAAAATTATGATCTCATAAGGGAGATATTCAGTGAAGCATAGTCATTTTATTTGTGGATCATTTGAGCAAGGGGTTGGACAAGGAGAGCTTGGTGAGGCTGTTGCATCTGCATCTATAGTTGTAAGCACTTTTATTTGTTTTCATTAATACATATGCTTGGCCTGTTTCCTTCAATATCGTGTATACCTACATGAACTTGTATTTAATGGATATATCTAGTTTCAAACTAATTATGGTAGAATAGGAAGCATGCTTTGTCTTTGATTGGATTGCAGGACTTGTTGAAGAGATTGAGGATCAGAGCTAAACTTGGACTAGGCAAGGAAAAACATCGTAAAAAGGTACATCTTCTTCCTCTTCTCTATAGATTATCTTAGATAGGTTTAAAGGCATGTCAGTGATCAGAGTCACCAAAGTCGCTAGGTTTAGCTAGGTTTAGCCAAGAAGTTTTTGAAAACATCACAAGTCACTCTTACGGTCGCCCTTGAACACGACACTTTGTCTTTGCATACATTTTAATCCGTTGAACCTCTGCACTGAACCAATCCTATGAGTTTCTTTACTCCTTTGGTTCATATGAAGAAAGTCATAGTATCCAATGCATTATCATGTTTTGATCCATGTCGTGTTTCTTCTCTTGTGCCTCAGTGTTCAAGGGAAGTATCTTCCTCGAGATTCAACCATCACAAATTTCTTGTTTCAATACATGTGTCAGTCCATGTTCATTTGATCCACCAATTTACATCTTTGTGTTAGTTTTGTCTCATTGATGGGGGATACATCAAGTCCCTCCTTCGACGAGTCTGTTCCTATTGACTTCAACGCATTATCCAAGAATTAGACTTAGAAACCAATTAGTACCTTGGGACCTGAATGTCTCAATGGCAGGCCACCTCACTTCCGACAGTCAGTTTACATCATTGACCTCTAATCGGATGATTTTACAGATGTTCAACTTCAGCTCATTTATTCACATTCGTTGGAATGTATTAGGGTACCTTGGGAATCATTGACATCAATGGTGATTTCCCTCGTACTTGTTAATGTTTTACCTCATTGACAAGTAATCAAGTGCTTTCTACCATGTTCGACATCAGGACATCTATTCACATGGTTATATTCGTACTACATCAGGATGGGTAAGAAGACACTGGGTTGAGTAATCACTCTGATATGTACTTTACCCAGGTTGCGATGTAGATTCTCTTGAATATTGACACATATACCATCACATGGATCCACTTTGTATTGGTCCGTGGCTATGTCTTGTCGTCCTATAGATCCACTATGTATTTTTCATGGCTACGATCAGTTCATGTCATGGGAGTATAGATCCACATTGTATTTTTGGTGGCTATAACTTTTTGTTAATACAATTATGGATCCACAGTGTATCTTATGATGGCCATACCTTGCAAGTCCTTATCACCCAAGCATAGGTATGCCTGCCTTGGGTTTGAAACATATCATAATATTTGTTTGATGGTTGTGTACAGCTTCTGCCAGGTTCTCTGAGTCCATACCCTTGCTTGAAAAAGTCTACAAAGTACTTCAGTCATCAGTTTCCGTATTCTAACTTCGCACTTTGGGGGAAATGTGTTACACATCAAAATTACTTACTTCAATGATGACCTATTATCATCATTACAAGTGTCGTATTTTGGTCGTAAGTGTCGCAAGTGTCACAAACATCATACTGTCATCTTGCCTATGTTGTGTCTCGAATGACATCACACAGAACACTTGAAGACACCCTCAGAGACTGGTTAAATAAGGAGAAATCATTTGAAAAATATTACAAAGCATTTGCCTTGAGAAAGACCACTTAAAATGAATTTTGAAGGGCAGTGCTACCATGCCCACTAGCAGGGAGTACTAGCGCTCCTTTCCCTCCTTTGGGGGAGAGTTGTAGCACTTTGTGCACCATTCTGGAGGAGTGTTAATCTTTTGAGAAAATCAGGGGAAGATCCCCCTTATCTCTGAAGTTAGTTTGATTCGAATCTGAGGTCAAGGATGGATCTTAGGAAGGATCCACAACTGATGGAGAAATATCCTCAACCTATCCCAAGAATCTCTAAGGTGGTTAGGCCTCTCCAAGCTTATATAAGGAGGCCTTCTCATGGTGAAGGAGATGGAGAAATTGAGAAATACCTAACTTATGATCTCATAAGGAGGAAGACAGTGAAGGCATCAAAATTATGATCTCATAAGGGAGATAATCAGTGAAGCATAGTCATTTTGTTTATGGATCATTTGAGCAAGGGGTTAGACAAGGAGAGCTTGGTGAGGTCGATGCATCTGCATCTACAGTTGTAAGCACTTTGCTTTGTTTTCATTAATACATGTGATTGGCCTGTTTCCTTCAAGATCATGTATACCTACATGAAATTTTCTTTAATGGATAGATCTAGTTTCAAACTAATCATGGTAGAATATGAAGCATTCTTTGTCTTTGATTGGATTGTAGGACTTGTTGAAGAGCTTGAGGATCAGAGCTCAACTTGGACTGGGCAAGGACAAACATCGTAAAAAGGTACATCTTCTTCCTCTTCTCTATATATTAGCTTAGATAGGTTTAAAGGGATGTTAGTTATCAAAGTTAGCACCTTTCTATCTTGGTCTTAGAATTCTAGGCTCTAAGAGATAATTCACATGTCCTCAGGGGGATTTTCGTGTAACAATTTTGGGGCCTTAAATATTGTTTTTTTTTTGTCTCGCCATAGTCAAACTATAGACAGAGTCAAATTTTGATGGCGAAATCTGTAGTTCTCTGAAATACCTTTACAACGGGCTATCACACACCTAAAACGGAGGTCGTATGCAAAAGTTACGAACCCAAGAAGTTGAGGTACCAACTTACCCATAGGGGCCCACATGACTTTTGGCATTTCACCTTATAGGGTTAGGTTTTTGGATGTATAGGGTTTTCACATTCATGAGTAGTATAAAAAATGCCTCCAGAGCCTCATTTTAATCATTCTTCTTAGACCAATGCGTGTAGCAACCACATCTCTTCTCAGAGATAGCTACCACCATTTGAGCAAGTGTGGGAAGTTGAGGTACCAACTAACCCATAGGGGTCTGTTATCGCACAATCTATAGTTTGGATAGTAGATGGATAAAAAGAGGTCAAACTAGTGTAACTAAACCAATCCCACCCACTATCACCTCGATGGGAAGGTTCTTTCTATTTAGGGAGGTAAGGCCCAAGGGAAACATCCCCGGTGACCTGGGGTTTTCAGAAGGCAAGAAGGATTAAAGGCTCAAAGATAAATTCCCCCTCACAAATCACCACCTGATAAGAAATTCCGACTTATAGCCAATAAATATAACTTTAAGTAATAACCAATAAGATCACCTGCCCAAGACAAAGCAACAATAAAACGATGGATATGCAAGCTTGCTTGTTGGTTAGTACTTCATATAATCAATGACCTTTCTGATAATAAGCAATTGAGTAATAAATATTGACAAAGTCAATGTTTGTACAATAGCAATAGTTAAAATATCACTTCTCAATAAATGCTAAAGAAACTTGGCATTCAATATAACAAATCAACAATTAATAGTTAATGCCTTAAAAAACCATTCAATTGCTTTAAAAGTAAGACGATAGATGCAAAAAGGTGTTTATAGCACAAGAAAGATGACATCAACAGTAAGATTAGTAGGGTTAGTGTATTTAGGGTTTGTTCAAAGTATTAGAAGTTGTTTTGAGATCAAGGTACTCAAACACCAGGCCTTAGATCAGTGCATTCCTAGGGAAAATGGAGTCAAAAGGAGGATGCAGAAGCTAAAGGATCAAATGATAATGGTAAAGACCAAGGACAAGAGAGTTAAACATTGAGGTGTTTCTATGGAAAGGCCTCAAGGATGAAACCCTAGGGGAGAGAGGCTCACTTTGGTGTAGGGGAACTAGGCCTCAATGCTCTCTCCTCCTTCCTTAGTTGAATGGCAAGATGGCTATCTCAAAAGATTGCATAGAACCAAGAAAATAAGGTTTCCAAGTAATGTATTTATATGGCAAGGCTTTACTAGGAAAACCCTAGGGAAAAAATTCTCACCAAGATGTAGGGGAACTAGGCCTTGATGCATTTTCTCCTTCTTAGCTCAATAAAAAAAATGGCTAGCATGGAATAGGAAGAATAGAGTACTGCTAAGGCAAGGCTCTATCTCACTTCAATAAATGGCTTAAAACCTTGGCAGGGACATGAGACAAGGACCTTTAATGTGTGCTTATCACCTAGGGTTTAGATCAGAAAATTATAACCAAAATGCAAGAAAAATAATACTGCAACCATTCAATTAACAAGTTTTGCAGAAATTCACTTACATTTAACCAAGAAATCAAGTAGCAAACCCTAGTGGTAACACCTTCCACCAAGATAAATGCAAAAAATGCCAATATAAGTCCAAAAACGTCTTCCTTCAACAAGTGTGCCTCACAATTTCAGCCAAGAAGTCCAAAGATAGCACAAATTTCAGACCTCACTAATGAGTGAGTGAGAGATGATCAAAAAATGAAGGTGAAAACCCTCAATTTATACAGTAACATGACCTAATTTTACTTTTTAGGTCATAAAAAGGTCGACAAGGCCAAAATACTAAAATCATATTATTTTACATTAAATGTTCAAATTAAAACCCTAATCAAGCAATAGAAGGATGTCATCCCCTTTCTAGGGTGACGTTATCCCCTTAGAGGGTAAATGCAGCCTCCTGAAGAAAAACGTTATCCCTCCTTGGGCTTCTCCAAGATGCCACACGTGCCAAACTGCCATGTCCATCTGCCAAAATGCTCATGAATAAAGGATGATGTCATGAACCTCCTATGTGACATCCTAGGCCTTCCAAGGCCAACATTCCACTGAAAAGGGTGCAATCCCCCTAGGTCAACCTCTTCCAGGGTGCCACTGCAAGAATTCCTTCTTCTCTCCAGTGCAAACCCCTTTGTCCTATCTATTCCCCCTGTTGGGGCCTCAACATCCATATAGTGGTCTCTTCAATGCCATGGAGGTTTGAACTGATCATCTCCCCATGTGTACCTGTCCAACATGGTACCAGTCCGTCAGGCATGATCCTGCACATCAACAGCTACGCCCTCCATGGGCTCATAAGTCACAGGGATCATAGAAATATAAATAATATCTAATCATAAATATTATTAAACATGTGCATAAAACTCCTATTACCCCAGTTAAAATCTCAAAGACATTATACAAGCCTACAATACAAGTCTAGGCAAAGTGACAGGGCGTCATATTTGGCTAGTATCCACTAGAAAAGGAAAGTTCCCAGAAAATACTAAATCTAAGCCATGTAAGTGGGTGATGTGTAAGTTTTAAACCTGTGAAGTAAAGCAATGCATATGTATTCTTAAGCAAAATATAAATTAATCAATGGCTCATTCACATAGTGCACAGAGATTTATACCGGAAAAACCTTTCTTATATTCATTATATCGAATTTCACCATTCATTATACAATATATATACAATGTTTTTAGGTATTCCGTAGATACCAAAACCCTAATCCCTTAATCCAGGATTAATTTTCAAAACCGCTAAAAATAGCAAACTTCGCCCAAATAAAAATTTTGGGGCGTTGCCCCGAACTCTGTGTGTAACCGGGGGGGGCATACCTTGCCCCTCCTGGGACCCCCCTAGGAAAGTGCCTGGTGCACACGACACAAAGAGAAATACTAGAGGGATCATCAGACGCAATTGTCATGTCTGACGCGCCCACACACACACATGCAAAGAATATAACACCTACCCAACATTCTCCCACTTGTTGTTTTCTTTGCATCCAGGGGTCCAAGGGATTATATAGTCAACAATCCAGGGCAACAATGCCCATTGTTACTCTACACTAGGAGAAATTTTCTATGCTCACATACTTTGTCAATGAATCTGCAACATTCTTCAAAGTGTCAACCTTTTCCAGCAACACCTTCCTTTCCTCATACATGTCTCTCACAAAGTGATACTGAACATCAATATGCTTTGTCTTTGAATGATAAGTTGGGTTCTTTGCCAGGAATATTTCACTCTGACTATCACAATCTAATCTCACTATTTGTTGTACCAACCCAATACCTGAACACAATCTTTGTAACCATACTGCGTCCTTGCTTGCATGAGTGGCTGCCATGTATTCAGCTTCTGTAGTTGAGAGTGACACTACAGCCTGTCTTTTGCTCATCCAACTGATTGCTCCTCCAAATCGGTTAAACACATACCCACTTGTAGATCTTCTGTGATTCAGATATCCAGCCCAGTCTGCATTAACAAAGCCATGTATGTCCACCACTCTTTCCAATCCTAGTCTTCCTTGGTAGCACAGTCCATAATTGGTAGTGCCATGCAAATACCTAAAGACCCTCTTTATTGTTGTCCAATGCTCCTTCCCTTGTTTTGACATATACCTGCTCAAAACTCCCACTGCATGTGCAATGTCTGGTCTAGTATAGACCATTGCATACATCAAACTGCCAACTGCACTGGCATATGGAACATGGGACATGTTCTCTTCTTCTTCTTGTGTCTTGGGACACTGATCTGCAGATAACTTTACACCTATAGGAATAGGAACCTTGACTGGTTTACTTCCATGCATATTAAACCTCTGGAATATCATCTCAACATATTTTCTCTTATTCAACCAGAGTTTCTTGTTTGCACGATCTCTTTTAATTTCCATTCCCAGAATGAAGTTAGCAACATTGAGATCCTTCATGTCAAATTTGGAGGATAGTTGTGATTTCACCTCCTTGATAACATCCATGTTATTTCCTACCAACAACCTGTCATCAACATACAACACTACATAAATGAAGTGATTGCCAGCCTTCTTGGAATATACACAGTGATCATCCCTACTTCTCACAAATCTCAATCCAAGGATGTATGTGTCAAACTTTTGGTACCACATCCTAGGTGATTGCCTCAAACCATATAGTGACTTATTTAGCTTACAAACCATCTCTTTCTTTCCCTTCATTGCAAATCCTTCTGGTTGCTTCATGTAGATTTCTTCTTCCAGATCCCCATGTAGGAATGTTGTCTTCACATCCATCTTTTCCACTTCAATATCAAAAGCAGCAGCAATAGATAAAAGAAATCTAATATATGTTAAATTGGCAATAGGAGAAAAAATCTCACCAAAGTTGATTCCCTCTACCTGGGAATAACCTTTTGCTACTAACCGAGTTTTGTATTTCTCCACTTTACCTTTTGCATTAAACTTCTTCTTAAACAACCATTTGCTACCAACAAATTTTCTTCCCGCTGGCAACTCGACTATATCCCATGCCTCATTCTTATCCAAGGCATCCACTTCTTCAACCATGGCCTTCTTCTATAGTTTACTATCCTCTAAATTCACTGCTTCCCTGATAGTTCTGGGATCATCACCAGTAATAGATAAAGCAAAATTGGAATGGAAATCAAGTGGACTATACCTTTCTGGTTGACTTCTTTCTCTCACTGATCTCCTCAATACTGGGGTATGAGGTTCTTCTTCTTATGTTGCTTCATCTTCTTCAGATGATTCAGATTTTGCATCCTCCAAATCAATCTCTATTTTCTCAGGTTCTTCTTTCCTTGGTAGGAATTCCTGCTTGGAAACATCTTTTACCTCTCTAAAAACAACATCCCGACTGTAAACAGTATTCTTAGTTTCTGGGTTCCAAACCTTATAACCTTTCACACCATCTTTATAACCAATAAAGATACACTTTTCAGCTTTATTATCCAGCTTACTCCTATTTTCCTTTGGAACATGTACATAATCATCACAACCAAACACTCTAAGATGTTCAAGAGAGGGTTTCTTTCCAGTCCATACCTCATGCAGAGTTTTATCATCCAACGTTGATGAGGGTGATCGATTGACCAGGTAACATGTTGTACACACTGCCTCTACCCAGAATTTTTGTACTAACTTGGCACCGCTGAGCATGCTCCTTTCTTTTTCCATCAGTGTCTTGTTCATCCTTTCTGCAACTCCATTCTGTTGAGGAGTGTATGAAGTAGTCTTCTGCCTTGCTATACCACACTTCTTACAGAATTCTTCGAATTCATTTCCATAGAATTTTCCACCATTATCTATTCTCAATACCTTTATTTTCTTCTCTGTCTAATTTTCTACCAGAGCCTTAAACTCTTTAAATTTATCCAATAACTCATATTTCTTTCTAAGAAAATAAATCCATGTGTTCCTTGAGAAATCATCTATGAATGAAACATAATACATAGACTTACCTAGTGATGGAATAGGCACAGGTCCAAACACATCAATGTGTATCAATTCTAAGATCCCCTTTTCTCTTGTAGAACCAGATGGGAATCTTACTCGATTTTGTTTACCATATATGCAATGTTCACATAAATCAAAATCCAGAGTTCAATTAGACATACCTTCAACCATGCCTTTACCGTGTAGTCTTCGAAGGCCCTTTTCTCCAATATGCCCTAGTCTTTGATGCCACAACATGGTCTTCTTTTCAGGGATGGTATTGGTCTTTTATTTTTTATTTGTCTTCTCATGGACAAAAAAATGGTTACACCCATTAGTATAAGTGCTTCCCAACAACTTGTACAGATTTCCACACCAAACTCCCCTCATCAACACCATTTCTCCTCATACCATCTTGCAAGTGTTCTTTTCAAATACAGTTTTCACTCCTGCATCATCCAACTTGCTTACAGATATTAGGCTCATGGCTAGTTTTGGAATGTGCAGAACCCCAGGGAGAGTTCTAATCCTTCCATCTTTTAGTAGCAACTTAACCCTTCCACATCCCAAGATTTTGGTTGTCGAGTCATCTCCTAGGAATACATCACCACCATCATATTTTTCATATTCAGAGAACCACTCCCTGTGAGGAGTCATAT
>JZKD02S1701470.1:508777-535572 GCA_000966675.3 Picea glauca | reverse complement strand
CAGTTGATGAGTTGGCACATACATGAGGTGTATAGTTGATGATGTTGGTACATATTGATGAGTCATTGTTGATGAGTAGTTGACACATTATTGTTATATACTTGGTACATGGTTGTATGCACTTGTTTATGGTACAGGTTGTTTGGCATAGGTTGGTGCATGGTTGATGCACCTGTTTATGTTGACAGATTGATATTTGTTGAGGATTGTTGCCTCAAGTCAGTTGGTGCTGAGAATGTAAGATGAGTCTTGCATATAGAGTTGTTTCTCTTGTAGAGGTGTACACTATTCATTTGTTTCTGAAAAACCCCCGGATTGAAGTCCATAATAAAAAAAAAAATTATACATACATCTTGTGTTCTTTGTGTTCCTTGTGGAGATGATTTGTTGATGATATGTTGTTGATATATGTTGTTGATATGTATTCACATCTAACTAATTATAAATGATAACAATGAGTAATGAGCAAATGTTGAATGTTAACTAAGGAGTTTTTGTGTAAGAGGGAAGTTTTGGGAAAAAGATCCCCACAATCATTCACCCCCCCCTCTAAGTGTGGTAGGTGTGTCCAACACTTTTTGTACTTCCAAGGTTGTTTTGGGGCCCTAAAAATTGTTTTTTTGGCTTTCCACAATCAAACTATAGGAGTTATAGTTTGATGGAATAATGTGTAGTTCTCTAAAATACCTTTCCAATGGGCTATCAAGTGCTTAAACAGAGGTCGTATACAAAATTTATGACCCCGTGAAGTTGAGGTACCAACTTACACATCGTGGCCCACATAAATTTTGTCGTTTCATCTCCTAGGGTTAGGTTTTTGGATGTCTAGGGTTTTAGCATTCATGAGTAATGTTAAAAAGGCCTCTGGAGCCTCATTGTAATCATTCTGCTAATATGGATGCACGTAGCAAGCCACATCTCTTCTCAGAGATAACTACCACCATTCGAGCAAGTTGTTTCCAGTTTTGTAGATTTATAGTTTCAACCTGTTTTATTTATTCAATAGAAGTTATTGTTCAATGGATATCTATTTTTTTTCTCTGTATCTCTATGTTATTCTATTCAGTATGTTATTCCTTTAATTTCACTCATAAATATAGATCATTGGTATCAGAGCGGTCTGATCTTCATTCGTTTTTCTTCGTCCATGTCCCCGACAAGATCTGGCTACAAGAAGTTGGGACTCAAACCAGTTAATCGTTTGCAAGATTGGTCATACTGAGCCCGACAACAACCCATGGGGGACGAGAAGAAAGATGATGGAGCAGGAGATCCTTTAAAAATGTTGCTCAAGAAATCCCTTGCGTGACAAAGGAACAAAATAATGGACTACTTTGCATAGATCCTTCGGTGGATTCCCACAGGAGACACATCTTCATCAAGCGGCCATGCAACCCCCTTGAAGGTAAAAGTAATTTTTATATTCCATTATTTGAAGGATTCATAGATGCAGATGTTGTAGATAAATGGTTGAATCTGCTCGAAGGGTATTTTTCAGTCCACAATTTTTTCGACGGAGAAAAGATTACTTTTGCACTCCTTAGGGCCATCCCCCATGTTAAGGATCGATGGGATACTTACTCTTGGAAAAGGGCCACAAAGGAATCTGCAATATTTGCAATCGGCCCCACATGGGATTCCTTCAGGGATGTCTTTAAAGAATAGTACTACCCTGTGGGAAGCTACGAGGACTAGTACACAAGATGGACCACACTGCATCAGGAAAGGGACCAGACAATACCAGATTTCACCAATATTTTCCATACCTTGCACACCAAATTGGGTATCAAAGACTCTAAATGACATCTGGTGCTCAAATACCGTGGTTTTCTACATAGATACATTCAAATAGAAATGGATTTTCTAGACATCACATCATTAGGTGCGTCTTATAGATATGTTGTCAAGATCGAGCATAAATTTAAGCAGAAGAGGTGAGAGTTTGGATCTGTAAACTCCTCACAGACGAAGCAGGGATAAGGCATCCCCAAACACAAAACAAGGGATAGAGCAAAGATGGTTTCCCTTAGGACAGCCAGTCCAAGCCGCAACCCAAGAAGGGTAATGAGAATTCGAAGAAGGACACCGGAAAATGGCATGAATACCATAAACTCCCTTGCCACAACACTAAAGAATGTTTCTCCAAGAAGTCACTGGTGGCTAAGATGAAAGCTTCCAAGTCAGAGGAAAATTTTGACTCTGAATCAAATCCAGAAAGTGGGAAGTAGATCATCGATGTCGAACCCAGTGCCATTATCGCTACCACCAAATTCCAACCAAGTGAACTAGAAGAACCAGAGGAAGGGGAATGCCTCTTTCACTCACAGATGTGGGCAAAGGGAACTTCGTTGCATTTCATTGTCAATAGTGGCAGTCAGAAGAACCTAATTTCAGTAGAGGTCATCAAGCGGCTAGACCTATCGATACACCGCACCCACATCTCTACACCATCGGTTGGATTCACCAAGGATGAGATCTCCACGTCATCCAACAATGTCGTCTTCCCTACAACATCAATCCCTTCAAAGACGAGGTATTGTTTGATATTGCTCCGCTTGAAGTTTGTGATGTTCTTTTAGTCCATCCATATTTGTGGAAGCAACATGATGTGTATGAGTCTAGACCCCACAATGTTATTATTACTTTGGGTATATAATTGTACATGATTCCAGAGGTAGTGTCGCCTACCATTATTTCTTTAATCTCTACTAAGAAATGCAGTAAGTTCATTTCATAAACCAGGAAGTTCATCTTCTTTTTGATCTGTGCTCCCAGTAAGCAAAAGGTCACCACCACATCTGTGACCTCTACATAGAGCTTCTCTTTGCAGCAGAAGCAAGTGGACGGGATCATGGAAGACTATAAATAAATCTTTTCCTCACCCACCAGGGAACCGACACACTACCAAGTCAAGCATCCAATTGATCTAACCCCCAATGCCCCGCTGCCTAATGGACCAGTCTATCATCGCTTGCTGGTGGAAAATGATGAAATCAAGCGCTAGATCCAAGAGTTATTTCAAAAGGGGCACATCTAACCCAGCTCCTCCCCTTGTGGAAGCCTGCAACTCTGCATTGATTACAGGGCATTAAAAAAAATCACAATCAGGAACTAGTACCCAATTCCCCTAATTGATGACCTTCTTGACCAACTCAAGGGGGAAAATTTCTTCAACAATATTGACCTCAAGTCTGGCTACCAACAAGTTCCCATCGAACCAACTGATGTATGGAAGACAACTTTCAAATCTAAATTAGGTCTCTTCGAATGGTTTTCCATGCCCTTTGTCTTAACAAATGCACCAACAACTTTCATGAGATTGATGGATGATGTATTAAGACCCTTCACCAACTTTTTTGTGGTGGCATATCTGGATGAAATCCTCATCTTTAGTAGAACTTGGGAGGAGCACATGCAGCATATTCAACAAGTTTTGGGCACTCTACGACAACACACGCTATATTCCAACTTGGAAAAATGATCCGTTGGCATGAATAGGGTCCAATACTTGGGCTACATTGTTGATGAGAATGGGATACATGTGGATCTAGCTAAGATCCAAGTCATTCATGACTGGCCAGCCCCAACCACACTAACTAAGCTTCACAGCTTCTTGGGACTTTCCAACTTCTACCAAAGGTTCATGCTAGGATTCTCCCATATTGCATGGGACCTCAACCAAGTAACCAAGGGCAATGGCTAGGAAAATTTCACATGGGGGAAAGCACAACAAAAAGCATTTGATGATCTGAAGCATTGCTTGTGCTCAACTCCAGTACTCTCCTTACCTGATCTGCAACAACCATTTGAGATTGAGATTGATGCCTCCAACTATGTTGTCAGTGCATTTCTCACACGGCATGGTCATCCAGTATCATACAATAGTGAGACACTCTCATATACTGTCTAGAAATCCCCCACATATGACAAAGAAATGTATTCCATTATGCAAGCATATTGTCAATGGAAACATTACAGTCTGGGAAAGGAGACAATTATCCACATTGATCACAAGCCTCTACAATTCATACAGACACATGGAAAGTTGCAGAATGACCACCATCAAAAGTGATCCACATTCCTACAACAGTTCCATCTCAACATAAAGTATAAAACAGGGAGCACAAATCGTGGCATTGACTGTCTCAGTTGCCATTCCCGTTGTTGTACTCACCAAAGTGCTCCATTCATGTGGGCATGAGGCATATGAATGGCCCCAACTTTATCAGCGTGACCCTGACTTTTCCACCACTTATCATCTCTTCGGTACAGGAGAGAATGTCACTGATTTTCACATTTAGGATGGACTTTTATGCCATCTGTGCCACCTCTGTTTTCCCACAAGTGAGTGTGAAAATATTATTTGGGAGGCTCACTACAGTTAGATGGTAGGACATTTTGGCATGGAGAAAACTATGGCCATTCTACATAAACATTTTTATTGGCCAAAACTTCGACAAGACGTCAGCAAGTATATCATATCTTTCAATGAATGTCACATTGCCAAGCTAGCCATCAAGAAGAAAGGCTTATACACCCCTCTTCCTACTCCCGAGCGACCTTGGGAATCCATCTTGTTGAATTACATGTATGGCCTTTCATCCACAAAGAATGGAAATGATTGTGTATTTGTGGTGGTTGATCGATTTTTGAAGATGGCCATTATCACAGCCTGCAAGAAGAGCATCACAGTGACAGATACTTCCAAACTCTTCTTCGAATGGGTGTGGGTCCATTTTGGGATACCATAGACCATCACCTCAGATTGGGACATCAGGTTCCTCAGCACATTTTGGTCGAGTATCTGGTCACTGTTGGACACCGAGCTCACTAAATCCACTGCTTTCCACCCCCAAACCAATGGTCAGACCGAGGTCATCAATCGAATGATTATGCACATCCTATGCATGTAAACTTATAAGAATCCACATACATGGGACGAGAGTCTTCCCTATGTTCAACACAACTACAACAGGTCTCTCCATAGCTCCACCAACCATATCCCATTTCAGGTGGGGCTGGGATTCCAGCCCTTGGGTCCCATTCATGTTGCACTACCTCTTTCAACCACATAGGAAAAATATTCCCATGTTCATTTTGAGGTCGACAAAGCCACCAAACTCATTGAGCAGATTCAACAAATCCTCCAACAGGTCCATGATATTTTGCAAAAAGCGAATGCTAAGTACAAGCAACGCCATGATCAACACCGGGTACCACACTAGTTTCAGGTAGGAGACAAGGTCTGGTTACATTTGTAGAAAGAGCACCTTAAAATGCCCCATCGGATGCTCTTCCCACTTCTCTATGGGCCTTACACTATCACCAAGGTTGTGGGTAGCAATTCTTTTGAGCTCAACACTCCACCCTTCCTTGGCTTGCACCCAGTGTTCAATGTGGACCTCCTTAGACCATATTTTCCACCATTATTGGACACGTCAGAGATCGAAGCACAGTTGACACCAATAGATCTCAACCCTAACTACATGGAACATGCATCCACTGATTAGATAGTGGACACACATGTCAAGGGCACTCACCAGTAGAGGATCTAGCTTTATCGGGTTTTCAAGGAAGGGAAGCTCCTACACTAAGGAAAGTGGCTCGCCTGGGGCCAAATTCAGCAGAATTTTCCTCACCTAATGGGGGCACTCAACGCAATGGATACCATTGATTCCTACAAGGGGAGGACTGATCCAGGTGGATATTGGTGGCCACCCACCTATTCCAATTGGCTACTCTTAACAGTTTTCAGTTCATCACGTTCTTTTGTACTTCTTTGTAATTGTGGGTTATACACTCTCAGGGTTTTCTGAATCCCTACACATATTCCAAGTGGATATTGGTGTCTACCCACCTAATCCAACTGGATTATTTCAGAATTTTTCATGTCAGTACATCTTTTTGTACTTCCAGGGCCATTTTGGGGCCCTAAACAATTTTTTTTTGGCTTTCCACAGTCAAACTATAGACAGAGTCAAATTTTGACGACATGATGTGTATTTCTCTAAAATACCTTTCCAATGGGATATCACATGGCTAAAACAGAATTTGCATGCAAACGTTATGACCCCAGGAAGTTGAGGTACCAACTTAAACATCGGGGCCCACACAAATTTTGGAGTTTCATCTCCTAGGGTTAGATTTTTAGATGTCTAGGATTTTGGAATTAATAAGTAATGTTAAAAAGGCCTATGGAGCCTTATTGTAATCATTTTTCTCATACAGATGCACATAACAAGCCATATCTCTTCTCAGATATAGCTACCATCATTTGAGCAAGTTGTTTATAGTTCTGCAATTTTACAATTTCATCCTATTTTATTTATTCAATAGAACTTTTTGTTCACTAGATATATGTTGTTGTTCTTTGTATCTCTGTGTTATTGTATTCAGTATGTTATTCCTTTCATTCCGCTCATAAATCTGGATCAAAATGTGAGCACTAGTGCTTACTTGAGAGTTTGGAAGCACATGATGCATTGTAGCAACAAAAATTGGTTTGGTAATTTTTTTTTAATTTACCCTACCATGGTGTACCTTTCGACAGTTAGATGAACCAATGCGTAATGGTCAATGAAACCGGTGTGATTTATTCAGTGTGTGTATTTTATTTTATAAAGTATGGCATTGTGTTTGAACATTGATGTGTCAGAGTGTTATTTTTAGGGTACGCCCCGGTGCGATTGGTTAAACTTGGTAAAATGCTAGGTTAAATTTTATATATCATTTATCTAGTGGTGTGGCTAATGAAGTGGAATGTATCGGTGAGAATAGAAGCCCATTGTGTGTTGATTTCGAGGCATTCTGAAAGACACACCATTTTATTTTATAAATAATTTAGTGCAATGTGCTTTCTCAATTGGAACCGGTGCATACATATATGCAACGTAATGGAGGAGATTCTCACTATGAATCTAATATAATACACGCCATGTTGGGGCGAGTTGAACTATTTAGGAGCATCGCACGAAATTGAAATTTATTTTTGAAAAAAAATGTTGAATTTCAATCTAAATTGTAATTTTGTTTAGATGAAAATGCAAATAGGAAGGTAATAAATAATTTACCTAGTCGCTTATGTCTTGAGGAGGCATGGTTGCACCATTAAGAGTAAATGAAAATTCATGGTAATTTCAAAAATTTGGAAATGTGTGGAATCCACCAATGGAGCTATCTAAGTTGTTGTAGAGCATCGAAAACATGGCGTCTTAGGAAGCAAGGTGAGCACTGATGTTTGCTTGAAAGTTTGAAATCACAGGATGCACTGTAACAATGAAAATTTGTTTGGAAAAAAAATTTTATTTACCCTACCACTGTGCACCTGATGACAGTTAGGCACACTGAGGCATAATTTTGAACAACATCAGTGTGATGTATTCAGTGCATGTAATTTTATTATAAAGTATGGCGATGTTATTGGAACATGGATGCATCAGGGATTTATTTTTCATGAATGTGTTAGAACTCTGTGAATTTGTCCGGCTGAGAAAAGAAATTACAAAGGTAACCTATAGACTAACTTTAAGACTGAAAACTAGCCTTTCCAATATAGAGAGGGCTCTCTCTGAGACTTAATCTCTAATAGATAATGACTTTGAATTGTCGGCTAGATTTATGTGTTTATGAAATTCTCTCGGTTTCGCTAGCAAGAAAATACAAGACTTTGGGCTATGGAGTCAACCTCGTGAAAGCGAGAGAAATCAATGACTTGGTAAAGGAAACTTTGAGAGTATAAAGGCTAAGCAGGAAATGGTCTTTCAGTTCGAATTTTGTTGTGTGTGGTAAGAGAAAAAGTACATAAAGCAACTCAGAGCACCATTAAAGATGAATTCTAACTTACTTAGAAGAAAACACAAAGTTTAAATGGCAAAGTATAAAGCACCGTGCGATGAATTCTAGACTTATTAAATGTTCCAAATTAAACAAGGGAAAGGCATGAATATACAGAAAAATAGGAAGTACATACACAGATAGGATCACAATACATTAAACCACCACCATTAGAATATTTTCGTCAAAGCCTTAGAAATTATGCATTATATTTCAATCGAGTTCAAAGATTACATTCAATAGTCTCTTGTCTACCTCCTTTTCCAAACTGGATTACATTGAAAAGGTATAATATATAGAAAAAAACACGCCCCTTGGGTTGCTATGCCTCAAACTACTTCTCCTAGAAATTGTGTTTCGGTTATTCCCTGCCAGATGACCTTTCAAATAGAGTTTACTAAAAATGGAAACCTGACTGCACCCAATCATGTCATAATTGACGTCTTCATCATGATCTATCAGTCATAAGTAATATGCGATCATCAGGATGTGATGCATCGGCATTTCTCCTTTGCGGGATGCCCGAATGATCGAGTGCAATGTCAGAAATTCTGCCACCTAGTGTAACAGGCTCTTGTTGTTATCGTGCGATCACTGGTTGTAGTATGCATGTGGCGAGTTGGTGTGGTGGATGTTTGTTGGTTGTCACTCGTACACTCCATGTGGAAATGACGGTCAGGGAACAATGTATCTTCTCCAAAAATTGTCATGTGTTTTGCGTACACTTGTCCTCCTCAATAGGTGGGCTTACAGCCTCTGCATGACGAATATACATTGTGCAGGTTCCCATCAGAATTCTTGTTTCTCGACAGGAAAAGGGACACGCAGAGAGAAAGATCCTGTGCCATGTTCAAAAACGACAAAATGGGGTCATGTCAATCATGCCTCTGGCCTCACCTGCAACTTTAATACTCTGAGTTTTTTTCTAAGAGAATAGTTTCAATTGTTCAGATTCTTCACTTGTCTCCATAAGACCATATTCCCTTTCATCTTTTTTTGAGAACTGGCAAGAGCCGCGTGAATGTTATCCATGGTCTGTCCACATTCCTTGAAGTGCTCTGTGATTCTTTCCTCTGGCATCCTATGTTCCTCACGCAGCTGAATGATTATGTATTATGCTTCTCTGAGTTGTCTTTTGAGCCAATTTGCATTCCCTTCTCGGCTCTGCGACTCTGTCATTTCAATAGTTCTTTCTACCAACTTTTTTCTCAATTCTCTATTCTCTTGATACAATTCAGAAATAGTGAGATGTTCTTGTTTTAGCTACTGCAACAACTCCTGAACCTCCACATTTTTAGTGCCTGGACTTCTCCTTCTTTCACTAATTCACCTGCTTGAACCTTCAACAAGTTCTATCCAAACAATGCACATGAGTAACTTCTCGATAGAAAACTGGGTGCACAATTTGTTGGGAGCTTAGGTCTCCTCGAGCTTCTTGATCAACCTCGGCATGCATCTTTTTTTGGGTGTTGGTTGTTAGGATGATGATTCTTCTATTTCCTTTCCTTTTCCCATGGCCTCCTCCATTCATGTCCTTGCGTTGTGAAATGTTGTTTCCCCCGTGGATAAAGGGAAGTCTCCTTTGGGGTCCATGGGGATGTCAACTGAAATTAGAAACGAATCCTAGTCTATGCCCAGTCATCTCAATTCCTCGACTACCAACAATTTGATCAATGAAAAATGAAATAAATTTTTCCTCGGTTGATCAACTTCAGCCTAGACGATGTCCACAATCCTTTCTAGGCTTCGATGCAAGAAGAAAGGTAAGTTCAAAGGCATTTTCCCTATGAATTGCATCATCAACCTGATGTGATGTGGGTACACTCTATCAAACCTTCTTTCACGGGTGAAATACCTTCTAATCACCTTTAGGATCTTTTGGAAAGGCTCCCAGAGATACCGACTCGGAACGCCCGCTCTGATTTTCCCATTCAGGTAGTTTGGCTTGATAAAGTCTTCATAGCATAATACGTATAAAGGCATGCCTTTAGACCACTTTTCACTGCATGGAGGAATCTCTGTCGTGACTGACAGATTTTCCTCTGTCACCTAGAATGTGATTCCTGCAATGGTCGCGCGGAACCCATTAAACCTGAGAGTGAAATTTTCATCTAGTTTCGCGTTGTATCCTTTGATCTTCTCGCAATAGCGCATGCATCCGACCTGTTCAAAAGATGCCCTGATGTTCGGATCTTCATTTATTAATACTAGGTCCTGAGGCTCAGACCTCATGGCCCTGCCACTTCACACCTTCTTTCTCATGCCTTGGGACATTGTCATGACGCAAATGTGTATTTGTTTCATGCGTGCGGTATGGAACGGTAACACCCTCTTTGCGAGACGAATGAGAATGATATACTTCGCAGGGACCTGTTGGAAAGGCAGTGAAAGAAACTTTGCATGACAAGCAAAATCAACTCTAGGATTCCATTATGTGGCCGCCATGAGCTATGAAAAATTTCGGCGCAGAAGGAGTGTTGGCCTTTGACCAATTTTTGAGAGATCCTTGGTCAAGTTTGACCATTTTGGACTTCGACATCCTATCGAAGGCGGAGCGCAAGATGAAGCAGAGATCACAAGATCTTGGCTCCTTTTTGGGTCCTTTTTGGGATTTGGGAATATGTAACAGGTATGGTAATGTCATCCCATGGGTTTACCCATGCTTAGGCCAATTTTGTAATATATAAATAGATGTCTAGGCGATGTAAGGAAACAAGGGGATAGAAGAGGCATCTATGTGATGTTGTGCTAAGTGCAAGTGTGGCTTGTAAATGCTTTGTGCATACTGTGAGAGACTTGCAGAGCTAAGTGAAAGTGGTTGTAACAGACTGTGAAGGGCTTTGTGCTATAACGCAAGGAAGGAGGATCTAGCGAGGTGCACAGATCTCCTGTCCTATGTGGATTAAGGTTTTTGTGGCTATGTGCATGTATCTGATTCAAGAAGCTAATAAAGAAGAAGAGTTGGTGGACGTAGCCCCAAGGTGGGGGTGAACCACGTATATGTTGTGTTGCTCTGCTTTGTGCATTGTTGTTGATGAACTTACGTATTATCTGTTTAAGTGTTTGACATAGATAGATAGATAGATCTGTTTATACTTTGTGTTTATGATGAATATGGATGCTAAATCTTACCTATGTGAACTTTATTAGTGCTTGAATCTGCTAGATCCGATCTAATTCCTTATACTCAGTGCTTAGATACATTAGATCTGGGTGAATGTTGCGATGCTCTATTTTATCTGTGGAGTAGATATTGGTTAGATATTGATGAAGGTTTACTATCGAATGCTCTGTTAAATACTAGAATCGTGTATATATGTCCGAGCTAAGGTTGCAGACATCTGAGTCCTGCAACCACCCCTTCCTCTACCTTGGGTGAGACTTCCTATACTTCGCAGGTGTTGCCAAAAAGGCTGGTAGTTAGGGTTTTGTTGGTGCGTTGTTGTAGCATTGAACCCTGGGTCTTCCCCTGTGCCAACAAATGGTTCCGTTGCCGTGACTGAG
This sequence comes from Picea glauca, assembly GCA_000966675.3. Lineage (NCBI taxonomy): Eukaryota > Viridiplantae > Streptophyta > Pinopsida > Pinales > Pinaceae > Picea > Picea glauca. The sequence continues at coordinate 524,235 of JZKD02S1701470.1, read as the reverse complement.
ACTGTGATTGTTGGGAACTGAGGAAGAAGAAGCTTTGTGCAAAGATTCAACCTGAAACTGAGAAAGCTCTATGTGTAGATCTGTTTCCCTAGTGCGCAGCATTCTGCTTGACTTGTGAAGCTTTGTGCCAAGAAAAGAGGTCAAATCTAAAGAAAAGAGGTAATATCTACAAGCTTTGTTCTCTGATAAAGGTAATAATAGTGGAAAGTTCTAGATCTGAAAGCTTTGTGCTCTGTAGAAGTAAGACAAGTGAAAAATTTTGTTCTAAATAATGGATCTAGGTATGTTTGATAGATTTTGTCCTAGCTCGAAAACTAGGGTACTAGTAGATGAAATAAGGTTTGACATGAGTAGATCTAATAAGAATAGTGAAAGATATGGTATACCTATGCATAGAAAGAATATTTGGACTAACAAATGGATGTAAGATCCTAGAAAGAATTTTTTGCAGGTTAGCTCTTGCGATTCTAGCACGCAGTACAAAAAGGGATGGGGAACAGTTAAAAGAAATAGAGGATTAACCCTTTGTTACAGTTGCATAAAACCAGGACATCTTGCTAAGGAATGCCCTGGGAGAAGACCTAGTTGTCTTTGTTGTAAATATATGGACCATGAAGTATTGGATTTCCCTAGAATGATTGCTAAAGTTGAAAGAATGAATCTAAACCAAGAAAACCCTAAGGCAGATCCAGAAACTAAGATTATGGAAGAATCCCAGAAATAATCAGAGAAATTATTGTTACATATGAGAGAAACCCTAAATGACCACCGACATGTCAGATTATCAGAGATCTTCACAGAAAAAGAATGCATTGAAGCAAGATTAGGAGACTTCAACGTTTATTGTGTTCTAGATGAGGAAACACAGATGAATGTTATCACAGAAAGAACCTAGGAACTTTTAGGAAATCCTGCTATGGTTCCTTCACTGGGAGGAATAGGATTATTCAAAGGAAAACTGATAACCCTATGCGGGAAGCTTTCTTAGATACCTATGAATATCAATGGAACTTCGGCAAGAGAATATTTTGAGATCGTTAAATTTATTGAGGACAATGCTCCATTCACCATGTTACTAGGAAGACCTTGGATTGAAAGATATCAAGCCAGAAGGAAGGAAGAAGAAGAAATTTTAGAGCAGAAGAAGCAAGAGTTAAAAGATTTTATGACTAGAAGAATCACACACTTGATTGAAGAACAAAAGAATAGATTGAATCTCTTTAACAAAATCGACGTAGATATCAAAGTTGCAAGAACACTAGAGGACCCATAGAAGACTGAAATACCTATCCCAAATAAGAAATAAGTTTTACCCTTGAGTCCTAGGAAAGAATCTCAACAATGCGAAGTCACTATGTCAAAAGAAGATAAGTATCAAAATGGGAAAAGGAATACCGAGACGAACCTCATTGAAAAGAAGGCTATAAAACTAAGTAAGAAGAGAGCTAAGATCGAAAAGTTGCAAAAAGATCCAGAAGGAACCTCACAAAAAGAAAATTTGGAAAATTGGAGCTTCGTCGGTATATCAGCACAACAACACATGGCACTTCGCGATGGCGAAGAAATAAGTCGTTGGGGACATTATAACCATTATACCAATGCTCTGAATGGGTAGAAAGGAATTTATGACCAGAAAGCTTGCCATCAGACCGTTGGACCATGTTGTAACAGACAAAACAGATTTAATGAAGGCTTCTTGCCCGTTGCCACCTGTTGCAATAGATCTGTTGCCAAGTTATCTATTTATCCCGTCGCACCATGCACTGAGAACACTTTTGCTAATCGTGAATTTGAGCCCGCAGACTTGTTGATTTTATATAGTGATCTTTGCGCTGTATTTCATTCTATCCTATTGTAGTGTATAAGTTACTCCTCGAACCCGAAGATTTCCAACCCCGAGTGTGTATGTCGGACGAGTTTAGCGCAACAGAGAGAGTTGTCGAAGAATTTTTGATCGACCTCATGACTGAACGAGTCATGTCAATGTCTACAGGAGTACAAGCATCATCGACAAGAGGATTGCAAGCCTCTTCGTCGACTACTCGTGGCGCCGGACCATCTCGACCATCAGATGAAAAGTGAACCAAGCACAGGGATGATCTAGTGAATGCCAAATTGATCTCGACTATATTACCCACCTACATACCACCTCTAAGCGGCGCAGTAAATCAAGATAGCATGCCCAGAGATTTCGAGTACACCTTGGTCACTGCGAACCTTCTGAAGGGGATCCGCGCAGTTCGAGTAGACCAAGACAAGATTGCAGGGTTGAAGTTCAGCGACTTCAACCTCGGCGACCGAAAAGTCTATAACATGCTCACCCCATATAAGTACCTGACCAAAATGAAGGGGAAGAATTCAAAGATAATCCCCCAGACATGGACCCATAACCTCATGCAGTCCACCCTGTTGAACGTCATGAAGATCCCACACTTCGGAAGACACCAGGAGGTGAATTCCTGTGTCAAGCTTCTCATTTCTTGTTACCAAGGCGGTTATTTGTGGCTAGACCACCATATCATAGTTGATCCAATGCTGATCAATCAAATCACAGGGTTGAGTAGGCAGGGACCTGATCCACAAGATTTTTATCCAGGAAAAGCCATGGATCACGCTCTAGAATAGAGGATCAAAGACACCTACAGCGATGTTGAGAAGGGGAATCGAGGCTACAAGGTAGCTTCTATCTAGAGTGGTGCAGTGTGCCTCACCTGTTAGTTGATTGCAGGGAACTTAGTAAGAAAGAACCAACCTACCCAAGTCATCGGCTTTGTAGTCAACCTCGTAGGGAGGTGCGCAGAAGGTCTACAGATGAACTGGGTGAAGTACCTGGTGAATAAGTTGGAACTAGACTACAGAGAAGCACAAGATCAAGGTTACGAATTCCATTTTAGTTGGTTTTGATCTTCATCGCATTCATCTCCTGGGAGATGCTAGAAGGTCCGACCTTCCCCGACATCAAGCCATTTGCGTTGTTGGTTGCAAAGTTCATTACACTTTGGTATTCCAGCGATATGGACAAATAGTGGCAGTCAAATGATGTTTTTCATACCTACTATGATCAGCTAAAGAGATCCATCTAGTCTGAGCTTCGCATGACTCTGAAAACTCTACACCAGTTTCGGCCTTTGATGAAGTTCAACGCAAATCGACATTTCATTTATATTACAGTGTGCACTGATGAACATAAGAAACAACTTCAGTCCTACTACAAGCTGACAAAGGAGGACCTGGAGGAGATTACTAAGGAATGGTCCGCTGACCTCCTTATCCCCACCAACCTCACAAATATATACGACATCGATAACCGAGAAATTGCACAGGATACACCCGGACCTAGTAGGACAAAGAAGACCGAAGAGGTCCAAGGATTAGACAGTGCATCCATGAAGACTGCTTCCATATCACCAGATAAAGGAGGTGATGGTGAAGAGTTAGATGACAAAGAACTCAAACAGAAGTAAGGAGATGAGGTTGATCCATGAAGAAGAGGAAGGGTTCACCTCTGAAACCTTCTTCTCGAAAGAAATCGAAATCCTCCATGACCAAGATACAGACTATTCTTACCTCTGACGAATTCAACTTCCTCATATCAGCCCTGAACGATGCTTCACTGCAAATAGCAAACAAAAAGGAGGCCAAGAAGGAAGCAATGTATGATAGGATTGAAATCAAACTCCAAGGGGTACAACATGCACTACAATCCAGTCGCGTAGTCCCCACTGCGCCTCTACCATTAGGAACACCAGAGCTGGGAGATGAGCCAACCCAACTCCAGTGATTAGCTAATACAGTCGAAGCTCTCCTTCGACAAGCACGAGAGGAAACAGAACAAGCCACCCAGGCTTTAACGCAAGTACAAGGAGTACTTGTAGAACAGTGTCGATCTGTCGAACAGGAAAATATTGCCCTCCAAGAAAAGTTCGAGGAAGAAAAATCACAAATACAACAAGGAAAAGAATAGTTTCTTTCCGATCAAATCGAAGTAAAGGAAGTAGTCAACAGAGAAATTCTCTCTGTGACAGTTGTAGAAATAAAGGCAAAAGATCAAATTACACAGCAAGTAGAGCAACTTGAAGAAGTGATCCAACAGCTACAGCAACACATCACAGACTTAGAACTACGCACAGTGCCCGAGACCCCACAGGATGTGAAGGACCAAAGAGAAGCAACTACCAGGATCGCAGTTGAGAGACTAAAGGCCCTTGCTATGGAATACAAGAAGCTGAGTGATCGAAGTGCCCTGACATACGAGTGACTCACTAAGATTCTAGAATTAAGAGCACTAGAGTCACAGCTCCAAGAGATGAAGTATTAATATGAAACGATACAAAAATAGTTGAAGCTCTTGTTAGTTGTGGAAAGAATGAAGAGATCTCAAGAGAAATGCACCACCCAACATCAGATTCACGCTATTCAAAGAAGAGTTATGGAAGTAACTCAGAGACTCCAACCTATACAAGATAGGGCCTACCAATTGTTCACAGAGGTTGAAGGTCGACAAGAAGAACTAGACTAGGTTGTTAATGCAGTTGAACAGTGCCTGGAAGGACTTGTGAATGATGAATTCATCCAAGAGTTTGTTGAACAAGAGTTCGTAGAACAAAAACAAGTCGAAGTAGCTCGAGCCAAGCTCGAGCCTTTCGAAGCGAAACTTCTTACATCAGAGTGATGCGAGACAAGTCACAAGTGAGTGTTGGGGGCCTATTGGCCCTCGATCAAATTTTGAGAGATCCTTGGTCAAGTTTGACCATTTTGGACTTCGCATCCTGTCGAAGGCGGAGCACAAGACGAAGTAGAGATCGCGGGATCTAGGCCCCTTTTTGGGTCCTTTCTTGGATTTGGGAATATGTAATGGGTATGGGAATGTCAGCCCATGGGTTTACCCATGCTTAGGCCTATTTTGTAATCTATAAATAGATGTCTAGGCGATGTAAGGAAAAAAGGGGATATAAGAGGCATCTATGTGATGTTGTGCTAAGTGCAAGTGTGGCTTGTAAATGCTTTGTGCATACTGTGAGAGACTTGCAGAGCTAAGTGCAAGTGGTTGTAACAGACTGTGAAGAGCTTTGTGTTGTAACGCAAGGAAGGAGGATCTAGCGAGGTGCGCAGATCTCCTGTCCTATGTGGAGTAAGGTTTTTTTGGCTCTATGCATGTATCTGATTGAAGAAGCTATTAAAGAAGAAGAGTTGGTGGACGTAGCCCCAGGGTGGGGATGAACCACGTATATGTTGTGTTTCTCTACTTTGTGCATTGTTGTTGGTGTACTTATGTGTTATCTGCTAAGTGCCTGCCATAGATAGATAGATAGATCTATTTATACTTTGTGTTTATGATGAATCTGGATGTTAGATCTGACCTCTGTGAACTTTCTTAGTGCTTGAATGTGCTAGATCTGATCTAATTCCTTATGCTAAGTGCTTAGATACATTAGATCTGGGTGAATGATGTGATGCTCTATTTTATCTACGGAGTAGATATTGGTTAGATATTGATGAAGGTTTACTGTTGAATGCTTTATTAAATACTAGAATCACAAATCTGTGTCCCAGATAAGGTTGCAGACATATGAGTCATGCAACCACCCCTTCCTCTACCTCGAGTGAGACTTTATCTGCTTCGCAGGTGTTGTTGAAAGGATCAGTAGTTAGGGTTTTGTTGGTGCGTTGTTGTAGTGTGTAACCCTGGGTCTGCCCCTTTGCCAACAAGGAGATCGACGCGGTGATAAACAACAACAATAGGCTTGTCACAGTAGGGAAGCATGACAGAAAATTTAGGCATGGTGTCAAGTAGCTGAGAGACTTGTTGCAAGACAGAGAATTGAGACGCAGAAATAAATTCAGCGCAACAGGAAGAAACTCCAAATAAGATAGGTTGACCGCGAGAATAACTATCGTCTAGCGCACTAGCTTGCATCGAAATCCAACATGCTTCAAACAATGACTGAAAACAAAGGAGACATGACAAATTGAATGAACAGACTCACAATACAAATGATGGCAATCGGCCTTCCCACAATAAAAGGACCTAGGACTTGCAGGAAAAACCACAGACAACGCACAAATTCGGAAGGAAAAGGAGAAGCCTACATGGTGACCAGTATTTATACTTAAATGGGTGAGGGATGGAATCATGGTAGAGGATGATAAATCCATGGTGACGAGAAGTTTGGAAGCAGGCTGAAGATTTGCACAGCAAACTTGCACAACAGGTACACTTTGAAGTGTGCAAAGTACAAATGATAAGAGCTACAGAGTATACGTGATATGAGCGTCGTGATTTATTAACCTTTTTTACTTCATAATTGGGTGATGATGGTCATTATATCCATCGACGTGACCTTTATTCCAAAAACTTGCCTTGACCTCTGGCACATAAATACCCTCTTTCTGACAGGACTCGATCTTTTGGGAAAGGGACCTTTACGAGTCGCACATGACTAATCATGATGCCCTTTACCGACTCCAAGGGCTAGACCTACCACTTTCTTATTTTAACCCATTCATTATCTAGTACCTGACTTTACAAGCTTTGGCACACGAACTATGACTCATATAGGACTGACTCTAACTACAAAATTACGATGCTAACAACTGGCTCCAATGGGGATGTTATCCTCCCATTGAGGTGGAAAAGAACAACAAATCAAGTGCTTGACCATTGGGCTTTATTTGATTTACAAACTCTAAAACAACGAAAAAGAATCATCCCGGACCCTATTGACAAAGTTACGACCAGACTCAACATAAACTTAGGGCCTTCACTCCGGGCTTAAATTTTTTGTTGACTGCTGACTCGAAACACCTTCTTTGAAAAAAAAAAATGGTTATTTACAATGACATGACAGACTAAAACAGACTTACTAAACTAGATAATGTTTGAGGAACCTGCCATTCATAGGCCCCCCACCAGTGAGCTCTCCATTAAGCTCATGTAGCAAATATGTAGTGTTCCTGTGATACGCGACAATCCTGAATAGCCCCATCAAAAGATGATAGAACTTTCCATGCTTCTCTTTGTCTTCATTCCTTGCGTCCCATTTCAGCACTAGATCATTTACCTTGAAATCCTCCTTCTTAGTGTGTTTGTCGAAAATCCTTCTCATTCTATCTTGTTGAAGTTGTGATTTATGGAAGACTTTCTCCCTCATTTGTTGTGCATGGACCAATTGGTTTATCCTCCTTTGAGCGTCGTTTGGTTCGGCTTCTTGTTCTTGCAACAATCTCCTAACTGGTAATCCCAATGAGGTGGGGAAAACTTCCTTCGCACCATATAAAATTTGGAAAGGAGATGTGGAGATGGACTTTTTGGTAGTGATTATGTCAGCCCATAGCGCGTAGATAATCTTCTTGTGCCAAGTCTTCTTGTTTTCCTATAGAATTTTCTTAATAATCTTGGTTAAACTTTTGTTAGATGACTCTTCCAATCCATTACCATGTGGGTAATAAGCCGTAGAATGTCCCATAGTTATGTTGTAATCACTAAAGAACTTCTCCATCTTCTTAGACATTAACGTCGCTACATTGTCCATGATGATATTGACTGGGCAATCGAATATAGACAAGATATTGGTCTCTAAAAACTAAATGATAACTGTGTCAGTATATTTCCTTGTGGGGACTGCTTTGATCCATTTGGTGAAGTAGTTTGTGGTCGTTAGTATCCATCTATGTTGAGCTGAATACGGTGGATGAATCTCTCCTATAAAATTTGTACCCCATTGCATAAACAATACTTCGACAGAGATAGGATTTAAAGGTAGGGGTTGCAACTTTCTTTTCCCTTTGAATATCTGGCATTCATGACAACCTCAAAATTCCTTGTATCCATCCACAAAAATACTGGGCCAATAGAATCTCAGCCTTGGGATTTTGTGCGCACTGGTCTTCCAGTAATGATGCCCCCTGCAGTCTTGTTTGTGGAACTCCTTGATAGCCCGTTTTGTATCTTCCTCCAACAAACAATTCAACAATATCCCTCCTGAATCCTTCCAATACAAAAAATAGTCAAAGATGGAAATCTTAACCACTTTCAACTTCAAATATCTGGCATTGGTTTTTATCAACCCTGGAGAAACTTGTAAATTCCTTAACACATAAATAATGTTAACGTACCAAGGAGAATCGTTGAATTTCTAAGATACATGTGGGACTGTTTCTTCTTGTGGGTTCTCTTACAGATCAACAATGAAATTAATTCCCAAAACATCACAGTTCAACAACACCATTAATTTTGCAAGCCCCTGACCTATAATCAACTTTGTAGTCTTGATTTCGAGGTCGTATTCCAACATGACTGTGGTCCATTTACCCCTTCTCCCTTCAGGATCAAGATGAGTCAAGATATCCTTGACGAAATTTCTAGGCATGTAAGCAATGATGCGGGAATGCAGTATATAAGTCTTGAATTCCTTGAGGTCCTTCACCAAGGAATACACTTTTTTTTCCATGATATCATACCTTAGTGGGGAGTCTCTCAATGTCCTACTGAAATAGGCTATGGTAATTTTGAAATTCTTCTCATCCTTTTGTAACAAGACGCCCGCGATAGTGTGTTCTGAGGCAAAGGAAAACAAGATAAAGTCCTTTGTGAAGTCTGGGCTGGCTAACACTGGATATTTGGCTGGATAACACTGAAATATCTTTGAACGACTTCCTGGCCTCAGGAGTCCATTTTATCTCATTACCTTTCCTGATCATATTCGTGATGTGCTTTATAATCTCGACCAAATTTGGGATGAACCTCCTAAGAAAATTTACCTTTCCTAGGAAAGACTGCACCTCTTTCTTGCTCCTGGGAGTGTCGATCTTCAAAATCCCTTCCACCCTGTTGGGGTCTATCTTTATTCCTTCCTTTGAGATGATGTGTCCCATCAAATTTCCTTCTTGCATCCCGAAGTTTGATTTTTTCGGATTTAATGAGATGCCAAACTTTCTGCATTTTTGGAAAACCTTCTTCAGATGTTCAAGTTGTTGCTCATCAAAATCAGAAAACATCATGACGGCATCCAAGTAAATCACAATAAACTTGTATTTCTCCTCAAAAAATGCTATATCCATGGCCCTTTGGAAATTCGCTCCAGCGTTCATAATCCCAAAAGGAATTTTTTCATACATGAACGTACCCCAAGGTGTTGTAAGGGTTGTCTTCTCCTGGTCATTTGGGTGCACCACAATTTGATTGTAACCAGAAAAACCATCCAACATTGACATATTCTGGGATCCAACCACCTTCTATAGGATGTAATCCATCTTAGGAAGTAGATAGTTGTCTTTGAGAGACACCCTATTTAGATTCTGAAAGTCCACACATAATCTTATTTCACTATTTTTCTTTCTTACAGGCACAAGGTTAGCCACCCACTTTGAAAATCTCAAAGACACAATAATTTTGGCATCAAATAGTTTCTTTACCTCCTTTTCAATCAGCAACAGTAGTAGAGGGTTGATTCGTCTCAACTTTTGCTTGAAAGGTTTATGATCTTCCTTGATGGGGATTACATGTTGAATTACTCTAGTGTCATAGACCTTTAAGTCTTCATAGCTCCATGCAAAAATGTTAGGGAAATATTTCATGAGGCTGATATACCTCTGCTTGATTTCTAGACTAAGTGTTTAAGAAAATATGATTATCTTAGGATTCTCTTGAGTACCGATGTTGCAATCCTCAATATCTTCTTTGTTCGCAGTGATTCTAGGATTTCTGGCTATATCATTCTCATCAAATAGTTTTTCTAATGGAACCAAACCTCTAGGGATAATGTTTTTTTTTAGCTACACTGTATCCCTTCTATCTATCTAGTTATGAAAGGGGTCGTTGTTACTGTGCGTAGCTGCGTCTTCATCCTCTTCGCAACAAAACTCATCATCAATATTCACGTTAGCGAACTTGTCGCTCATTTGGAGGAATCTCTCCACCTGTTTTCCATCTTCAAACACTTGACAATATTTGATGTTATCAAGTACTGTGAGCCTGTTTTTGACTTCAATTTCATACTTCTTATTGGGAAAAATTAGAATTTTGAACATCGAAGCTGCGGTGTCTAGGGCATCTGCAATTTGATTTTGCCCGTTGGGGATCACTGACAAATTGTACTATGAAAACTCTTCAAGGAGATCCAGCACTAGTTTCTATATTATCTTAGTCTAGGATGCTTGAAATGGTATATACCCATTACCTGATTTATGATGAGCTCAGAATCTCCATGCACCACTATCCTTTTAGCACCCAATTCCTTTAAAGTTTTCAAAACCAAAACCAGTGCCTCATATTCGGCAATGTTATTTGTACAATAGAAGGCGATCTTGTAAGAGTAGATATTTGTACCCACTTTGGGAGGGTTGATCCAGACACCAGCTATGGCTCCCTCCCTGCTGACAGCTCTGTCGAAGCTCATATTCCACATTTCATTTTCCGCACGGTTTATCTGATCTGCACTTTACTCTGTTCGATGCTCGGCCTTGTCTTCGACAGTCATGACAGTTGTTGATTCCCCCTCTTCAAAACTCAAGTTATTGTAATAAATAGAGGAACCGAATTTAGTGTCGACAGAGTAGATAAGTTGATTATTCTATTGGGGTTTTCTACTCACCATGTAATTGAGCAGCACCTCGCTATATAGTCTCCTTTCTTGGCCGAAAACAAGGATGGTAGTGTAAGACATGTCCATCTGCAAGGTTCCTTTTAATTTTGCAGCCTAAGATTTGGATAACAACATGCCGAGTTTTGGGGGGATGTCAGCAACCACCACGTCCATGACCATATTCTTCGATGGAATTTGAGATAATGACATGACCAAGTATTTGATCAAACCCAAGAATTTCACCTTTCTTGAGTCGAAAGAGAAAATATATTTATAAGGTCTTGTGACGTCCATACCTAACTCACCCATGACTACTTTCGGCATGAGATTATGTGACGCGTATGAATCCAACATGGCGTTATGTAGAGTCATGTCATGAATTTTGAGACTGGCGTAGAAAGGAGGAACGTCATCAATATCGCCACTTTATTCTACACGCGGACCAAATAAGATGGCAGGATGGTCGTCTTGGATATTCAAGGTGTCAAGAGTTTCTTCCATCTTTAGCATCTTAATGATCTGGTTTCTATACTCTCCCTTCTTGATTAGCTCATTAAATGGAACAACGATTTTGATTTTTTCCATTTTGCTCTCAAAATTAAAAGGGGGAGGAGTTTTATCTACCTTTTTTACGCATGTTTCCTTGCTTTCCTCGGGTGCTTTCTTTAGGGATTCTTCCTTTGATTTTCCTTTCTCCATCATGTCCCTTATTGCATTATATTTCTTGGGTTGGCTTGAAGAAGGAGTATTCACCTGGGGTTCCCTTGTGGGATTTGTCTTCAGAGGCTCTGCATGCATCTTTTTACTCCTGAGGTTATATTTCTTTTGAAACTGCATGATTGCATTGTGATATCCTTCCTGAACTCCTTCATTTTCTAAGCCAACGTATCATCATTTTCCAGCATAAAACCATCATTCGTGTCCATAAACTGATAGTGTTATCCTTTTGTTAAGAACACATATGTATTTGTATCGTCGCAACAATGCATTTGGTCTTGGATCATTTGATAAATGTCTTCATTTTCATATTTGTTTTGGAAAGGGGGTCTTATTTGTTGATTGCCTTGATCTCTTTGGTCCCTTTTCTTGATCTGCGGAACTGGAGCTCTTCTAAAATTTTGATTTCTACATTGGAAATCATTTTGCTCCCTGGCGGCAGGATTGTTCTCCATGGAAATCCTCCCCATAATCCTTTCCATAATCTTCATCATCAAGTCAAAATTTTCATCTGACAATCGAGACGTAGAGGGTTGTGCGTCCCCTTGGGGATTATTCCCATTTCTGTCAATTTTTTGCTTGATATTTCCCAACGCCATCAAATTTACTTCAACTTCAATAGCGTCGCTCATCATAGCTCCTAAGGTATTAGATATTCTTTCTCTTAGCAACAAGGAAAAGTCGTTGTCAAAAGAATCAACATATCAAAGTTGGGTAGCTCCAACAGACGGTTTGACTTCCATGGGGATTGAGTTATAAAACTTCATGAATCTGGCTGAAAAATCTTGCATTTTTTATTCTGGTGATCTTTTTATATTTTTATACTGAGTTAGTAATTGCAAAGAATTATTTTTATCACCCCATCTGGCCAAAAACAACGTTTCAAAAGATGCGAAATCAGGGGTTCTCTCTACTTGAAGGGGCTTGAACCATTTTATGACCTCCCCTGAGAAGATCTACGCAAACAATCTCATTTTTGCATCCTCATGGTCGATCTCTTCCATATCAAAAAAATCATTGAACCAATCCAAGTGATTTTGGGCAGAAGCATTTCCTTTGGCATCATATAACTTGATCCTCTGATTATAGATCTGGGGAAAATCATGTAATTGTGTTGGTAAGGCAAGATAGGCGAATCTGGCAGCCATAACTCTAGGAGGTTTTTGAGCTTGTTGGATGATCCAAGTGGGGATTATGACAGTTCACGAGGGGTTAATTGGTATCATAGATTGGAACCTTTTCTCATCGAAGACTATCTCATCCAAGTAGGATTCTGATTTAGACTTGAACAGAGTTTGCTCAAATAGTATATCGAAGTCAAGGTCGTCGATTCTTTTTACTCCATCCTTGGGTAAAGATAGGTTTTTGTCCAGGTAATAGAATGGGTCTAGTATTTGTTCCTTTACTTTGCGCAGAATATTTTCAGGATCAGACACGGGCATAGGTTCTGGGTCAGGGTTTGCTCTAGTATAAACTTTCTTTGCAGCCAGGATTTTTTATTCTGACTACTATATTCTTATGTTCTTATTTATTGGAGTCGCCAGGGTAAAATATTTTTCATCCAATATAGACGTTTGACCCACTGTTACCCTCAGGAGTCAAAACTACATCTTTAGTCGTTTTCCTAGGGAAATTTTTTCAATTTCCTCCCCGACAACGACACCAAAATGTTAACACTCTGTGCATTTTTCCATCTAAGAAAACAAATGAAATAGGTAAACTACATACCAACTTTAAGACTGGAAACTAGCCTTTCCAATCTAGAGAGGGCTCTCTCTGAGACTTAATCTCTAATAGATAATGAATTTGAATTGTCGACTAGATTTATGTGTTTATGAAATGTTCCTGGTTTCGCTGGCAAGGAAATACAGGACTTTGGGCTATGGAGTCAACCTCATGAAAGAGAAAGAAATCAATGAATTGGTAAAGGGAACTTTGAGAGGATAAAGGCTAAGAAATAAATGGTCTTTCAGTTCGAATGTCGTTGTGTGTGGCGAGATAAAAAGTACATAAAGCAAATCGGAGCACCATTTAAGATGAATTCTAAATTACTTAGAAGAAAAAACAAAATTTAAATGGGGAAGTCTAAAGCACCGCGCGATGAATTATAGACTTATTAAATGTTCCAAATTAAACAAGGGAAAGGCATGAAAATAAGGAAAAATAGGAAGTACATACATAGATAGGATCACAATACATCAAACCACCACCATAAGAATATTTTCGTCAAAGCCTCGGGACTTCTGCATTATATTTCAATCAGGTTCAAAGATTGCATTCAATAGTATCCTATCTACCTCCTTTGCCAACCTAGATTACATTGAAAAGGTAGAATATATAGAAAAAACCATGCCCCTTGGGTTTCTATGCCTCAAACTACTTCTCCTAGAAATTTGGTTTTGTTTATTCCCTGCCAGATGACCTTTTAAATAGAGTTTATTAAAAATGGAAACCTGACTGCACCTAATCATGTCATAACCGACATCTTCGTCATGATTGATCAGTCATAAGTAAGATTCGATCATCAGGATGTGATGCATCAATGTTTCTCCTTTGGGGGGTGCACAAATGATCTAGCATGCTGTTAGAAATTATCCCACCTAGTGTAACGGGCTCTGGTTGTTGTCGCGCAGTCACTGCTTGTAGTCTGCACCTGGCAAGTTGGTGTGGTGAATGTCTGTTGGATGTCTCTCATGTACCCCAGGTGGCAATGATGGTCGAGAACCACACATCTCCTCCAAAACTGTCATCTGTTTCTCCTATACTTGTCATCATCAATAGGTGGGATTACAGCCTTTGCGCGATGAATAACCACCACACAGGTTCCCGTCAGACTTCTCATTTCTCAGTAGGAAACGAGACACGCAGAGAGAAAGATTTTGTGCCATGTTCAAAAAAGACAAAGTGGGGTCATGTCAATCATTCCTTTAGCCTCACCTGCAACCTTAATACTCTGAGTGTTTTCCTAAGATACCTGTTGAGCTAATTATATCTCTATAAATAGCTTACATAAAATTTCAACCCAGGGAGGTAAACTTAGAGGCATCAACACCGTATGTGCTGGACTGGAATCTAATTGTCTACTCTGCTCTAAGCCTAATTTATCTCTAATATATTTCTAATTTAAACAAAAGCATTCTAACTAAATCATTCCCATTTAAATTCTACAGCATTCAATTCTAGACAGAAATGAAATATCTTTAACAACTACCTTTGAACTAATCTAAAAGTAAGATGTCTATTTCAAAATAAAACTACTTCGGCAATCAAACTAAGTAACAACAAATTAACCAGAAACAGAGTAAATGACACAGAAAATAGTGTAAGGAGTGAAACCCTAAAATCTTATAGCTAAAGGAATCTTACTCTATTATGAATCTAAGAAACTAAATATCAAAATCAAGATCATTCTTAAAACAGGAAACGATATCAAGAGATACAGTGCTTCAGATTTCACAGAAACGAGTTATACCATTAATGCAATGAGTTGCTCTTATTTCTAAACTATCCATTAATCTAACAATAGACGAATGCTAACAATAACTTCGAGCAATGTAAATCTACTGTTTACTGTTCTGAATATAACTCTGACTATGACAAATATAATCTATCTAAGAACTAAATCTATGAAAGAGAGGTTCATGGTCTTCTTGGTGGATCCTTGCCAAGAAAACCACAAGTCCCTTAGGAACTTATAGATTAAATTCTAAACTAAAATCATCAATCTGAAATACAAAGAAGAAACATTAATGTTCAGAAAGTGCGTTATGGATATATCATTAATTCAGAGCAATGGGACAACATCAAGAAACGATCTTCAGAATTTCACAATACCATCTATTCATCCATTGTCTTTTAGACTTTCTAGACTGCCAGAGCCGTCAGAGGCGTCCCTATTACATTTTCGATCCCTGTTTTTATAGCTTCCCAATGAAAATAACTATGCCCAGCCCCTTCATTTCAAACCCTAACATTCTAGTAACTATTCATAACCGTTTTCTGTTTGGAAGACAAGTGGCCTTTCGTGATGATCAAGTGGCTTTGAATCTCCAAGTGTGCCCTGTAATCTCGTGATTTGAATAACTAATCTTCATCTCTAGGGCACGTGGTGCCTAGAGATGAAGATTGTATGAGTCATCATATGGTTCGAGTGAGATG
>JZKD02S1701470.1:476706-494965 GCA_000966675.3 Picea glauca | reverse complement strand
TGGTATATATAGGAGACTAGGAGGTATAATTACAACTAATGGCCTAAAGCTGACCTAAATAAAATAACATTACTAATCTAATATGCCCCAATTAAGGGTTAATGAGCAAGCCGACCTAAATAAAATAACATTACTAATCTAATATGCCCCAATTAAGGGTTAATGAGCCAATATTAGGGCTTAACAGAGAATCATACATTCTCGCAGGCAAATGTATTGGTAGCCTGCGAACCTTCCTTAAAAATGATATTTCTAGAAAGAGATGAAGGTAACTTTTCTCAGGAGAAAGTTCTAATAAAGAGCTTGAGTACACCATCTTCAATACATCATCATTATGACCAAAATCATAGGTAACAATGGGGGTAGTAGTAGAGTGTTACTAGAAATGGGTTTTCACCTTTATCAAGTATGGAGTTGAGAGAATTGAGAGTAGGGTTTGGGAGAAGAGGGGAAATATATATACAAGGAGGGTAGATGAGGAGCTACTAACTGGATTATGGATACAATATTCTCTAAAATTAGAGACACCAAATATTTCAGAATGGTAGAACTATACTGGTAAAAAATCCTTTACTACTCAAGGAGTTGAAGAGAAGAGGACTCAACAACAAGCAATCCTAGATAAGTTAGACTTTATGGATTGAAAATACAAAGGCTTGGTAAAAGAAGTCTGTGAGGTAGAAGTGGTGGTTGAGGAGTAGGACATGGAAGGGTAGGCCCATGTAACAACCACTCATCCAATTAATCAACCAATCTACATCTATATAGACCCAAATTTGGAAGGGGAAGATTAATATTGTTAATGCCATGTCTTAGTTGCTTTTCCTTGCACTCTTAGTTGATCTTTGAATGGGCATGTCCTTTTCCCCACATCATATGATAGGTTTTTCTTATGGTATTCATGAGTAATAGGATTATCTCTCGTTATTTCTCTGTCGTTATATCATGACATTTGAGTACTATGCGTAGCTCTTGTTATTGCTCTATTTTTATATCATGATATATTACCTTAGATAGTCATATGGAAAGTTTTGATAATATCAGATAGAACGCTAAGGAGTTTGAACTCCATTCTACACGTTATGTAATATTTTTGTATAATATTAAGGAAAGAGTAGCTAAATTACCAACAACAAAAACAACTCTTTTAAATCATAAATTCTACAAATTTTATCATCTCAAGGTGTTTTCAAGTTAGTCCAAAGAATAGTTTCATAACATAAATCATGAAATTAACCTTAAATCAAATTGTGTATTGAAATGAATTCTATAATCCCTTGAACTTGTTGTCGTTTGTAAAATGGGAAACCATAATAATGTCATCTCCCTCAGAACATAAATTCAAATCAAGATTCCATCCTAAGTTTTTTTGTGAGTCACTTGAACGATGCCTTTAAGGCATTGGGTTAGATTTTCATGGATCTCATAATCCTTGAAGATTTGAGGTCTTTTACTCACATTATTAGTTATTCAATGAGATGTTTATGGATCTCAAAGGTAGTGGTATTTTCTTCTATTTTTGGTCTACTGGAGGACATCTCAACCAATATGTGTATTCATTGTTCAATTTGATGTCTCCCATGCCATTATGTATGGGATTCTCTAATCTTTCATGAATGTCCTCTTTAAAAATATCTACAATTTATTTCCTTCCTTATTAGGGGAAAAATTCCTAGAGATTGGCTATTGGATTATGTCTCTCCCTTATCTAGTTATCTCATTATTTTCAATGGATCATTGTGCCCAACAATGCTTGGAGACACGAGGGAGGTTCCTTGTTGTGTAAACACTATAAGGATAACACCTTCTTGCGAAGGTTTTTATGGAACCTCCCCGAAAAATTAATCTTCCCTTAGTTGTTTATAGCGGAGGTTATTAGCGAAGGTAGGAGGCAAGAGGTTTTTCAGTGAACCTTTATGGTGCATATGCACTAGTGTGCACCTAAAAAATATCGCATCGGTGTTTAAATGTTCAAATGCACCATCACTATTTATAACGGAGGTAGTTAGCGGAGGTGGGTGAATGAAGGTTTTTGCGAAGGTTTTTTCTTAGTACACCTTTAAGGTATATACGCACCAGTGCATTCTATTAGAACCGTAATTTTACAATTAGAGTCAGTCCTAGATGAGTTGTAGTTCATGTGTCAAAGCGTGTAAAGTCAGGTATTGGATAACAAATGGGTTAACATCAACAAGTGGTGGGTCTGGCCCTTGGAGTCGGGAAAGGGCATCATAATTAGTCACATGCGACTCGTAAAGGTCCATTTCCCAAAAGATCGAGTTTTGTCAGAAAGAGGGTATTTACGTGTCATAGGTCGAGGCAAGTTGTTGGAATAAAGGTCGCATTGACAGATATAACGACCATAATCACCTAATTATGAAGTCATAAAGGTTAAGAAGTCATGACGTTCATATCACGTATACTCTGCGGCTCTTATCATCTATACTTTGCACACTTCAAAGTGTACCCGTCGCACAAGCTTGCTACACAAATCTTTAGCCTGCTTCCAAAATTCTCGTCACCATGGATTTATTTTCCTCTGCCATGATTCCATCCCTCACTCGTTCAAGTATAAACACTGGTCACCCTGCATGCTTCTCCTTTGCCTTCTGAATTTGTGCGCTGTTTGTGGTTTTTCATGCAAGTACTGAGTCCTTTCGTTATGGGAAGGTTGATTTCCATCATTTGTATTGTGAGTCTGTTCATTCAAGTTGCCGCATATCCTTCATTTTCATTCATTGTTTGAAGCCTATTGGAGTTCGATGCGAGCTAGTGTGCCAAAAAATATTTCTTCTCGTGGTCAACCTCACTTCTTTGGAGTTTCTTCCTGTCACGCTAAATTTATTTTTGTGTCTCAATTTTCTGTCTTGTGACAGGTCTCTCAACACCTTGCCACCACGCCTGAATTTTTCGTTGTGCTTCCATACTACGACGAGCCTACCATTTTTTTTTATCACTGTGTCGATCACCTTCTGTGCCAGAATATTTCATAGCGCCTAGCAGCCGCGCAGTGAATTCCTAGAGTCGATTTTTCTTGTCACGCAAAGTTTTCGTCACTACCTTTCCAACAGGTCCCTATGAAGTATATCATTCTCATTCATTGTGCAAAGAGGGTGTTATTGTTCCATACCGAACACATGAAACAAATATACATCTGTGTCATGAAATCGTCCCAAGGCGTGAGAAGGAAGGCGCAAAGTGGAAGGGCCATGAGGTCCGAGCCTCATGACCTAGTATTAATCAACTAAGATTTGAACATCATGAAATATTTTGAACATTTCAGATGCATGCGCTAGTGCGAGAATATCAAAGGATACAACGTGAAACAAGCTGAACAATTCTCTCTTAGGTTTAATGGGTTCCACGCGACTATTGCGGGAATCACATTCCCGGTGACAGAGGAAAATATTTTAGTCGTGACGGAGATCCCTCTGCATGGTGAAAAGTGTTCTAAAGGCACGCCTTTAGACGTATCATGCTACAAAGAATTTATCAAGACAAAATTCCTGAATGGGAAAATCAGAGCGGGCGTTCTGAATCTGTATATCTAAGAGCCTTTCCAAAATCTCCTAAAGGTGATCAGAAGGTATTTCACCTGTGAAATAATATTTGATAGAGTGTACCGACATCACATTAGGTTGTTGATTCACTTCACACGGAAAATTCCTTTGAACTTACCTTTCTTCTTGCATCGAAGCCTAGAAAGGATGGCAGATAGTGTCCAAGCCAAAGCTGACCAACCGAGGAAGAATTTATTTCATCTTTCATTGATGAAATTGTTGGTAGTCGAGGAATTGAGATGGTTGGGAATATAATGGGATTTGTTTCTAATTTCAGTCGACATCTCCAGGGACCCCAAAGGAGACTTCCCTCTATTCGTGGGGGAAACAACATTTCACAGCGTAGGGACAGGAATGGATAAGGCCACGAGAAAAGGAAAGGAAATAGAAGACTCTTCATCCCAATAGCTAGCACCCTGGAAAAGAGTCGGGATGAGGTTGATCAAGAAGCCCGATGAGACCCAAGATCCCAACGAACTATGCACCCAGTCTGCTGTTGAGAAGTTACGCATGTGCGCTGTTCGGATAGAACCTATTGAAGTTTCAAGCAGGGTAATTAGTGAAAGATGAAGAAGTCCGGGCATAAAAAATGTGGAGGTTCAAGAGTCATCACAGCAGCTGAAACAAGCACAAATCGCTATTTCTGAATTGTATTAGGAGAACAAATAATTGAGAAAAGAGTTGGTGGAAAGAATTGTTGAAATGACAGAGTCACAGAGCTGAGAAGGGAATGCAAATTAGATCAAAATACAACTTAGAGAAGCACACAACATAATCATTTAGCTGCATGAGGAACATAGGATTTTAGTGGAAAGAATCACAGAGAAATTCAAGGAATGTGGACTGGCCATGGATAACGTCCACGCGGCTCTTGCCAATGCTCAAACAAAGCTGAAATGGAATACGATCTTGTGGAGACAAGTGCAAAATCTGAACAGACAAAATTGGTATCTTAGGAAATCACTCAGAGTATTAAGGTTGCAGGTGAGGCCAGAGGAATGATTGACATGACCCCACTTTGTATTTTTTGAACATGGCACAAAATCTTTCTCTTTGCATGTCTCGTTTCCTATCGAGAAACGAGAAGTCTGACGAAAACTTGTGTGGTGGTTATTCGTCGTGCAAAGGTTGTAATCCCACCTATTGATGATGACAAGTGTAGGAGAAACACATGACAGTTTTGGAGGAGATGCGTGGTTCCCAACCATCGTTGCCACCTGGAGCGCATGAGCAACATCCAACAGACATTCACCACACCAACTTTCCACATGCATACTACAACCAGTGACTGCACGACAACAATCAGAGCCTGCTACACTAGGTGGCATAATTTCTAACAGTGCGCTAGATCATTTGTGCACCCCACAAAGGAGAAACATTGATGCATCACATCCTGATGATCGAATCTTACTTATGACTGATCGATCATGATGAAGACGTCGGTTATGACATGATTAGGTGCAGTCAGGTTTCCATTTTTAATAAACTCTATTTGAAAGGTCATCTGGCAGGGAATAAACAAAACCAAATTTTTAGGAGAAGTAGTTTGAGGCATAGAAACCCAAGGGGCGTGGTTTTTTTCTATATATTCTACCTTTTCAATGTAATCCAGGTTGGCAAAGGAGGTAGATAGGATACTATTGAATGCAATCTTTGAACTTGATTGAAATATAATGCAGAAGTCCCGAGGCTTTGACGAAAATATTCTAATGGTGGTGGTTTGATGTATTGTGATCCTATCTATGTATGTACTTCCTATTTTTCCTTATATTCATGCATTTCCCTTGTTTAATTTGGAACATTTAATAAGTCTATAATTCATCGCGCGGTGCTTTAGACTTCGCCATTTAAATTTTGTTTTTTCTTCTAAATAATTTAGAATTCATCTTAAATGGTGCTCTAATTTGCTTTATGTACTTTTTCTCTCGCCACACACAACGACATTCGAACTGAAAGACCATTGGTTTCTTAGCCTTTATCCTCTCAAATTTCCCTTTACCAATTCATTGATTTCGCTCTCTTTCACGAGGTTGACTCCATAGCCCAAAGTCCTGTGTTTCCTTGCCAGCGAAACCATGAACATTTCATAAACACATAAATCTAGTCGAAAATTCAAATTCATTATCTATTAGAGATTAAGTCACAGAGAGAGCCCTCTCTAGATTGGAAAGGCTAGTTTCCAGTCTTAAAGTTGGTATGTAGTTTACCTATGTCATTTTTTTTCTCAGCCGAACAAATTCACAGAGTGTTAACATTTTGGTGTCGTTGTTAGGGAGGAAATTGAAAAACTTTCCCTAGGAAAATGACTAAAGATGTAGTTTTGACTCCCGAGGGTAACAGTGGGTCAGAATTCTATATTGGATGAAAACTATTTTACCCTGGTGACTCCAATAAATAAGAACATAAGAATACAGTAGTCAGAATAAAAAATCCTGGCTGCAAAGAAATTTTATACTAGAGCGAACCCTGACCCAGAACCTATAGCACCCGTGTCTGATCCTGAAAATATTTTGCGCAAAGTAAAGGAACAGATAGTAGACCCATTCTATTACCTGGATAGAAACCTATCTTTACCCAAGGATGGAGTAAAAAGAATCGACGACCTTGAATTCGATATACTATTTGAGCAAACTCTGTTCAAGTCTAAATCATAATCCTACTTGGATGAGATAGTCTTCGATGAGAAAAGGTTCCAATCTATGATACCAATTAACCCCTCGCGAACTGTCATAATCCCCACTTGGATCATCCAACAAGCTAAAAAACCTCCTAGAGTTATGGCTGCCAGATTCACCTATCTTGCCTTACCAGCCCAATTACATGATTTTCCCCAGATCTATAATCAGAGGATCAAGTTATATGATGCTGAAGGAAATGCTTCTGCCCAAAAGCACTTGGATTGGTTCAATGATTTTGTTGATATGGAAGAGGTCGACCATGAGGATGCAAAAATGATATTGTTTGCGTAGATATTCTCAGGGGAGGTCATAAAATGGTTCAAGCCCCTTCAAGCAGAGAGAACCCCTGATTTCGCAGCTTTTGAAACGTTGTTTTTGGCCAGATTGGGTGATAAAAATAATCCTCTGCAATTACTAACTCAGTATAAAAATATAAAAAAGATCACTAGAATAAACAATGCAAGTTTTTTCGGACAGATTCATGAAGTTTTATAACTCAATCCCGACGGAAGTCAAACCGCCTGTTGGAGTTTCCCAACTTCGATACGTTGATTCAGTTGACAGTGACTTTTCCTTGTTGCTAAGAGAAAGAATATCTAATACCTTAGGATCTATGATGAGCGACGCTACTGAAGTTGAAGTAAATTTGATGGTGTTGGGAGATATCAAGCAAAACATTGACAGAAATGGGAATAATCCCCAAGGGGATGTGCAACCCTCTACGTCTCGATCGTCAGATGAAAATTTTGACTTGATGATGAAGATTATGGAAAGGATTATGGGGAGGATTTCCGTGGAGAACAAGCATGCTGCCAGGGAGCAAAACGATTTCCAACGTAGAAATCAAAATTTTAGAAGAGCTCCAGTTCCGCAGATCAGGAAAAGGGACCAGAGAGATTAAGGCGATCAACAGATAAGACCCCCTTTCCAAAACAAATATGCAAATGAAGAATTTTATCAAATGATCCAAGACTAGATGCATTGTTGCGACGATACAAATACATATGTGTTCTTAACAAAAGGAGAACATGATCAGTTTATGGACATGAATGATGGTTTTATGCTGGAAAATGATGATATGTTGGCTTAGAAAATGAAGGAGTTCAGGAAGGATATCACAATGCAATCATGTAGTCTCAAAAGAAATATCACCTCAGGAGTAAAAGGATGCATGCAGAGCCTTTGAAGACAAATCCCACAAGGGAACCCCGGGTGAATACTCCTTCTTCAAGCCAACCCAAGAAATATAATGCAACAAGGGATGTGACGCAGAAACGAAAATCAAAGGAAGAATCCCTAAAGAAAGCACCCGAAGAAAGCAAGGAAACAAGCGTAAAAAAGGTAGATAAACCTCCTCCCCCTTTTAATTTTGAGAGCGAAATGGAAAAAATCAAAATCGTTGTTCCATTTAATGAGCTAATCAAGAAGGGAGAGTATAGAAACCAGATCATTAAGATGCTAAAGATGGAAGAAACTCTCGACACCTTAAATATCCAAGATGACCATCCTGCCATCTTATTTGGTCCGCGCATAGAATAAAGTGGCGATATTGATGATATTCCTCCTTTCTACGCCAGTCTCAAAATTCATGACATGACTCTACATAATGCCATGTTGGATTCAGACACGTCACATAATCTCATGCCGAAAGTAGTCATGGGTGAGTTAGGTATGGACATCACAAGACCTTATAAATATATTTTCTCTTTCGACTCAAGAAAGGTGAAATGCTTGGGTTTGATCAAATACTTGGTCGTGTCATTATCTCAAATTCCATCGAAGAATCTGGTCATGGAGGTGGTGGTTGTCGACATTCCCCCAAAATTTGGCATGTTGTTATCCAGATCTTAGACCGCAAAATTAAAGGGAACCTTGCAGATGGACATGTCTTACACTACCATCCTTGTTTTTGGCCAAGAAAGGAGACTGTATAGAGAGGTGCTGCTCAATTACATGGTGAGTAGAAAAACCCAATAGAATAATCAACTTATCTACTCTGTCGACACTAAAGTCGGTTCCTCTATTTATTACAATAACTTGAGTTTTGAAGAGGGGGAGCCAACAACTGTCATGACTGTCAAAGACAAGGCCGAGCATAGAACAGAGGAAAGCGTAGATCAAATAAACTGTGCAGAAAATGAAATGTGGAATATGAGCTTCGACGGAGTTGTCAGCAGGAAGGGAGCCGTAGCTGGTGTCTGGATCAAACCTCCTAAAGTGGGTACAAAGATCTACTCTTACAATATTGCCTTCGATTGTACAAATAACATTGCCAAATATGAGGCACTAGTTTTGGTTTTGAGAACTTTAAAGGAATTGGGCGCTAAAAGGATAGTGGTGCATGGAGATTCTGAGCTCATCATAAATCAGGTAATGGGTATATACCATTTCAAGCATCCCAGACTAAGATAATATAGAAACTAGTGCTGGATATCCTTGAAGAGTTTTCATAGTACAATTTGTCAGTGATCCCCAGGGGGCAAAATCAAATTGCAGATGCCCTAGCCACCTCAGCTTCGATGTTCAAAATTCCAATTTTTCCCAATAAGAAGTATGAAATTGAAGTCAAAAATAGGCTAACAGTACTTGATAACATCAAATATTGGCAAGTGTTTGAAGATGGAAAACAGGTGGAGAGATTCCTCCAAATGAGCGAGAAGTTCGCTAACGTGAATATTGATGATGAGTTTTGTTGCGAAGAGGATGAAGACGCAACTATTCATAGTAACGATGACCCCTTTCAGAACTAGATAGCTGGAAGGGATATAGTGCAGCTAAAAAAAAACATTATCCCTAGAGGTTTGGTTCCATTAGAAAAACTATTTGATGAGAATGATATAGCTAGAAATCCTAGAATCACTGTGAACGATGACAATATTGAGGATTGCAACATCGGTACTCAAGATAATCCTAAGATAATCAAATTGTCAAAAACACTCAGTCTGGAAATCAAGCAAAGGTATATCAGCCTCATGAAATATTTCCCTGATGTTTTTGCATGGATCTATGAAGACTTAAAGGTCTATGACACTAGAGTAATTCAACATGTAATCCCCATCAAGGAAGATCATAAACCTTTCAAGCAAAAGTTGAGATGAATCAACCCTCTACTGCTGTCGCTGATTGAAAAGGAGGTAAAGAAACTATTTGATGCCAAAATTATTGTGTCTTTGAGATTTTCAAAGTGGGTGGCTAACCTTGCACCTGTAAGAAAGAAAAGAAGTGAAATAAGATTATGTGTGGACTTTCAGAATCTAAATAGGGTGTCTCTCAAAGACAACTATATGCTTCCTAAGATGGATTACATCCTGTAGAAGGTGGTTGGATCCCAGAAGATGTCAATGTTGGACGTGTCAATGTTGGACGGTTTTTCTGGTTCCAATCAAATCGTGGTGCACCTGGACGACCAGGAGAAGACAACCTTTACAACACCTTGGGGTATGTTCATGTATGCAAAAATTCCTTTTGGGATTATGAACGCTGGAGCGAATTTCCAAAGGGCCATGGATATAGAAATTTTTGAGGAGAAAGACAAGTTTGTTGTGATTTACTTGGATGACATCATGATGTTTTCTGATTCTGATGAACACCAGCTTGAACATCTGAAGAAGGTTTTCCAGAAATGCAAAAAGTTTGGCATCTCATTAAATCCGAAAAAATCAAACTTCGGGATGCAAGAAGGAAATTTGATGGGACACATCATCTCAAAGGAAGGAATAAATATAGACCCCAACAGAGTGGAAGGGATTTTGAAGATCGACCTTCCCAGGAGCAAGAAAGAGGTGCAGTCTTTCTTAGGAAAGGTAAATTTTCTTAGGAGGTTCATCACAAATTTGGTCGAGATTATAAAGCACATCACGAATATGATCAGGAAAGGTAATGAGATAAAATGGAATCCTGAAGCCAGGAAGTCATTCAAAGATATTTCAGTGTTAGACCAAATCTCTATTGTTAGCCAGCCCAGACTTCACAAAGGACTTTATCTTGTTTTCCTTTTCCTCAGAACATGCTATCGTGGGCGTCTTGTTACAAAAGGATGAACAGAATTTCGAAATTACCATAGCCTATTTTAGCAGGACATTGAGAGACTCCCCACTAAGGTATGATATCATGGAAAAAAAGGTGTATTCCTTGGTGAAGGACCTCCAGGAATTCAAGACTTATATATTGCATTCCTGCATCATTGCTTACATGCCTAACAATTTAGTCAAGGATATCTTCACTCATCTTGATCCTGAAGGGAGAAGGGGTAAATGGACCGCAGTCACGTTGGAATACAACCTCGAAATCAAGACTACAAAGATGATTATAGGTCAGGGGCTTGAAAAATTAATGGCGTTGTTGAACTGTGATGTTTTGGGAATTAATTTCATTATTGATCTATCATAGAACCCACAAGAAGAAACAATCCCACATGTATCTTAGAAATTCATTGATTCTCCTTGGTACACTGACATTATTTACGTGTTAAGGAATTTACAAGTTCCTCTAGGGTTGAGAAAAACCAAAGCCAGATTTTTGAAGTTGAAAGCAGCTAAATTTTCCATCCTAGACAATTCTTTGTATTGGAAGGATTCAGGAGGGATCTTGCTGAATTGTTTGTTGGAGGAAGATACAAAACGAGCTATCAAGGAGTTCCACAAATGAGACTGCAGGGGGCATCATTACTGGAAGCTCACTACGCACAAAATCCCGAGGGTGAGATTCTATTGGCCTAGTATTTTTGTGGATGGATACAAGGAAGTTTTCGGTTGTCACAAATGCCAGATATTCAATGGGAAAAGAAAGTTGCAACCCCTCCCTTTAAATCCTATCTCTGTCGAAGCATTGTTTGTGCAATGGGGTATGGATTTTATAGGAGAGATTCATCCACCATATTCATCTCAACATAGATGGATACTAATGACCACAAAATACTTCAACAAATGGATCGAAGCAGTCCCCACAAGGAATCTACCGACACAGTTATCATTTAGTTTTTAGAGACCAATATCTTGTCTATATTCGATTGCCCAGTCAAGATCATCATGGACAATGTAGCGACGTTCAATTCTAAGAAGATGGAGAAGTTATTTAGTGATTACAACATAAATATGGGACATTCTACGGCTTATTACCCACATGGTAATGGATTGGAAGAGTCATCTAACAAAATTTTAACCAAGATTATTAAGAAAATTCTGCAGGACAACAAGAAGACTTGGCACAAGAAGATTATCTACGCGCTATGGGATGACATAATCACTACCAAAAAGTCCATCTACACATCTCCTTTCCAAATTGTATATGGTGCAGAGGCAGTTTTCCCCACCTCATTGGGATTACCAGTTAGGAGATTGCTGCAAGAACAAGAAGCCGAACCAAACGACACTCAAAGGAGGATAAACCAATTGGTCCATGCGCAACAAATGAGGGAGAAATTCTTCCACAAATCACAACTTCACCAAGATAGAATGAGGAGGATTTTTGACAAACACACTAAGCAGGAGGATTTCAAGGTAAATGATCTAGTGTTGAAATGGGACGCAAGGAATGAAGACAAAGAGAAGCATGGAAAGTTCGATCATCTTTGGATGGGGCCATTTAGGATTGTTGCGTATCACAGGAACACTACATATTTGCTACATGAGCTTAATGGATATCTCATTGGTGGGGGGCCTGTGAATGGAAGGTTCCTCAAACATTATCTAGTTTAGTAAGTCTGTTTCAGTCTGTCATGTCACTGTAAATAACCATTTTATTTTTTCAAAGAAGGCGTTTCGAGTCAGTAGTCAACAAAAAATTTAAGCCCGGAGTGAAGGCCCTAAGTTTATGTTGAGTCTTGTCGTAACTTTGTCAATAGGGTCTGGGATGATTCTTTTTCGTTGTTTTAGAGTCTGTAAATCAAATAAAGCCCAATGGTCAAGCACTTGATTTGTTGTTATTTGCCAACTCATTGGGAGGATAACATCCCCATTGGAGCCAGTTGTTAGCACCGTAATTTTGCAGTTAGAGTCAGTCCTATATGAGTCATAGTTCATGTGTGAAAGCTTGTAAAGTCAGGTACTAGATAATGAATGGGTTAAAATCAACAAGTGGTAGGTATGGCCCTTGGAGTCGGGAAAGGGCGTCATGATTAGTCATGTGCAACTCGTAAAGGTCCCTTTCCCAAAAGATTGAGTCATGTCAGAAAGAGGGTATTTATGTGCCAGAGGTCAAGGAAAGTTTTTGGAATAAAGGTCACGTCGATGGATATAATTACCATCATCACCCAATTATGAAGTAAAAAAGGTTAATAAATCACGACGCTCATATCACGTATACTCTGTAGCTCTTATCATTTGTACTTTGCACACTTCAAAGTGTACCTGTCACGCAAGTTTGCTGCGCAAATCTTCAGCCTGCTTCCAAACTTCTCATCACCATGGATTTATCATCCTCTACCATGATTCCATCCCTCACCCATTTAAGTATAAATACTGGTCACCTTGCAGGCTTCTCCTTTTCCTTCTGAATTTGTGTGTTGTCTGTGGTTTTTCCTGCAAGTCCCGGGTCCCTTTATTGTGGGAAGGTCGATTGCCATCATTTGAATTGTGAGTCTGGTCATTCAATTTGTCATGTCTCCTTCATTTTAAGTCATTGTTTGAATCATGTTGGATTTCAATGCGAGCTAGTGCGCTAGACGATAGTTATTCTCACGATCAACCTCTCTTATTTGGAGTTTCTTCCTGTTGCGCTGAATTTATTTCTGCGTCTCAATTCTCTATCTCATGAAAAGTCTCTCAGCTACTTGACACCATGCCTAAATTTTCTGTCGTGCTTCCCTACTGTGACAAGCCTATCATTGTTGTTTATCACCGCATCGATCTCCTTGTTGGCATAGGGGCAGACCCAGGGTTACACGCTACAACAATGCACCAACAAAACCCTAACTACTGACCCTTTCGGCAACACCTGTAAAGCAGATGAAGTCTCACACAAGGTAGAGGAAGGGGTGGTTTCATGACTCAGATGTCTGCAACCTTATCTGGGACACATATATGTGATTCTAGTATTTAACAAAGCATTCAACAATAAACCTTCATCAATATCTAACCAATATCTACTCCATAGATAAAACAGAGCATCACATTATTCACCCAGATCTAATGTATCTAAGCACTTAGCATAAGGAATTAGATCATATATAGTAGATTCAAGCACTAAGCAAGTTCACAGAGGTCAGATCTAGCATCCAGATTCATCATAAACACAAAGTATAAACAAATCTATCTATCTATCTATGTCAAGCACTTAGAAGATAACACATAAGTACACCAACAACAATGCACAAAGTAGAGAAACACAACATATACGTGGTTCATCCCCACCCTGGGGCTACGTCCACCAACTCTTCTTCTTTATTAGCTTCTTCAATAAGATACATGCACAGAGCCACAAAAACCTTACTCTGCATAGGACAAGAGATCTGCGCACCTCGCTAGATCCTCCTTCCTTGCGTTACAACACAAAGCCCTTCACAGTCTGTTACAACCACTTTCACTTAGCTCTGCAAGTGTCTCACAGTATGCACAAAGCATTTACAAGCCACACTTTCACTTAACACAACATCACATAGATGCCTCTTATATCCCCTTTTTTCCTTACATCGCCTAGACATCTATTTATAGATTACAAAATAGGCCTAAGCATGGGTAAACCCATGGGCCAAGATTCCCATACCCATTACATATTCTCAAATCTAAAAAAGGACCCAAAAAGGGGCCTAGATCCCACGATCTCTACTTCATATTGTGCTCTGCCTTCGACAGGCTGTCGAAGTCCAAAATGGTCAAACTTGACCAAGGATCTCTCAAAACTTGGTCGAGGGCCAATAGGCCCCCAACACTCACCTGTGACGCATCCCGCGTCACTCTGATGTATGAAGTTCTGCTTCGAAAGCCTCGATCTTGGCTCGAGCTACTTCGAATTTTTTTTGTTCTACAAAATCTTGTTCAACAAATTATTGGATGACTTCATCGTTCACAAGTCCTTCCAGGCACTGGTCAACTGCATTAACAACCTGGTCTAGTTCTTCTCATTGACCTTCAACTTCTGTGAACAATTGGTAGGCCTTATCTTGTATAGGTTGGAGTCTCTGAGTTACTTCCATAACTCTGCTCTGAATAGCATGAATATGATGTTGGATGGTGCATTTCTCTTGAGATCTCTTCATTCTTTCCACAACTAACAAGAGCTTCAACTGTGCCTGTATCATTTCATCTTGATACTTCGCCTCTTGGAGATGTGACTCTAGTGCTCTTAATTCTAGACTCTCAGTGAGTCGCTTGTATGTCAGGGCACTTCGATCACTCAACTTCTTGTATTCCATAGCAAGGGCCTTTAGTCTCTCAACTGCAATCCTAGTAGTTGCTTCTCTTTGGTCCTTCACATCCTGTGGGGTCTCAGGCACTGTGCGTAGTTCTAAGTCTGTGATGCGTTGCTGTAGCTACTGGATCACTTCTTCAAGTTTCTATACTTGCTGTGTAATTCAATTTTTTGCCTTTATTTCTATGACTTTCAAAGAGAGAATTTCTCTGTTGACCGTTTCCTTTACTTCGATTTGATCGACGAGCAACTATTCTTTTCCTTGTTGTATCTGCGCTTTTTCTTCCTTGAACTTTTCTTGGAGGGAACTATTTTCCTGTTCAACAGATCGACACTGTTCTACAAGTACTCCTTGTACTTGCATTAAAGCCTGGGTGGCTTGTTCTGTTTCCTCTCGTGCTCGTCGAAGGAGAGATTCGACTGTATCAGCTAGTCGATGGGGTTGGGTTGGCTCGTCTCCCAGCTCTGGTGTTCCTAATGGTAGAGGCACAGTGGGGACTAAGCGAATGGTTTGTAGTGCCTGTTGTACCCCTTGGAGTTCGATTTCAATCCTATTATACATTGCTTCCTTCTTGGCCTCCTTTTTGGCCTCCTTTTTGTCTGCTATTTCCAGTGAAGCATCGTTCAAGGCTGATATGAGGAAGTCAAATTCGTCAGAGGTGAGGACAGTCTGCATCTTGGTCATGGAGGATTTTGATTTCTTCTGGGAAGAAGGTTTCAGAGGTGAACCCTTCCTCTTCTTCAGGGGATCAACCTCGTCTCCTTGCTTTTGTTCAACATCTTTGTCATCTAACTCTTCACCATCACCTCCTTTCTCTGGTGATATGGAAGCACTCTTCACGGATGCACTGTCGGTCTTCTTTGTCCTACTAGGTTCGGGTGTATCTTGTGCAATTTCTTAGCTATCGATGTCGTATATCTTTGCGAGGTTGGTGGGGATAAGGAGGTCAATGGACCATTCCTTAGTAATCTCCTCCAGGTCCTCCTCCATCAGCTTGTAGTAGGACTAAAGTTGTTTCTTATGTTCATCGATGCGCACTGTAATATAAATGAAATGTTGATCTGCGTTGAACTTCATCAAAGGCTGAAATAGGTGTAGAGTGTTCGGAGTCATGCGAGGCTCAGACTGGATCGATCTCTTCAGCTGATCGTAGTAGGTATGAAAAACATCATTTGACCTCCATTGTTTGTCCATATCGATGGAATACTAAAGTGTAATGAACTTCGTGACCAACAACTCAAATGGCTCGATGTCAGGGAAGGTCACACCTTCCGGCATCTCCCAGACAATGAATGTGATGAATATCAAAAGCCAACTAAAATGGAATTCGTAACCTTGATCTTGTGCTTCTCTGTAGTCTAGTTCCAACTGATTCACCAGGTACTTCACCCAGTTCATCTATAGACCTTCCACGCACTTCCCTATGAGGTCGACTACAAATCCGGTGACTTGGGTAGGTTGGTTCTTTCTTACTAAGTTCCCTGCAATCAACTAACAGGCAAGGCACACTGCACCACTCTGGATAGAAGCTACCTTGTAGCCTCGCGTCCCCTTCTCAACATCGTTGTAGGTGTCCTTGATCCTCTATTCTAGAGCACGATCTATGGCTTTTCCTGGATAAAAATCTTCTGGATCAGGTCCCTGCCTACTCAACCTTGTGATCCGATTGATCAACATCAGATCTGTTGGCAAATTCAGTTAACAGACAATGAATCAGTGTATAATTGTCATTGATGGCAAGTACAGTTGTGGTTGTAGTGATGAAAACAACAATGAATAGAAGCACAACAATAATCGGGAAGAGAAGAGTCAGTGACCGTTGGTTTACACGTCCAGGAGGAGCTCAGGAGGAGCTCAGGGGAGAACAGATCTGAGCCGTAGGATCTGAGAAGAAAACCCGACAACCATCGGATCTATAAGAGTCACGCAGGGGTTAAGCCCGAGTGTGCAGAGAAGAAATCCCGGACAAGTCATCGGGATATTGGAGAGAGAATCCTAGCCGTTGATCTGGGCAGGACACGCGTTAGTATTCTGGTGAGGCATCGGGATATTGGCCATCGGGAAATCAGAGTTCCTGAGGACAAGTGAATCGAGACATCGAAATTCTTGAAATCCTGGAGGAATAGGGACCATCCATATGCAAGGACAGGTGGCAAAGGATCGGGCACCGTCGAAATTTTGTTCATCGGAGAATCGGGGATCTCGATGACAAGTGATTTATGCATTGTGAAATCGCGATCAGTGAAACCCCGATGAGTGGGGGCCAGCTGTTAGCACAAGCATAGTAGGAGGACAGAGGCGTAGTGGAGGCCAGATGTCAGTGTAACGGAGCGTCGGGACTTGGACGATCGAGACTTTGATATGTCAAGAACACATTGCAACAGAAACTCCGAAATCGCGAAACGCGATATTGCGATTCAATCACAACCGTTGAGTCAAGATCACACCAGGACCATTGATCACAGCTCTATACAGAATTTCGAGGATCGGGTTTTGGTATTGACAAGAACATTGAACATCAGACATCATGAAATCGTGATACGCGATTTCCCAATAAGGCATGTAGCCTGTGGGCCACCCAGAAGTTAGTGGAGGACAGGTGTAAGGAGTACAGAGGAAGTCGGGAATCGACATATCGCGGGTCCAACGGGCGTATGCACATTATCATTGTAAACCCCGAAACCCCGATGAGAGGTTTGACCGAGGTCATGTGTTGACGGTCATATGGGCCAAGGCCTATAGCCAGCAGGGCTAGCGTATGAAAGGAGCGTCGTGATTTGGATGATCGGGAATCACGTGGGTGTATGCATTGAGGCATCACAAACCCCGTAGCCCCGACAGGGTAAGGTTGTGGTCACAGAGTGATGGTCACGTTGACCCGGAGCTAAGCTCAGGAGGGCTAGCGTATGAAAGTGCTGAAACCCGGTTTAAAAGGCAAGAATTATAAAGATTATCTAACGGTGCGGATAAGGTTTGAAAGTGATCGGAGGGCTGTTGTTCTTCCTCACACATTAACTCTTCAGTTATGAATCCGTTAAGAGAAACAGACTGATAATGAAAAATCGGTTAGCGTTTCAGTTACCAAGACAGATGTCCTTGTATTACCTATTGGAAGGGGAAGTGGAATCGTCAAGGAAGCGTGTATAAAATAAAATGAGCGAGACTGAATGCGACTGGCCGTTCTAGATGGAAAAAGTATGAAACAGTAAGAAAGGTGAAAGAAGAAGTGGTTGAGCATGAAAATTCAATAGATATATAGAATGGAATGAAATGTAAAAGTGAGACAAAGCAGAATGACAGACATAGTAGAAGAAGAAGAACAAAATGACAGTAGAATGTGATGCAGAGCTGACCTGTTGAGGAAGAGAAGAATTGCAGAACAATTTGTTGAAGATCAGATTTACAGAACAGAGTAAAAATGGTAAGAAGTGATTTATCTGCATAAGTTGTCTGTGTATTCATTATTTCATATTTAAGGGTGGTTGGGAGGTTCTCGGGAGGACTGTTGTCCTTAGAGGTTCAAGTGGGAGCTTGAACACAGGAAGTTGTAGCTTCCATTTGGTTGTAGCCAGAGAAACTAGGGTGGTAGGGTGGTGCTAGGGAGAACAAGTGTTCTCTGTTATACAGGTTGGAGCCTGTGTAACTGGAAGTTGGTGCTTCCATCCAGTTGGTGC
>JZKD02S1701470.1:447840-464424 GCA_000966675.3 Picea glauca | reverse complement strand
TAAATTCATTTAAATGATCTGCAACAGACCCACCTTCCGACATCTTCATATTAAATAATCTCTTCATTAGAAATACCTTATTGGATGTCGAGGGTTTTTCATACAATTTTGCCAAAGCATCCATCAAACCCTTCGTTGTCTTTTCTTTCGAGACATTGAAAGCCACCGACGCTGCCAGTCTCATCTGTATCGTTCCTAGAGCCTTTCTGTCAAGAATCTCCCATTCTTCGTCCTTCATGGCCACTGGATTCTTTGCTACTCCGATCAATGGTAGGAATAGATCCTTCTAATATAAATAATCTTCCATCTGCATCTTCCATAACTGGTAGTTTTGGCCATTAAATTTCTCGACCCTAAACTTTCCATCTTCCGACATTGATCCCACTCGAACTAGGAACCCTCTTTTCCTGCGAGTTACCTTACGCTCTGATACCAGTTGTTAGAAAAATAGGACCACAGAGCAATAAAATAAAACAAATGCGGAAACAAAACACATAAGATACACAATTCAAGAGAGACACAAATTTACGTGGTTCACCCAGTGTGGGCTACGTCCACCAGAGAATTTGCCAGGTCCTTTCTTTATTATTATATAGAAAAATGAAGGGATACAACCTACAACAAAACTTGCTATAACTTCCTCTTCTTTCTCTCACAATCTCCTCTCTCAGAATACAATACTCACCAACCTACATAGCCGTAATACATTTCCCTCATAAAAGAGGGTTGCCTTCTAGGGAAAAAAACCCTAACATAATCTCTATTGTTATATCTGCGTCCTTATAATGAACGGTCCAGATTTACAATGAAATTACAATATACTTTTACAAGGCAATTTTGGCTTCGGGGGCTTCGCCCCCAATCCCCCGCTGGGGGCCCGCTTGCCCCCAGACCCCCCAGCCGGCGGGATAGCCCCCCCGGACCCCGCAGAGGGGGTACCCCCCCTCTGCACTCCCTCACGTGGAAGAGTGTACATACTTATGGGGTGTAAATACTTCATGGGGTATAAACACAACTGAAAGTAAAAGACCTCTAAATAAGGAAGATAATCAGGCTCCACAACCAACACACGGATCTCGTTCGGGAGGTTCGCAGTGACCAAGGTGTACTCAAGATCTCTGGGCATGCTATCTTGATTTACTGTGCCGCTCAGAGGTGGTATGTAGGTGGGTAATATAGTCGGGATCAATTTGGCATTCACTAGATCATCCCTGTGCTTGGTTCACTTTTCATCTGATGGTTGGGATGGTCCGTCTCTACGAGCATTCGACGGAGAGGCTTGCAATCCTCTTGTTGATGATGCTTGTACCCCTGTAGACATTGACATGACTCGTTTAGTCATGAGGTCGATCAAAAATTCTTCAACAACTCTCTCTGTTGCACTGAACTAGTCCGACATACACACTCAGGGTTGGAAATCTTCGGGTTCGAGGAGTAACTTAGACACTGCAATCGTATAGAATGAAATACAATGCAATGATCACTATATAAAATCAACATGTCTGCGGGCTCAAATTCACAATTAGAAAAATTGTTCTCAGTGCATGGTGCGACGGGATAAATAGATAACTTGGCAACAAATCTCTTGCAACAGGTGGCAATGGGCAATAAGCCTTCATTAAATCTGTTCTGTCTGTTACGACATGATCCAACGGTCTGATGGCAAGCTTTCTGGTCATAAATTCCTTTCTACCCGTTCAGAGCTTTGGTATAATGGTTATAATGTCCCCAACGACTATATTTCTTCGCCATCACGAAGTGCCATGTGTTGCTGTGCTGATATCCCGACGAAGCTCCAATTTTCCAAATTTTCCTTCTGCGAGGTTCCTTCTGGATCTTTTTGCAAATTTTCAATCTTAGCTCTCTTCTTACTTAGTTTTATAGCCTTCTTTCCAGCGAGGTTCGTCTCGATATTCCTTTTCCCATTTTGATTCTTATCTTCTTTTGACATAGTGACTTCGCATTGTTGAGATTCTTTCCTAGGACTCAAGGGTAATACGTATTTCTTATCTGGGATAGGTATTTTAGTATTCTGTGGGTCCTCTAGTGTTCTTGCAACTTTGATATCTACGTTGATGTTGTTAAAGATATTCGATCTATTCTTTTGTTCTTCAATCAAGTGTGTGATTCTTCTAGTCATAAAATATTTTAACTCTTGCTTCTTCTGCTCTAAAATTTCTTCTTCTTCCTTCCTTTTGGCTTGATCTCTTTCAATCCAAGGTCTTCCTAGTAACATGGTAAATGGAGCATTGTCCTCAATAAATTTAATGATCTCAAAATCTTCTCTTGTCGAAGTTGCATTGACATTCATAGGTATCTAATCAAGCTTCCCGCATAGGGTTATCAGTTTTCCTCTGACTAATCCTATTCCTCCCAGTGAAGGAACCATAGCAGGATTTCCTAAAAGTTCCCGTTCTTTCTGTCATAACATTCACCTATGTTTCCTCATCCAAAACACAATAAATGTCGAAGTCTCCTAATGTTTCTTCAATGTATTCTTTTTCTGTGAAGATCTCTGATAATCTGACATGTCGGTGGTCATTTAGGGTTTCTCTCATATGTAACAATAATTTCTCTGATTATTTCTAGGATTCTGCCATAATCTTAGTTTCTGGATCTACCTTAGGGTTTTCTTGGTTTAGATTCATTCTTTCAACTTTAGGAATCATTCTAGGGAAATCCAATACTTCATGGTCGATATCTTTACAACAAAGACAACTAGGTCTTCTCCCAGGGCATTCCTTAGCCATATGTCCTGGTTTTATGCAACTGTAACAGAGGGTTAATCCTCTGTTTCTTTTAACTGATCCCCATCCCTTTTTGTACTGCGTGCTAGGATCGCAAGAGCTAACCTGCAAAAAATTCTTTCTAGGATCTTGCATCCATTTTTTAGTCCAAATATTCTTTCTATGCATAGGTATACCATATCTTTCACTATTCTTATTAGATCTACTCATGTCAAACCTTATTTGATCTACTAGTACCCTAGTGTTCGAGCTAGGACAAAATCTATCAAACATACCTAGATCCATGCTTTAGAAACAAAATTTTCCACTTGTCTTACTTCTAAAGAGCACAAAGCTTTCAGATCTAGAACTTTTCACTATTATTACCTTTATCAGAGCACAAAGCTTGCAGATCTTACCTCTTTTCTTCATATCTGACCTCTTTTCTTGGCACAGAGCTTCACAAGTCAAGCAGAATGCTGTGCACTAGGGAAACATATCTACACACATAGCTTTCCTAGTTTCAGGTCGAATCTTTGCACAAAGCTTCTTCTTCCTCAGTTCCCAGCAATCACAGTCTCAGTCCTGGCAACATAACCATTTGTTGGCACAGGGGAAGACCCAGGGTTCAATGCTACAAAAATGCACCAACAAAACCCTAACTACTGGGCCTTTTGACAACACCTATGAAGCAGATGAAGTCTCACCCGAGGTAGAGGAAAGGGTGGTTGTATGACTCAGATGTCTGCAACCTTAGCTCGGACACAGATATGTGATTCTAGTATTTAACAGAGCATTCAGTAGTAAAATTTCATCAATATCTACTCCACAGATAAAATAGAGCATCACAACATTCACCCAGATCTAATGTATGTAAGCACTTAACATAAGGAATTAGATCATATCTAGCAGATTCAAGAACTAATAAAGTTCACAGAGGTCAGATCTAGCATCCATATTCATCATAAACACAAAGTATAAACAGATCTATCTATCTATCTATGTCAAACATTTAATAGATAACACATAAGTTCACCAACAACAACGCACAAAGCAGAGAAACACAACATATACGTGATTCACCCCCACCTTGGGGCTACATCCACCAACTCTTCTTCTTTATTAGCTTCTTCAATCAGATACATGCACATAGCCACAAAAACATTACTCCACATAGGACAAGAGATCTGCGCACCTCGCTAGATCCTCCTTCCTTGCGTTATAGCACAAATCCCTTCACAGTCTGTTACAACCACTTGTACTTAGATCTACAAGTCTCTCATAGTATACACAAAGCATTTACAAGCCACACTTGCACTTAGCACAACATCACATAGATGCCTCTTCTATCCCCTTTTTTCCTTACATCGCCTAGACATCTATTTATAGACTACAAAATAGGCCTAAGCATGGGTAAACCCATGGGATGACATTACCATACTTGTTACATATTCCCCAATCCCAAAAAGGACCCAGAAAGGAGCCAAGATCTCGTGATCTCTGCTTCATCTTGCGCTCTGCCTTCGACAGGCTGTCGAAGTCCAAAATGGTCAAACTTGACCAAGGATCTCTCAAAACTTGGTCAAAGGCCAACACTCCTTCTGCGCCGGAATTTTTCATAGCTCATGGCAGCCACACAATGGAATCCTAAAGTTGATTTTGCTTGTCGCGCAAAGTTTCTTTCACTGCCTTTCCAACAGGTCCCTGTGAAGTTTATCATTCTCATTCGTCACACAAAGAGGGTGTTACCTTTCCATACCGCGCGCATGAAACAAATACACATTTGCATCATGACAATGTCCCAAGGCATGAGAAAGAAGGCATGAAGTGGCAGGGCCATGAGGTCTGAGCCTCAGGACCTAGTATTAATAAACGAAGATTCGAACATCGGGGCATCTTTTGAACAGGTCAGATGCATGCGCTATTGTGAGAAGATCAAAGGATACAACGCGAAACTAGATGAAAATTTCACTCTCAGGTTTAATGGGTTCCGCGTGACCATTGCAGGAATCACATTCTAGGTGATAGAGGAAAATTTGTCAGTCGCGGCGGAGATTCCTCCACGCGGTGAAAAGTGGTCTAAAGGCATGCCTTTATACATATTATGCTACGAAGACTCTATCAAGCCAAAATACCTGAATGGGAAAATAAGAGCAGGCGTTTCGAGTCGGTATCTCTGGAAGCCTTTCCAAAATCTCCTAAAGGTGATTAGAAGGTATTTCACCTGTGAAAGAAGGTTTGACAGAGTGTACCCACATCACATCAGGTTGATGATGCAATTCAAAGGGAAAAGGCATTTGAACTTACCTTTCTTCTTGCATCGAAGACTAGAAAGGATTGCAGACATCGTCTAGGATGAAGCTGATCAACCGAGGAAGAATTTATTTCATTTGTCATTGATCAAATTGTTGGTAGTCGAGGAATTGAGATGAATGTGCATAGACTGGGATTCGTTTCTAATTTCAGCTGACATCCCCGTGGACCCCAAAGGAGACTTCCCTTTATTCGCAGGGGAAACAACATTTCATAATGCAAGGACAGGAATGGAGGAGGCCATGGGAAAAGGAAAGGAAATAGAAGAATCGTCATCCTAAAATCCAACACCCAAAAAAAGAGGCATGCCGAGGTTGATCAAGAAGCTCGAGGAGACCTAAGCTCCCAGAAAATTGCACACCCAATTTGTTGTCGAGAAGTTACTCATGTGCGTTGTTCGGATAGAACTTGTTGAAGGTTCAAGCAGGTGAATTAGTGAAAGAAGGAGAAGGCCATGCACTAAAAACATGGAGGTTCAGGAGTTGTTGCAGCAGCTGAAACAAGAACATCTCGCTATTTCTAAATTGTATCAAGAGAATAGAGAATTGAGAAAATAGTTGGTGAAAAGAACTGTTGAAATGACAGAGTCGCAGATCCAAAAAGGGAATGCAAATTGGCTCAAAAGATAGATCAGAGAAGCACAATACATAATCATTCAGCTGCGTGAGGAACAGAGGATGCCAGAGGAAAGAATCACAGAGCACTTCAAGGAATGTGGAAAGACCATGGATAACATTCGCGCGACTCTTGCCAGTGCTCAAAAAAAGATGAAAGGGAATATGGTCTTGTGGAGACAAGTGAAGAATCTAAATAGATGAAATTGTTCTCTTAGAAAAAAACTCAGAGTATTAAAGTTGCAGGTGAGGCCAGAGGCATGATTGACATGACCCCATTTTGTTGTTATTGAACATGGCACAAGATATTTCTCTCTACGTGTCCCGTTTCCTGTCGAGAAACAAGAATCCTGATGGGAACCTGCATGATGGATATTCGTCATGCAGAGGCTGTAAGCCCACCTATTGACGAGGACAAGTGTAGGAAAAACACATGACAATTTTTGAAGAAGATGCATGGTTCCCTGACTGTCATTTCCACATGGAGCGTAGCAGCGACAACCAACAAACATCCACCACACCAACTTGCCACATGCATACTACAACCAGTGATCGCACGATAACAACAAGAGCCCATTACACTAGGTGGCGGAATTTTTGACAGTGCACTTGATCATTCAGGCACCCTGCAAAGGAGAAATGCCGATGCATCACATCTTGATGATTGAATATTTCTTATGACTGATCGATCATGATGAAGACGCCGATTATGACATGATTGGGTGTAGTCAAGTTTCCATTTTTAGTAAACTCTATTTGAAAGGTCATCTGGCAGGGAATAACCGAAACCGAATTTCTAGGAGAAGTAGTTTGAGGCATAGCAGCCCAAGGGGCGTGTTTTTTTCTATATATTATACCTTTTCAATGTAATCCAATTTGGAAAAGGAGGTAGACAAGAGACTATTGAATGTAATCTTTGAACTCGATTGAAATATAATGCATAATTTCTAAGGCTTTGACGAAAATATTCTAATGGTGGTGGTTTAATGTATTGTGATCCTATCTGTGTATGTACTTCCTATTTTTCTGTATATTCATGCCTTTCCCTTGTTTAATTTGAAACATTTAATAAGTCTAGAATTCATTGCACGGTGCTTTATACTTATCCATTTAAACTCTGTGTTTTCTTCTAAGTAAGTTAGAATTCATCTTTAATGGTGCTCTGAGTTGCTTTATGTACTTTTTCTCTTGCTACACACAACGACATTCGAACTGAAAGACCATTTCCTGCTTAGCCTTTATACTCTCAAAGTTTCCTTTACCAAGTCATTGATTTCTCTCTCTTTCACGAGGTTGACTCCATATCCCAAAGTCCTGTATTTTCTTGCCAGTGAAACCGAGAGAATTTCATAAACACATAAATCTAGCCGACAATTCAAAGTCATTATCTATTAGAGATTAAGTCTCAGAGAGAGCCCTCTCTAGATTGGAAAGGCTAGTTTCTAGTCTTAAAGTTAGTCTATAGGTTACCTTTGTCATTTCTTTTCTCAGCCGGACAAATTCAAAGAGTTCTAACACATTCATGAAAAATAAAGCCCTGATGCGTCCATGTTCCAATAACATCACCATACTTTATAATAAAATTACATGCACTGAATACATCACACCGATGTTGTTCAAAATTATGCCTCAGTCTGCCTAACTGTCATCAGGCGCACCGTGGTAGGGTATACAATTTTTTTTTCCAATTTTTTTTCATTGTTACAGCGCATCCTATGATTTCAAACTTTCAAACAAACATCAGTGCTCACCTTGCTTCCTAAGACGCCTTGTTTTTAGTTCTCTACAACAACTTAGATAGCTCCATTGGTGGATTCCACACATTTCCAAAATTTTGAAATTACCATGAATTTTCATTTACTCTTAATGGTGCAACCATGCCTCCTCGGGATAGAAGAGACTAGGTAAATTATTTATTACCTTCCTGTTTGCATTTTCATCTGAAAAAAATTACAATTTAGATTGAAATTCAACATTTTTTTTCAAAAATAAATTTCAATTTTGTGAGATGCTCCTAAGAACTTCAACTTGCCCCAACATGGTGTGTATTATGTTAGATTCATAGTGAGAATCGCCACCATTGCGTCACATATATGTACACACCGGTTCCAGTTGAGAAAGCAAATTGCACTAAATTATTTATAAAATAAAATGGCGTGTCTTTCAGAATGCCTCGAAATCAGTGCACAATGGGCTTCTATTCTCACTGATACATTTCAATTCATTAGCCACACCACTAGCTAAACGATATATAAAATTTAACCTAGCATTTTTCCAAGTTTAACCAACCGCACCAGGGCATACCCTAAAAATAACACCCTGACACATCAATGCTCAAACACAACACCATACTTTATAAAATAAAATACACATACCAAATAAATCACACCGGTGTCATTGACCATTACACATTGGTGCGTCTAACTGTTGAAAGGTACACTATGGTAGGGTAAATTAAAAAAAAATTACCAAACCAATTTTTGTTGTTACAATGCATTATGTGCTTACAAACTCTCAAGTAAGCACTAGTGCTCACATTTTGATCCGGATTTATGAGCGGAATGGAAGGAATAACATACTGAATACAATAACACAGAGATACAAAGAACAACAACATATATCTAGTGAACAAAAAATTCTATTGAATAAATAAAATAGGATGAAATTGTAAAATTGCAGAACTATAAACAACTTGCTCGAATGATGGTAGCTATATCTGAGAAGAGATCTGGCTTGTTATGTGCATCTGTATGAGAAAAATGATTACAATAAGGCTCCAAAGGCCTTTTTAACATTACTCATTAATTCCAAAATCCTAGACATCTAAAAATCTAACCCTAGGAGATGAAACTCCAAAATTTGTGTGGGCCCCGATGGGTAAGTTGGTACCTCAACTTCCTGGGGTCATAACGTTTGCATGCAAATTCCATTTTAGCCATGTGATATCCCATTGGAAAGGTATTTTAGAGAAATACACATCATGTCATCAAAATTTGACAATGTCTATAGTTTGACTATCGAAAGCCAAAAAAACATTGTTTAGGGCCCCAAAACGACCCTGCAAGTACAAAAAGATGCACTGACATGAAAAATTCTGAAATAAGCTAGTTAGATTAGGTGGGCGGACACCAATATCCACTTGGAATATGTGTAGGGATTCAGACAACCCTGAGAGTGTATAACCCACAATTACAAAGAAGTATAGAAGAACGTGATGAACTAAAAACTGTTAAGAGGAGCCAATTGGAATAGGTGGGTGGCAACCAATATCCACCTGGATCAGTCCTCCCCTTGTAGGAAGCAATGGTATCCATTGCGTTGAGTTCCCCCATCAGGTGAGGAAAATTTTGCTGAATTTGGCCCTAGGTGAGCCACTTTCCTTAGTGTAAGAGATTCCCTTCCTTGAAAACCCGATAAAGCTGGATCCTCTGCTGGCAAGTGCCCTTGACCTGTGTGTCTACTATCTAATCAATGGGTGCATGTTCCATGTAGTTAGGGTTGAGATCTGTTGGTGTCAACTATTCTTCGATCTCCGACGTGTCCAATAATGGTGGAAAATATAGTTGAAGGAGGTCCAAATTGAACACTGGGTGCAAGCCAAGGAAGGGTGGAGTGTTGAGCTCAAAAGAATTGCTACCCACAACATTGGTGATAGTGTAAGGCCCATAGAGAAGTGGGAAGAGCATCCGATGGGGCCTTTTAAGGTTCTCTTTCTGCAAATGTAACCAGACCTTGTCTCCTACCTAAAACTAGTGTGGTACCTGGTGTTAATCATGGCGTTGCTTGTACTTAGCATTGGCTTTCTGCAAAATATCATGGACCTGTTGGAGGATTTGTTGAATCCACTCAATGAATCTGGTGGCTTTGTCGACCTCAAAATGAACATGGGAATATTTTTCCTATGTGGTTTCAAGAGGTAGTGCAACATGAATGGGACCCAAGGGCTGGAATCCTAGCCCCACCTAAAATGGGATATGGTTGGTGGAGCTATGGAGAGACCTGTTGTAGTTGTGATGAACATAGGGAAGAATCTCATCCCATGTATGCGGATTCTTATAATTTTACATGCATAGGATGTGCACAATCATTTGATTGATGACCTCGGTCTGGCCATTGGTTTGGGGGCGGAAAGCAGTGGATTTAGTGAGCTCGGTGTCCAAAAGTGACCAGATACTCGACCAAAATGTGTTGAGGAACCTGATGTCCCAATCTGAGGTGATGGTCTATGGTATCCCAAAATGGACCTGCACCCATTAGAAGAAGAGTTTGGAACTATCTGTCACTGTGATGCTCTTCTTGTAGGCTGTGATAATGGCCATCTTCGAAAATCGATCAACCACCACAAATACACAATCATTTCCATTCTTTGTGGACGAAAGGCCATACATGTAATTCAACAAGATGGATTCCCAAGGCCTCTCAGTAGTAGGAAGAGGGGTGTATAAGCCTTTCTTCTTGATGGCTAGCTTGGCAGTGTGACATGCATTGAAAGATATGATATACTTGCTGACGTCTTGTTGAAGTTTTGGCCAATAAAAATGTTTATGTAGAATGGCCATAGTTTTCTCCATGCCAAAATGTCCTACCATCTGAATGTAGTGAGCATCCTAAATAATATTTTCACACTCACTTGTGGGAAAACAGAGGTGGCACAGATGGCATAAAAGTCCATCCTAAATGTGAAAATCAATGACATTCTCTCCTTTACCTAAGGGATGATAAGTGGTGGAAAAGTCAGGTTCGCGCTGATAAAGTTGGAGCCATTCATACGTCTCATGCCCACATGAATGGAGCACTATGGTGAGTACAACAATGGGAATGACAATTGAGACAATCAATGCCACGATTTATGCTCCCTGTTTTATACTTGATGTTGAGATGGAACTGTTGTAGGAATGTGGATCACTTTTGATGGTGGTCATTCTACAACTTTCCATGTGTCTGTATGAATTGCAGAGGCTTGTGATCAGTGTGGATAATTGTCTCCTTTCCTAGACTATAATGTTTCCATTGACAACATGCTTGCATAATGGAATACATTTCTTTGTCATAGGTGGGGGATTTCTAGACAATATATGAGAGTGTCGCACTATTGCATGATACTGGATGACCATGCCGTGTGAGAACTGCACCGACAACATAGTCGGAGGCATCAATCTCAATCTCAAACGGTTGTTGCAGATCAGGTAAGGAGAGTACTGG
The DNA here is from genome assembly GCA_000966675.3 of Picea glauca. Taxonomy (NCBI): domain Eukaryota; kingdom Viridiplantae; phylum Streptophyta; class Pinopsida; order Pinales; family Pinaceae; genus Picea; species Picea glauca. The sequence goes on along the minus strand of JZKD02S1701470.1, from coordinate 453,569 downwards.
AGTTGAGCACAAGCAATGCTTCAGATCATCATATGATTTTTGTTGTGCTTTCCCCCATGTGAAATTTTCCTAGGCATCGCCCTTGGTTACTTGGTTGAGGTCCCATGAAATATGGGAGAATCCCAGCATGAACCTTTGGTAGAAGTTGGAAAGTCCCAAGAAGCTCTGAAGCTCAGTTAGTGTGGTTGGGGCTGGCCAGTCATGAATGACTTGGATCTTAGCTATATCCACATGTATCCCATTCTCATCAATAATGTAGCCGAAGTATTGGACCCTATTCATGCCAACAGATCATTTTTCCAAGTTGGAATATAGCGTGTGTTGTTGTAGAGTGCCCAAAACTTGTTGAATATGCTGCATGTGCTCCTCCCAAGTTCCGCTGAAGATGAGGATTTCATCCAGATATGCCACCACAAAAAATTTGGTGAAGGGTATTAATACATCATCCATCAATCTCATGAAAGTTGTTGGTGCATTTGTTAAGCCAAAGGGCATGGAAAACCATTCGAAGAGACCTTATTTATATTTGAAAGTTGTCTTCCATACATCAGTTGGTTCGATGGGAACCTGTTGGAAGCCAGACTTGAGGTCAATATTGTTGAAGAACTTTTCCCCCTTGAGTTGGTCAAGAAGGTCATCAATTAGGGGAATTGGGTACTAGTTCCTGATTGTGATTTTTTTTAATGCCCTGTAATCAATGTAGATTGCAGGCTTCCACAAGGGGAGGAGCTGGGTCAGATGTGCCCCTTTTGAAATGAATCTTAGATCTAGCGCTCGATTTCATCATTTTCCATCAGCAAGCGATGATAGACTAGTCCATTAGGCAGTGGGGAATTGGGGGTTAGATCAATTGGATGCTTGACTTGGTAGTGTGTCGGTACCCTGGTGGGTGAGGAGAAGATTTCTTTATAGTCTTCCATGATCCCGTCCACTTGCTTCTGTTGCAAAGAGAGGCTCTATGTAGAGGTCACATATGTGGTAGTGACCTTCTGCTTACTGTGAGCACAGATCAAAAAGAAGACGAACTTCCTGGTTTATGAAATGAACTTACTGCATTGCTTAGCAGAGATTAAAGAAATAATGGTAGGTGACACTACCTCTGGAATCATGTACAATTATATACCCAAATTAATAATAACACTACGGGGTCTAGACTCATACACATCATGTCGCTTCCACAAATATGGATGGCCTAAAAGAACATCACAAACTTCAAGCGGAGCAATATCAAACAATACCTCGTCTTTGAAGGGATTGATGTTGTAGGGAAGACGACATTGTTGGATGATGTGGAGATCTCATCCTTGGTGAAGCCAGCCGATGGTGTAGGGATGTGGGTGTGGTGTATCGACAGGTCCAGCCACTTGATGACCTCTACTAAAATTAGGTTCTTCTGACTGCCACTATTGACAATGAAATGCAGCGGAGTTCCCTTTACCCACATCTGTGAGTGAAAGAGGCATTCCCCTTCCTCTGGTTCTTCTAGTTAACTTGGTTGGAATTTGGTGGTGGCGATAGTGGCACTGGGTTTGACATCGATGATCTACTTCCCACTTTCTGGATTTGATTCAGAGTTAGAATTTTCCTCTGATTTGGAAGCTTTCATCTCAGCCACCAGTGACTTCTTGGAGAAACATTCTTCGGTGTTGTGGCAAGGGAGTTTATGGTATTCACGCCATTTTCCGGTGTCCTTCTTCGACTTCTCATTACCCTTCTGGGGTTGCGGCTTGGACTGGATTTCCTAAGGGAAACCATCTTTCCTCTATCCCTTGTTTTGTGGGTTGGGGATGCCTTATCCTTGCTTCGTCTGTGAGGAGTTTATATATCCAAACTCTCACCTCTTCTGCTTAAATTTATGCTCGATCTTGACAACATATCTATAAGACGCACCTAATGATGTGATGCCTAGAAAATCCATTTCTATTTGAATGTATCTATGCAAAAAACTATGGTATTTGAGCACCAGATGTCATTTAGAGTCTTTGATACCTAATTTGGTGTGAAAGGTATGGAAAATATTGGTGAAATATGGTATTGTCTGGTCCCTTTCCTGACGCAGTGTGGTCCATCTTATGTACTAGTCCTCGTAGCTTCCCACAGGGTAGTACTATTCTTTAATGACATCCCTGAAGGAATCCCATGTGGGGTCGATTGAAAATATTGCAGATTCCTCTGTGGCCCTTTGCCGAGAGTAAGTATCCCACTGGTCCTTAACATGGGGGATGGCCCTAAGGAGTGAAAAAGTAATCTTTTCTCCATCGAAAAAATTGTGGACCAAAAAATACCCTTCGAGCAGATTCAACCATTTATGTACAACATCTTCATCTATCAATCCTTCAAATAATGGAATATAAAAATTACTTTTACCTTCAAGGGGGTTGCATGGCCGCTTGATGAAGATGTGTCTCCTGTGGGAATCCATCGAAGGATCTGTGCAAAGTAGTCCGTCATTTTGTTCCTTTGTCGCGCAAGGGATTTCTTGAGAAACATTTTTAAAGGATATCTTGCTCCATCATATTTCTTCTCATCCCCCATGGGTGGTTTTCGGGCTCAGCATGACCAATATTGCAAAGGATCGATTGGTTCGAGTCCCAACTTCTTGTAGCTAGATCTTGTCGGGGACATGCATGAAGAAAAATGAATGAAGATCAGACCGCTCTGATACCACTGATCTATATTTATGAGAGAAATGAAAGGAATAACATACTGAATAGAATAACATAGAGATACAGAGAAAAAAAATAGATATCCATTGAACAATAAATTCTATTGAATAAATAAAACAGGTTGAAAATGTAAAACTACATAATTGGAAACAACTTGCTCGAATGGTGGTAGTTATCTCTGAGAAGAGATGTGGCTTGCTACGTGCATCCATATTAGCAGAATGATTACAATGAGGCTCCAAAGGCCTTTTTAACATTACTCATGAATGCCAAAACCCTAGACATCCAAAAACCTAACCCTAGGAGATGAAACGGTAAAAGTTATGTGGGACCCAATGGGTAAGCTGGTACCTCAACTTCATCGGGTCATAAATTTTATATACGACCTCTGTTTTAGGCACTTGATAGCCCATTGGAAAGGTATTTTAGAGAAATGCACATTATTCCATTAAACTATAACTCCTACAGTTTGATTGCGGAAAGCCAAAAAAACAATTTTTAGGGCCCCAAAACAACCTTGGAAGTACAAAAAGTGTTGAACACACCTACCACACTTAGAGGGGGGGGTGAATGAGTGTGGGGATGTTTTTCCCAAAACTTCCCTCTTACACAAAAACTCCTTAGTTAACATTCAAAATTTTATCATTACTCATTGTTGTCATTTATAATCAGTTAGATGTGAATACATATCAACAACACATATCAAAAACATATCATCAACAAATCATCTCCACAAGGAACACAAAGAACACAAGATGTATGTATAATTTTTGTTTTTATTATGGACTTCAATTCGGGTTTTTTTTAGAAACAATTGAATAGAGTACAAATCTACAAGAGAAATATATCTATATGCAAGAATCATCTTACATTCTCAGCACCAACTGACATGAGGCAACAATCCTCAATACATATCAATCTGTCAACATAAACAGGTGCATCAACCATGCACCAACCTATGCCAAACAACCTGTACCATAAACAAGTGCATCCAACCATGTACCAAGTATATACCAATAATGTGTCAAATACTCATCAACAATGAATCATCAATATGTACCAACATCATCAAATATACACCTCATGTAAGTGCCAACTCATCAACTTCTTGTCTAAACCATGACTAGTTTTGGATTAGTCAACAACCCCAACTTGAAATAATCATAACTTTCTACCTGTAATGAATAAATATCTGAAACTGGTACAAAATTTTCTTTAGTGTGTTTTGTGCAATTCCTCCAGGTGGCACTACTTGGAACCTCTCAGAAAAAGAGTTATAGCAAAAATGGCATATCTTGCTGAATTCTAGCTTATTCTAGAGAGCGATGTTGTAGAGCGTTTCCCACACAAAATATTCATTGAATTGATAAAAAAAACTATTAAAAAAAATACTACAGACTGTACCCTAACCAACAAATTTGGTCTCACTGAATTTGTATCTGTTATGAATAAGTTATGACGTTTTTACCCGAAACACCTGTTTTTGACTAGTTTTAGGACTAGCCACAAACCCTATTTTCCACAAAGTGTAACTCCCAAAATAAAACGATCCACAAGATAAATTGGTTACCACCAATACTTGGGTATGTTTTCTCAATGGAATAACAATTTCATGGTCTGAATCATTATAGAAAACAAATTATAGCGAAAATGGTGAGATGACCTGTAAATAACATACCTTAGAAAGCATCATCAAAATAATTTATCCTCCCTTCAATTTCGGCCCTCTTTTCTTCACCTTCCTTTTGCAATTCGGCTTAGATATCCTTGGTTACCTCAGTTACCTGTAGATCTTCAATATTCTCAAGTGTTCCACACCAAAAATGCTCAAGAAGCTCTTCATCAATACTCCAAAAGATATTCTCACAAGAAGCTCTCCATTGATCCACAAAAAGGATGATCTACAAGAGACCATTGCTATCTTAGTTATACTTTCATCCTCTAGGTAACTTAACCCATTTTTAGGTCACTTAACCCATTTTTAGGTCACTTAACCTATATTCCTTATTTTAGGGTTAACCACTTTCCATAAATAGAAATTTCTCCAATATTTTATCATTTAAATATTCCTTCTTGATTTTCTCATCTTACTTTATCATTTCTTGATTTTTTTCACTTCTCTTATTATTTAAATAATCCACCTTGAATTTGTCACTTTACTTTATCATTTAAATAATGATTTCTTCTTTTAGGTCACTTTGACTTCTTTGACCTTGGAGGCTTCAAGCCTTCATGTGGGGGTCCTTCATCTTCATAAGGCCATAACTCTCAAACCATGAGGAGTTATGTGACATTCCACATACCACCGAAAATGGCATGACAATCAATATCCATATAGGATAGTTTCACCAACAATTTCCTTGATCTTCATCTCATTACTCCACATACAAGCATGGGTCCTCCAACTATTCTTCTAGGATAACTCAATCCATAAAGCGTCTTCCCGTGAAGGATTTCACCATAAGGGGACCACTTTGGAGTTCATCCATTTGTTCACCTTATCAATCACGATAAGAAAATAATGAGAGCAAGGGTCCTCCAACCATTATTCTAGGCTAACTCAATCCGCAAAGCATCTTCCTATGAGGGATTTCACCATAAGGGGACCACTTTGGAGTTCATCCATTTGTGCACCTTTTCAATCATGATAAGACAATAATGAGTCATCTATACATTTTTCCAACAATGCATCATATACCAATGAAACCAAAATGATCCATCTTCATCATGTACCAATGACAACTCATTGATCCATCTTCATCATATCAATGACAAATCATTGATCCATCTTCATCTATGCATTCTCATAAAGGAAAATATATATTATATTACATCAATCATCAATCAATCAATCCTTTGACATCAATCAATCACTTGACATCAATCAATCAAACCATTGACATGAATGACAACATGATCCAACAATCTCCCCCTTTGACATTGATGACAATACCAACATTGATGTCAACACCAATTACCAATTATTGATGTCAACATGTAGATAAGGCATGCTCTACAACAATAGTCAATGTGACTATCTCTCCCCATCAATAAACATCAATC
>JZKD02S1701470.1:388358-402764 GCA_000966675.3 Picea glauca | reverse complement strand
TCGACAACAAAGGATCCAGCTTTATCGAGTCGTCAAAGCAGGGCAGCTCCTGCACCAAGGCAAGTGGCTCACTCGGGGCCAAATTCAGCAGAAATTTCCTCATCTGATGGGGGAAATCAATGCAATGGAGACCATTTCTTCCTAAGGATGGAGGATTGATCCAGGTGGATATCGGTGGCCACCCACCTTTTCCATCTATCTCAAAACAACTTTCTAGCAATTTTGATAATTTACTATTTTTAGCAGTTTTTCGGGTCCTGAACTTCTGGAGTCGTTTTGAGGCCCTAAATGACGTTTTTTGGGGTATGTTGTGGTTGAAAAATTTCATCATGAAATTTTGTGAAAATGTTGTAGTCCTCATATAGATCTTTCCAATGGGCTATCATACGCCTAAAACGAAGATCGTATGCAAAAGTTATGACCCCGGGAAGTTGATGTACTAACTTACCCAAACGGGGCCCACATGACTTTTGGCGCTTCATCTCCTAGGGTTAGGTTTTTGGATGTTTATGGTTTTTGAAACTCCTGTTTATTGTAAAAAGGCCTCGAGAGCCTCATTTTAATCATCTTCTTGTGAATGAGCGCAGCCGTCACATCTCTTCTCAGAGATAAGCCACCACCATTCCAACAAGTTTGTTTTCCGCTGCATTTTACAGTTTCAACTTATTTCCTTATTGAATAGAAAACCAGTTTTACTGTATCTTTGTTATTCTTTGTTAAACATCTGGTAATAATCTGTAGTCATTTTGTTCTGCTCATAAAATCCAGATCAATAGTCCTTCAGCTGCTAACCTCCCTTGCCTTGGGCTTTAGTAACAGACTGGACCAGAAATCTTCGAGCTCTGTGGCAGCTACAAGGTTCCTTCTAGGAGCTCTCTCCTTCCTCCATGCACTCTCTCACCTGGAGAGAGTCACTCACAAGCTTGGTAAAACCTTCTTATTCAAAAATAATCACCTCCCTCACCTGGAGAGAGGTTACACACAGGTCATACAACTGGTTTCCTTAAACTTGTTCCCATACAAAGCAGAAAAACAACAAGTCTCAACAACGAACATACAACAACAGCAAACCACACCCAACCAAGAACTGCGTGGTCGCCACTTTCAACTAGGGCAACAAACATAGGTTTCCCAAACAGATGACAGACAGATGCTTCAACCCAACCAGGCTCAACAATTATGAGACATTCGGTTTTCCCAACCATCCATATAGGACAGACTCACAGTTCTGGGTTTCAGGGATGCGTGAGAAGAAATCCATGAGAAGGTCGAACACAGACTCAATGGTTTTGATAGAGGGTGTACCGGCTCCTCCAGAAATCAACACAGCCCTTTTTGGTTTCAGAGTTGCATGAGGGTATTCTTGCAGAGGTCATACAGGATTCCAGGTTCAAACAGTCGACAGTAGAATGGAGGAGGAACCCCCATCATGGCTCAACTGAATAGTTTTAACTACATGTGCTTGGGTTGACACTTGTCACCCATGAATCTCGTTCCTTCCCATTTGGAAGTCACTCGTCCTTCCAAAGAACTTAGGATAAAACATCACATTTACGCAACTTTGGAATAGTAATAATTTAATATTATTCTCAAGGGTTTAAGCCCCCTCAACTTAGCCCCTCTTCCAACCTATCAGCCCCCTCTCCCTTACCCAGGATATTCGGATGCTTATTCCCCCATCACTCATTCATCATGATCGGTTCGCACATAGAGATGTTTTTTATTAATACTGTGCATAATTACATGTACGAAAAATCAGGCTCCTGGCCTTCAACACTTAGGCTCCCTGGCCTAATAACACATAAGCCCACTAGCTTATATGACTCAGCTCACCAGCCTATAGAACATAATTATAGTTCACAATGCAAGGTTTATACTTCATACACATGATTTACAATAGGGCTTGGCCTTAGGGACATTACAATCCCCTCCCCTTATTTTGGCACTGTCCTCAGTGCAACTTTACACTGCATCTGCAAGATTTTCAAAATTTTCAAAAAGATGCAGGTACTCTGCCCGCATAACATATTCATTCTCCCATGTCGGGTTCTCAGGACCGTACCAGTTCCACTGGACCTTTACAAGCCCTATAACACGATTCTGGAGCTGTTTGTTTTGCCTGTCCAATATGCGCACAGGATGCACTTGCATGAAATGTTCTTGTTCCACCTGAATCACATTCCAATCGATAACATGATTAGCATTTGGTATATATTTCTTAAGCAATGAAACATGAAACACATTATGTAAAATCATGGATGTAGGTAATGCAAGCATATATGCAACTGGCCCAATCCTTTCCAGGATTTCAAATGACCCACAAAATCTGGCTGCCAACTTGGCGCAACTTCCCAGCTTCAGGGAACTCTTGTTAGCTTTCACTTTCAGGAAAACATGATCACCGACTTTGAAATCTCTATGGGTTCTGTTCTTATCAGCATAACTTTTCTGCATGTCCTGGGAAGCTTTCAAATTCTGCTTAGTTTTTATCATTTGGTCCTCCATCTCCTTGAGCAACTCTGGCCCAACTACTGTTCTATCAACTGGATTATCCCAACTCACTGGAGTATTGCACTTTCTTCCATAAAGTGCTTCAAATGGGCTCATCTTCAACAATGCATGATACCCATTGTTGTAGGCGAATTCTACCAAGTGTAGGTAGTCTTCCCATCTTGATGGTTTGTCCATCACATACATTCTCAGTATGTCTTCTATTACTCTGTTCACCCTCTCTGTCTGTCCATCAGACTCGGGATGATAAGTTGTACTAAATTTTAGATTCGTTTCCTTTGAACAATCCTTTCTAGAAATTCAAGGTGAATTTCGGGTCTCTGTCGGACACAATCATTTTAGGAATTCATGCAATCGTGCCACTTCCCTTATGAAAATATCAACAACATTTGCTTCCTTGTGAGTAGTTTTCAATGGAATAAAATGGGAATCTTTTGTAAGCTTGTCCACCACCACCATGATCGAATCATTCATCTTGGTTGTTCTGGGAAATCTCATAATAAAATCCATCGTTACTAATTCCCACTTCCACTTAAGAATGGGTAAAGGTTGTAGCAACCCGGCTGGGTGCCTATGCTCAGCTTTAACTTTCTGGCACTACATACATCTGGCGATGTATTCAGAAATATCTCTCTTCATACCCGGCCAAAAGTAATGGCTCTTGACCGCTGCTACTGTTTTCTAATATCCAGGGTGCCCTGCATAAGGCACATTATGCATCTCCTGCAAAATCATCTGTTTCAAGCACTGGACATTGGGTACAAAAATTATGTTCTTGTATAGCAATATTCCATGTCTCCAATTTATAAATTTCCATCTTCTGTGGCATCTTACCCTGCTGTAGCTTGTCCACCAATTCTCTATACTACAGATCTACATTTGCAACCTCCAAAATTCTGCTTTTAATATCAGTCTGATACATGCTAATGGTTGTAGCATGTAATTCATGCACCCTCTTGCTGAGTGCATCAACCACTTTATTCTCCTTTCCTTTGATATGCTTGATCTCAAAGTCATACTCACACAGAATTTCCAGCCACCTACTTTGTCTAGCATTTAAGGTTGGCTGATCAAACAAATATTTTAGATCGTTATGGTCTTTTTTGAGTTCAAACCTCCTTCCCATGAGGTAATGCCTCCATTTCTTTAGAACATGAACTATGGCTTCCAACTCCAAGTCATGGGTTTCATAGTTCTTCTCGTGCTCTTTTAATTTCCTGGACTCATAACAGATTATGAATACATTTTGACTGAGGACCCCCCCCCAGTCCTTCTTTGCATGCATCATTGCATACTATGAAATCTATATTTGGATCTGCAATCCTCAGGATTGGAGCACTGGTTAACAACTGCTTCAATCGCTAGAAACTTTCCTCACATCCCTCTGTCCAGTGAAACTGTTTCCACTTTCTTTGTAAGCAAGTGATAGGGTGAGCTATCTTGGAAAACCCTGTGATGAACCTTCTATAATAACCAACCAATCCCATGAAGGATCTAACTTCTGTTACATTCCTTGGCGCTGACCATTCTCTAATGGCTTGAATCTTCTCAAGGTCTACCGCTATCCCATCCTTTGAGATAATATGTCCCAAGTAATGGATCCGTTCCTGATAAAATGAGCACTTTCTCAGCTTGGCATACAGTTGGTGCTCTCTTAGAACCTACAACACCATCCTTAGATGTTTTTCGTGTTCTTCTTCGGTCCTGGAATACACTAGAATGTCATCCAGGAAGACGGTGATAAACTTGTCTATATAGTCCCTAAATACTCCATTCATCAAGCTCATAAAAAAAACAGGTGCATTTGACAGTCCAAACGACATCACTGTGAACTCGTAATGACCATACCTTGTTCTAAAGGCAGTCTTGTTGATTTCTTCATCTTTTATTATTACTTGGTGATATCTCGATCTTAGATCTATTTTCAAAAAGATCTTTGCATCCTTCAACTGATCAAAGAGATCATCAATCCTCGATAGAGGATACTTGTTCTTTACCATTACTTTGTTCAATTGCCTGAAATCGATGCACAATCTCAGCGTTCCATCCTTCTTCTTTACGAATAGGACCGAGGAAGCCCAAGGTGACACGCTTGGGTGTATATACCCCTTCTTCAGAATTTCTTCAAGCTGTAGCTGCAACTCTTTCAGTTTTGGCGCACTCATCCTATACGGAGCCTTTGACACTAGAGTTGCTCCAAGCATCAAGTTCACAGAGAAATCGATATCCATTTTTAGAGGTAGTCCATGTACTTCCTGGAATACATCTTCGAACTCTTTAAGTACCTCATGATCCTCCATACTTGACACTTTATCCTTAGGCATTTCGCCCACATGGGCTGCAAATAATTGACAACCCTTTCTGTAGCACTTCTTCAGCTGCATTGCTGAGATTTCTCTAACAGTAAAAGCTCTAGGAATTCCTTGGACGACTCTTTGATTCCCTTATTCATCTAAGAAAGTGAATTCCTTGTTCTGACAGTCCAAGATGGCATGGTGCTGGTCCAACCAGTCCATCCCAATTAGACAATCATACGAGCCTAACGGCAGAATGTTCAAATCGAACTTTGTGGTCAGTCCATTCATGTCTATAGTACAGGACTTGAATAACTCCATGACTTTCCTCTTGGTTCCTGTAGCTAGCTGCACTAACCAAGACTTTCCATGTTTGCTTCTTATCAAATGAAAACTTTTTACCACTCTAGGGTCTATATAACTATGGCTAGCTCCTAAATCAACTAAAATAGTAAGTGGTTGATTTTAGATCATACCTTCTACTTCAATCATGTGTGATTGATACTCAACTTTCTTGTTGTCCAGGGCTATGTAGATCCTTGGATTTCTACTGCCCATGTCCTCCACTGTTTCATCTTGCTGAACATTGTGAAGAAATCTTACTTTATCATTTTTGTGGGGGAAATATCTGTACCTATGGTTTTCTTTACAACCCCAACATTCCATAGGCGGCGGCCTTGACATTTTCCCACTCACTTCAACCTTCCTGGGCTCTCTAAGAGACGACTGTTCTTGAGGACTGTTTCTGAAAAAGGGTGGTTTATTTCCCTTCTGCCTCTGTTCTTTCTTGAACTTTTTTTGGTCATCCCAAGCCTTCCGAAAGGTAGGCTTTTCTCTTTGTTTTTCAAATAATCACTTCCCTCTTCTTATCGTTTCTTCCATAGTCTTTGGGTCATCATACTGAATCTTATCCCCAATAGGAGGCGATAATCCACTCAGGTACCTATGAATCTTGATAGACTCATCTTTGATGAACGAAACATACTTCAGTAATTCCAAAAAATTTCATTCATACTCATCAATGGTCTTTTTGTCCATCTTGAGTTCAAAGAACTCTTTCATCTTTCTATCATAATATCTTTTAGTTAAGTATTTCCTCTCAAAATACCTCTTGAATTCTTGCCATGTGATGTCCCTTTCCCTGATGTGCTGCACCTGCACAAGTTGATCCCACCATATAGATGCCTTTCCCTTTAGTTGATACATGGCAATACTTCCCTCTGCATGAGAGGAATAATTCTGTAGTTGAAAGTATTTCCTCATACCCAACAACCAAGTTTCGACATCTTCCTCCTTCTTATGTTATCCATCGAACGTTGGAGGCGCTATCTTATTCAGTTCCCCTTTCAATTCATCCATCCCAGATCTCCTGTGCTTTTTGGTAGGAGATGGGCTTGAAATACTATGTGCTTCCCTACTAGAATGCTTTGGGGAGAGACGACGATGTCTGCGGACACTCCTTGATCTTCTTTTCCTCTCAGGGGTCCTGAGACTCTCTGTCTTTCTTGAGTCACTCTCCTTACTCAATTTATTTTCTATTCTTTCTAGATTCTTCAACATCCTTAATTTCAATTCACCTTGCCTATCCCTGACTTTCATGAGCTTTCGGCTATTAGCTCAGTGAGCCTGGGCATCTTTCTGCAATCTTTCAATGATTTTCATCATATGTCCTTCCTTATCCATCTCTTTTCCTTGCCCATTAGAGTTTGACCCTTCGACTCCCAAGTTGACATTCCTTCCTTCTCTTTCATTCTCTGAATTGGAGGCAATCCACACCTCTTCCATTCTCTGCTCTCAATGACAACCCTATTCAGTTCTTGCACTTGCTAAGGTTCTGCAAACACATATGCAGAAAACAGAGATTTGTCAGGTCATCATTCTTAGCAAATTCCACACATTCAAAACCATTCTGATTTAAGAAAACGCTTCGACTTCACAAATTTTCCTAGTTCTGCTTGGCTCTGTAATTTTCGGGTGATAGCTCCCTCTTTCTCCCTACCCTCGTAACCAAAGGTCATGACCAATGCTAGACTACTAGGTGCTACTTGGGCGTTCGACCTTCGAAGAGTTTAAGGTACACACATCTATCTCCCATAGTTTCGATTTACTGAATTCATGTAAATTAGGTGGATTGACGGTCCACATTTACCCAACATCCAACAGTAAAAAACAAATCCGCTACGGTTCTTACGTCTTCGAAGATTTTGGGACTTCAAAACTTCGGGTTTTCGGTAACCGAGAGTTCAATATGTAGCGACTCCAAATCTCTTGTTACTTCAATCCATGAATTCTGATACACGAGTTCTTGTACGAGATCCAATGATCCTCGATGATTTGGATCTAACGGTCTAGATATTTTCGGAGTTTTGTGAACCGAGATTTCATGATGCAGTGACTCCAAATATCTTATCGCTTTAATCCCCGAATTCCGATATGGAAATTCATGTATGAGATCAACGACTGTGAGCCTCCCCTGATCTGATGGTCCAGATCTCTCCTACGCTTACACCTATCAAATATATTCATCCCTAACTTCCTCACTAATTGGCTGGATCCGATGGCTCATGGGATTTCGACACTTCTTCCTGGAAGCGCTCCACCGTCTGATTCTACCCTTGTTAATCTCTTTCATGATTCAGGACTTGGAGTGACCAAGAATTTGGCCTGCGCTCCAAGTTCACAATCCTTGAATTCACGAAATGATCCAATGGATCAAACCAACTACGATCAATGACCCACGTTTATTCTGGATCCTAGGGTGGCGAGTTTCTCCATACACTAACCACCTTGCAACTTCTGGCTATCTTACAGTCCTCGCGATTTCGCGAGTTCTCCATAGAGAATTCTGACCATCCAACTCTACTTTTCAAGGACTTCTGGCCAACGACTTGGTACCCTCCTTCTTTACTTTCATCTACTTGATCCAACACTTATGGTGTGGAGTTCTCTCTCCCCCCATGGCCATATACCACACCGGCTATAGTTTTATAATACCGCTAAACCTCCTGAGCTTGGAACACGGTCAAGTAGTCCGTTGACACTCAAAAACATTTTGAGGTATGAAATTAGTCCTCCAAACACAATTTCTTCTCAAACCCTCGGTCCAAAGACCACTTATCCGACCCATCCAGGCTCAACATTGAAACCAAGCTCTGATACCATACTGTAATGCCCCCGACCATCAACCCCATGGTCGGGCCAACACTACTATGCAGAAAAACACTTCGGAACACATTATGCATTCTAATGAACTTAAAACACTTAATTACAGTTAAACATAGAATTATTGCTAGCATTTCAGAGTTAATGGAAATAACAATAATTCATATGCACAACAAAATACTTGATAACATTGCAAGAATCATAGGTATGCAATTTAATTAATTACAGAATTACAAAACATAGTGACACTTATCTTTGAAACTGTCATGCACCACCAACTGTGTGTAGACCTTTCACGAACATCCTAGCCTTAGATCACACTGCTCATCACTCTTTGTGATAACCCTAAATTTCACCACACATGCTTACCTGGCATTTGGCCAATTCATATCCCTTCTTTGCCAAAAATCTGTTGAACAACTCTATGAAAATCCTCTTATGTCAAGGCCCACGCGCCCTAACCCATTACTGCATGCGTGTGCATACTGGCTGACTCACAACAGCCCGTGTGTACCTAACAAAGCACGAAAAAAGGAAAGTTTCTAACGGAACAAAAAGCTATGGGTCAGTTAATTGAAACTCCCAGCCATGCATGGCCAAGGGTTCTTCCAAAACCCTAGCTCCTTCTAGCCTATAAAAGAAGGGGTAGGGGTACCATTTGGAAGAGGAAAAAATATAGCGAAGAAACTTTTCCCATTTACGTAATCCATTGTCCCAACCCTTTAGCCTTTCCTCATGCCAAAGGAGATTTAACGCAAAGTAGTTGAAGGACAGAAGAGGAGGAGCCCAGAATCAGGTTCAAGGAGCGGTGGCCGATCTCAGCTTTTTTGTAAGTTGATTCACTTTCAGTAATAAAAAGAATACTTTTCCCATCCCATTGCATGAATTGTCTATGGTTTGATTAATTTATGCTTGATTTCTAACCCTTGAGTATAGAAGTAGCATGCATTCATAGTTGTTGTTTGTCTTGAGTGCAGGTCATATGTGGAAGGAGCAGCGCAAGCAAGTAATCGAAGAGAAACGGAGGATCTACATCGAACGCCGATAATAAGGTTGGTGGTCCTTTTCCATGCATTTACTATGAAAAAGGGGTTTAAATCTTGGGTTGTAGGTAAAAAAGTAGTTTCTATTCGGTCAAAATCTTCATGCAAGTCTGACCCTAGTTTGCTAGTCCATAGGGTATTTTTCCCAACAAAACTCTCAGTAGTAGGTCATCCCCGAGCTGTGACTAAGATCCATCGGGTAAGGAATCCTAGGCTAGGTAAGGTTTACAAGAAGAATACACGTAAAAGAAGGATGATTCTCTCCTAGGAACCACTTATGCCCACTGCCCACAAACTCTCCTTCCCCACATGCTTGTCCCACCCCAGGAGTATACACCTTCTCTATCACCTAGACAGTCCTTCGACTGCTAACCTTCCTTTCCTTGGGCTTCAGCAACAGACCAGACCGAAAATCTCCGAGCTCTGTGGCAGCTACAGGGTTCCTTCCAGGATCTCTCTCCTTCCTCCGTGCACTCTCTCACCTGGAGAGAGGTTACACAATCACTTCCCTCACCTGGAGAGAGGTTACCCATAGGTCATACAACCAATTTTCTTAATATCGTTCCTGTACAAAGAAGAAAAACAACAAGGCTTAGCAACAAACATACAATAGCAACAAACCACACCCAACCAAGAACTACGTGGCTGCCACAGTCAACTGGGACAACAAACATGGGTTTCCCAAACAGATGACAGACAGATGCTTCAACCCAAATAGGCTCAACAATTATGGGACATTTGGTTTTCCCAATGATCCATACAGAACAGACTCACAGTTCTGGGTTTTGGGGATGCGTGATAAGAAACCCACACGAAGGTTGAACACAGACTCGATGATTAGGTTTTTGGGTAGTTTAAAGATTAGGTTTCCTATTTTTTCTTTGCCTGTCTTTTTCTGTAAGGTCTGAGCTAGCAGGGAGTCTGGTTTTCCATACCATCTTTCCTTGAATTTTTCTTGAATGTAGTTTTCGGGACACACAGAGGTACACGCGGCCTGCAAAAGGCCTTCACGAGTATACCCGCGCCCTATCCTCTGATAGCCCATGTGTGAACGCTAGATGTAGAGATAGCAGTAGCGTGTAGGAATTCAGAAGACCTTAGAGGCAGTCCTCCTCTTCCCTGTCTGAATTACACATTCTCAGGGGGTTTTCTGGAATCCTGTCTGAGTCTTGCTGGTTCACAGTCCTATCGCAGATTGCCTTTTTTCTCCTTATTATTCCTTACATTATTTGTCTTTTCTGTTAGAAAGAGCATCCAATCCTTCAAGGGACCCTAGTTATCAATACCAGAGGCCTCTTCCTGGTATGGACTGCCTGTTTTCATATTTTTCCTTAGAATTTAGATATACACACGGCCTGTACAAGGTCAGCCCGTGTGTACATGCTTTCTGTCTCTGTTCAACACACGTTTGCACTCATGTTGTTTTAGTGACAGTCGCATGCTTGGACATGCTACTTTTTGTTCAGGGTGGGGAAGTCATCCCCTCCTTTGATAAGAAGTATTCCTCTCAGGTGTTTGAGTCTAGGTTTGAACAGTCAGTAGGTTAGGTCATCTTATCCTTAGCCTGCTTTTTCTCAGTTAATAGTTGACAAAAAATATAATTTTATTTTTTATTTTTTTATGGTTTTTATACAAGCGTGAGTCTTTGTTTTTTTATTTCCATGGTGTGATTCTTTACTCTGATTCTTTGTGATCTTCACTTTAATCTAGAATTTGTTTTTCTTGGTTTTTTGCTTGTCGGTATTTTCCCTTTGTTGCTTTACTAACACTTGAATAAAAAAAAAATCTCTTTTCATTTCCTTCTTTGGTTGAAAGGTGTGTTTCTGCATCATTAGCTAGGGAAAAGTCTTTTGTTTCGTAAGTTTTTGCAGTTCAATTAGATCATAAGTAGCTCGTAGTCGAGAAAAATTCCTTTAAGTTTGCTGTATAAAATCTTAGAAAAAAAAAAAAAAATCTTTTTTTGTGAAAAGTTGTTGAGATTTTGCATTTAGTAAAAGTCTTTTGTTTCCACCTTTTTTCTTTCATTTTTGCTTTCATATTTTCACATAATTAGTTTCACCCTCATACCCCTTGACGTAAGATAAATCCATAAAATCAACGTTAATGTTAAAAATCTACTAGAATTTTATGTTTGTAGGGTTCACAAACTAGTTCAGGACTAGGGCCTTGAATTAGGTTGGAGAGGAAACTCTTCAGGGCCATTCAAAACTAAACATTAGAGTATGAGATAGGGAGTGTCTAAGTCCAATTTCATGGAATTTATCCGGGACCCCCCTCTAACACAGGGGATAAACACGAAATCGTGTGTGGAAAGGTAGCGGAGATAACCCCTCCAAAGCCAGACCAATCGTAGTGGAGAACACATATAGAGGGCTTGTTTTGGGATTCCATCGTTTGATTTTTTCACGAGGCTTCATGGGTCTCGAATCCATTCGAGGTCCTTAGTTGTCTTCCAGAACATTTGCTCTCGATACGCTTGACAGGTTTCAGGCTTGATACCCTGCTCATTGTGGTCTACCCGACTTTCGACTATACCCGCCTGGTGATTGTTTACGTGCTGGTGTTACACATCAAAAATACTCACTTTGATAGTGTCGCAAGTGTCGTCATTAAAAATGTTGCAAGTGTCACATTTTTCTCACAAGGTCGCAAGTATCGCATGTTGCTCACAAGTGTCGCAAGTGTCAGGGACGCATACTGCCATGATGCCTATGTCGTGCCTATAACGACATGAGAAGGACACTTAAAACACCTCAAAAATTTGATTTGGAAGAGGAGAAATGAGTAAACAGGATTACAAACCTTTTTCCATCTGAAAGCACCTCAAAAAATGATCTTTTGAAGGAGAGCACTCCCCTATACCTCTTCTGGGAGCGCCAACGCTCCCCCTTACACTGTCTGGGAGCGTTATAAAGCTCCTCTGGCCCTTTTGAGGGAGAGCTATGGATTTTGAGAGCACTGGTGCCCCCCTAAAGCCTACTAGTGAGTGATACAACGCTCTGATGGTCCTTTTGAGGGAGCGCTACCTATTATGGGCAGTAGTTAAGTTGTTGAGATGAATGGGGGAAGGATCTTTTCATTCTTGGAATGCAGTTGGATTCGAATCCCTAGTCCAGCCATGATCTTAGGGTAGATCCTCAACTGAAGGAGACAAATCCTCAACTTCCCCAAGGATATCTCAAGTGGTTAAAGCCTCTCTAAACCTATATAAGCAAGCTTTCTCATGGTGAAAGGGGACTGGAAAAGAGAGAATCACACCAAACTTATGATCTTATAAGTGGTGCTGGAATAGATACATTTTGGAGGCAAGAGACCTATGGTATCATAGGGAGAAATCAATGAAGCTATCATCACCCAGGTCATGGATCTTTCGAGAAAGGGTTAGACGAAGGGGACTTGATGAAGTTGTCGCATTCGCATCTACGATTGTAAGTACTGCTGTCGTTATTCTCATTAATATGACACGCTTGGCCTGTTTCTTTCTAGTTTGTGTCTAATATCACATGAAATTATCATTGATAGATAGATCTGTTTTCAAGCTAATATCAATAGAGTAGGAAGTGGTCGTACTTTGTTTTGTCTACAGGGTTTATCGAGGAGCGAAAGATTGGAGCTCAACCCGGAGCGTGCAGGGACAAACGTCGATAAAAAGGTACTTCTATTCTCCTTCCTTCTCACGTATTAGTTTGTATAGATTTGAAAGGAAGTCAGTGTCCATGTTAAGAACTTTCTGTCTTAGAGTTAGGGTCTAGCTCTTTGAGGCAATCTACTTGTCCGAAGGGAGATTTTCCTACAACAGAAACTAGCGACTCTGCTAGGGAATCGAATCAAAACTTTTGGTTTTGTCTTTCCTCATAGGCCTTGTATTACCTTTTGTTTTATTAGACCTTGTTCACCCCTTTTTATATGATTTCCCTTGCTGATTGACTCTTTACCCCATCACACTCAACCTGATTGTCGAAATTTGATTGAAATTTTGAGTTTTTGGACCTTTTTATGAGTTTTTTGAGGTTGGTGCCCCCTTGCCTTATTATTAGAGCGCCAACGCTCCCTTAAGCTGCTGGACAGAGCTTTATAATTCTCTGGTGGCCCTTATACCAGAGCGCCAACCCTCTTTTTCCCAAAATCTTTTAAAAAATTGTAATTTTTGGAGGTCAAAACCCTGTTTTTTGACTTGCTGAGCTGTTTTGTGATTCAATCATTATTCGTTTAACCTTTGACATGCTTCATCTTGAGAAGTAAACATCTTTTTTCTCAGATTTTATGCCCTTCTTCATTCCTTTTGAGTTTTTGTTGTTGAGAGCTTGAAATCAATCCCCTGTTGTCTTCTCTCCTATCCGACTGAGCGGGAACTCTAGTGAAGGACATTAGAAGTCTGTAACTCTTCTCATTTGGATCTTTGAGGTCATCTGATCCAATATCTTTCTCCTTCCTTTTGCATTTTTGGTTTTTCTTTCTCTTGTTTGATTGCAAAAGGGTGTGTTGTTTGTGCGAAATTTGCATATTCTTGTCTGAATCTCCTTGATCTGAAAGAGTAGTTGGCAAGAGAAATTTTGCATTGAATTGATTATCATTCGCATACAAACGAAAAAAGTACATCTTAATGATTATTTTGGATATTAGTTTTCATTTCCTAAATGTGGTAGCATCATGTTGGATCTTCTTGAGTACAAAATTGATTGAGGGCATTCCTTATCAAGTGTTTGATAGTGAAAACGACTCTTCCTCTTTCCCTTAAATAGGTATTCATTGAAAAGAAATGATTGCTTATCATATTTCATGCATATTTTTGGGAATCAAGTCATCATTCCATTAGTTTCACTCTCGTACACCCTCTGAGTAAAAAAAAAGCATTAAAATCAATGCTTAACTAAAATTTATCATACTTTTTACATCTTTGTTAGCAAACCTACATTAGTTTAAGGTGTAGGGCTTTGGAATAGGTTGAAAGGATAACTTTCCAAAGCTATCAAACAAACTTAGTATCTTGCTGTAGGAAGAGTTAAATGCAATTGTCGTATTAGTCTTCCTGGGATCCCCCTCTCACACAGGGGTTATGCACGAGGGCGCATTCGGGTGAGTTATAGAGATTATCCCTCCGTGGCCCAACTGTTTGTAGTGGTCGGATCATATATTGGGGATCACTGGAAGGTATACCCACGATTATGTGTGGGAGTCTTTCAAGTTGATTTCGGACTTGTTATCCTGCCCATACATTTCGAATGGACTGTAGACTGTACCTGCCCAGGGGCTGACTATGAGTTGGTGACCTTAGTAGCCGTAATCTTTAGGGTCTCACACAAGGTGACGGTGAAGGGAAGTCTCACTGTACCTGGAACAGACATTGGTCAAACTCACTCGGGCTCCTTGGAGGGTAAATCCACAATTACTGCGTG
>JZKD02S1701470.1:351554-370867 GCA_000966675.3 Picea glauca | reverse complement strand
CGTTAGCCGATCTAAGGTCCTAGGAAAACCAAAGAGAAAACTAATCTAAACTAACTAATCTAACTAAAACAAATAAAACAAACTAAACTAACTAACAATAAATAAAACAAACTAATACTAACTAACTAACTAATATACTAATCTAATTAAAACTAACTACTAAACAAACAAACTAATCTACTATTTACAAATTACTAACTAATTAACTGTCTAACTACTAATTGCAATATAACTTATTCACAAAATGTACAATATTTACAAAATACAGATTTAATTAAAACCTGAAAAATTCATTTGCTTTCTGCCCTAAGACAGAGAAAGATATTTTTGTTGATTTTATGATTTTATGAACGAGAAACAAAACTTACTGAAATTAAACAATCTAATATACTAATTACACATATATCTAAATAAACTTATATCTAAACTAAACTACTAATAAATATACTAAACAAACAAATGACAAATTGACCTGGAAACGCTCCAGATTTGTCCTGTGTATGATGACTTCGAAGCTGGTCGAAGGAAAGAAACTCGCACCGGATGATCCAGAAGCTTCTCGTAAACGATAGCTGAAATGCTCTTTGAGTTGTTTATAGGACAAACAAGACAAAAAAAATCATAACAATTATATGATTTATAAATCTCTGCAATAAGGGAAACCTGTTATGCAAAAACTTATACTTAATAATTCAACTTATGAAGAAGAGAAATCTGTCATTCACAAACTGAATCAAGTAATTGCTATGTTTTTTATACACTGAAAGAAGTCAGATATGGATTATATTGATTAAATTATATCATTTGTAAAAGACTAAGATAGCTAAAGTAGTCATTAACCAAATGCAAATTGATACACATAAACATAAAAAAAAATATTGATATTATGAAAAGTTAAAGCTGTAGCAGAATATCAAATTCTGTCTCAGTCTGTATTAAAATTCCATATCCTTGTTCTCCCATGAATGATGATGATTATTATAAAAAATAATAGGTATTTATAACTTTTTCCACAGGGTAAAACCTCCCTGTGGAAGTTATCAAACTGTTTACATAATCTGGTAAGATATTCCCAAGATCAACTAAACTAGGAAACTAAAATAAGACTAAAGCAACCAAATATCCTCTAATCTATCCATCAAATCCCATGCAATTTCGAATTCACCTGAAACAGGTCAGAAATAAACAAGTTAGAGAGATATTTTATTAATAAAACAATAAAAATCTAATTCTACAGACTTAGCTACAGAATCATCTGATTCTGTAGCTAGTCTAAAATAAGATACATAATCATAATTGAAATTAAATCAAATATTTAAGAAATTCCATTCAATTTACACCCAATAATCATTTGAAAATTAATCATGAATTGAAATCGATATTCTATCATGAACTCAAACAGGATCCACATCATTAACTGAGTACAGAGACAACAATACTTTGTTTCGATTATAGTCCTAAATCGAGTAAATGAAATCATATGAAACAGAATCGTAATCGTTTTCCAACAAATAGAATCGATCTGTTATGAAATCATTTTGATATTCAATTGAAAATAGAACAAATCGCAAACACATCGTTGCACTTGTAAATCAAACAGGATCATCACGATAACTGTATAGTCAAGCGATTTAGGCTGCGGATGAATCCAAACGATAACTGACTCATAACCAAAATCATAACAGGATTAATCTAACAGGATTTGTTATAGATTACGATCGTTGATCATTGCACAGCAAACAAACAGGATCGATTAATTTTGATCACAATAGTTTCAATCAAACGAATCGTATCCGAGTTTGACCGATTCATTTCACAAATTTAAAATACAGAGCATCAAGTATAATCCGAACTCGACTCATAGGACAAACTTGCCAAATTAGAACAAAAGCGAATCGATTTAGCTAAGATCTTCACACAGTTGTTATGATTCAGATTCATTTCCAATTCGGGTGCGAATTTTATTTGAGCGTAATGTTTTCATCAAAGAGACAGAGTCATTATCCTTAACTTGGAAACAATCAAAGATAAACATCACATGAACCAGAATCGTAACAAGTATCTTTCCGAAAACGTTTACCAGTCATAGCATACCAATGACAAAGAAATCGAATCCGAGCAAAATTGTAATAGTCAAACTTAATCAAACCGTTTACCAACCATAGCATATAGATCATAACCAAATCAAATCCGAGCATGATTGTGTTCTAAAATGAATATGAAAAATTTCCCTTTCAAGTCGGATACAAACCAATTCATTGGAGGGAAAACTATTAATTTTGTCACCTTAACGAGGCAAGCCAATCAATCAAATTCAAACGAAGATCACTCAAATCCAATCAAAATCTATTGATTTCTATACTGGATATAATCAGATCGTATATCGAATCGAAATTTCTTTTATTCAAAGCAAAGCTATATATAGAATGCACGCAATATAACAGATCCATTCAAGATGTGAACATAACTGTTTAAATCTAAATTCAAATCGTTATATAAACCTAGATTATTTACAAAAATAAATGATATCAAAACATACCTGTGTAGCGACGAGGCTGCTCACTTATGCCATCTTGGAATTTACAACATCCGTGGCTGATTCCACGTTTTTGAATAGGATGGAGCCGATTGTCCTTTGTTTCTTATCCACTGCTTGGAGCTTGGCCTTTTGACTGGTTAGCAGTGCAATCTGATCTTCCAAAGATTGAATCTTTGATTGGATGATCGGAACATCAAGATAATATCGCTCTAACCATGAATTGCATTGGTCACAGGGTGACTGTGTAGGTTTAGATAGAGTAGGCGAGGGTTTGGGCAAATGACCAAGGGTTTTACAAGGCAACTTAATGCCTGGGTAGTTAGGGTCATCCTTTAGGCAGGGGGGTAGGTTTGACACAAAATCATAAGGGGGTTCGGCACATAAACCTTGCGAATAAGGGTATTCGCTGGCCAAGAAACGCTCAACTTATGAATCAGAGTCCTCACTCAAAATGATAGGATTTGTCTCAACAGGGGGTTTTAGCTTGTTCCATGCCATCCGTGAAATCAAACGTGCATTCTTTTTACCCTTATCGTTAGTAGTGGGGTTCGCCTTGGGATTTTTTTTCACAGGCTTAACAGTCTCAACACTCTCAGTCACAGTGTTGGATAAGTCGATAGGAGGGTCGGCCGAGGGCTTAGGGTACCGGGGTTACAACCTTGACCTCACTTACCCCAGATTTGTCAACCTGTGTAGGGTTCGGATCCTCGAAACCATTCCGAGCAATGAAAATGCTCCAGCTATCCCCGTCTAGACTCAAATGATAGACAACAATAAGCTTGATAAGCCCATAATGAAACAAGCTACTGTCAGCCTGGTGCCTTTTGAACTTCTTCGACATTTTAAAGAGGCTACGATGCAAATAATAGGGCATATTGAGCTGATATCCCATAAAAACCATAAGCAAACGCAGGTGGTGGAGGAACACAAGTCCGTATCGACCTTCACAGGTCACGAACTGTTTGATTATCATTAATAAATCGTGCCATCGCGGTTTAAGTGCAGAGATAGACATACCTCTGTCACACGAGGTAACCTTGTGCGAGAGGAAGAGCAGTGTCCATGGGACCTCCTCGACCTTGCAATTCTTGAACCATCGTTGTCCAGTGGCAGGAAAATCCATAGCAAGACTGATGAATTTCTCATCAATTTCCAATTGTATGTCGCCTACTTTGGCTCGACAACCATCGAAGGTCATGGAAAACTGTCGAGCCACGCAAAGGTTAAAACCCTCAAAACGTTTCACGAAGGTAAGCCATCCACTGTCTGCCAAATCTTGGCGGGCATTATCAAACATCAACAGATCTTGACTGTCGTTGGGTTCCACTCGCACGACTGGGGCCATGGAGCCGAATGCATGGTAAGGGAAGGGTTTGAATCACCAACACACACAGTAACAGAGATACCCGAACCAACAACAATGAACGAGCTAAAGGGGTAAGCATTAATGTGCGGATGCGAAGGTGGTGGAGTCTGCCATGCATAATATTCATTATCCAAGTACAACCGCCAAATTTCATAGCTGTTCACTCCATAATAAGTTCAACCATTAAGTCATGTGTACAACCAATAACACCAAATGTGTAAACCAATACATGTAAACATTATGCCATGGTGTTTAAGCATTCGACATATGAATCAAAACCCAAAATCAAATATGCACCAATGTATTAAATCATGTAATCACAAGTTTAACCAAGGTGCCAAAACGATATTGCATATAGTCGACAAGCCAAAAGTTGTGAAAAGATTGACATAAGGATCATATCATATATATATAAAGATTGATTAATCATAACCCCTATGCATTTACATAGAATCAATGGTCAAGCAAATCATATAAAATGCAAATCCAAATGTTCAGTGCCTTACAAACTCAATAAAATCAAGTTATGAAATCAATATAAAAATGTCCAATGAGCATAGCTCGAAATTCCTTCCAGCCACATAACGATAAACAAAAGGTAAGTGCAATAGGCATATCGATAAAAATATCATGACAATTCAGATAATGATCGAAATGTGACCTCGAAAGGAGAAGTTTTCACGCTTACAGTCGTGAAAACTTAATGAAGACAAATGTGCAAATGTCGCAAAAAATGAAAATGTCATTAATTTGGAAATTGCGACAGAAAAAATTGATGTTTGCAAAACATAGGTGTAGGCAGCTTATAGACGACAGGAAAAATTGAGTTGGCTACTAGCAATGGCGACACACTGGTAGAAGTAGTTATCTCTGCAAAGAGGTACCAATTCAGATTAAGACAACAAAGATAATTTCAACTCAAAAATAAAAACCAGAAAATCGTACAAACTTCATCCTTAACCATCTTTTCCAGCAGTGTTTCAAAAGATGAAAACTAATAACAATCTTAAGATTAACAAGTCACGATATTAAAGATAAAATATTCAAAACTGTTGGCATGGCCACTACTGCCAGCAGGCGTCCATAGCCTCGACAGGGTTGCCATTTAACCCACTCTGACATCTGTATCCTGTTAAGAAGTTCTAGATCAGAATAAAGGACATTAAAGAGGTTTCTTATATTTTTTGCAGATTTTCATGTACCCGACATTGCTTCACTGCCAGCGGGCCTGTTCAGTACCCCGACGAAGTTGTCTTGGCACCATACTTGCATTTACTCACGGCCAGTAGACCTGCTCAGTATCCCGACGGGTTTACAAGCACTTCCCACAGCTCTTATTCATAATTTTTATTTTGTTTTTCTTTTATAGATATATAGTTGAGCGGGGTGAGGTTGAAAGTCTTGATATTTTAACATAATTTTTTCAGACCTCATCAGAATTTTTTAGCACTGTCCTTTATTTATCTCCAGATATGTTTTATTTACAAAACAACTTCCTACGACAGGGAGAAATATTTTGAGTCATTCCTTATCGGAAAAGAGACAGCGTAAAAAGATAATAGATGATCATGACAAACTTTGCTCAGAGATCGAAATCAATAAACTTCTTTCAAACAACAAATTTTCCAACACAGATATCAGTTTCAACAATATATCATTGATGTTTGTACAAATTTTCAGAAGTTACTTCAACGAAGAAAATATCTTTCGTCTTTGTCTAAATTAGTTCAATGTACAGGTATGTGTGTGGTTCAAAAACACAAACTGATCAATTCAAAGCAAAATAAAAAAAAAACAGAAAAGCAAACGAAAAAGCAAACAAAAGAAAAAATATATATACATAATATACAAGGGTAGTTATCAAGAAAAGTATCTTTTCAGGGCTTGGCCATTCACCGGGTAGGTGTCAAGCTGCCCTTCAAGATTCTTCAATCGAAAGGAACTAGGACCCAACTTTTCAGCAATAAAAAATGGCCCAAGCCATAAGTTTTGAAATTTGGTGTGCTCACCCTTTCCTTCGTGTGGTTTGTCCCACTTCAAGATGAGATCGCCTACTTCAAAATTCCTATCAGAAGAAGAATTAGAATCGAACCAGCTTTTAGTCAATTGTTGATGTTGATCTAACTTACGCTTAGCTTGGGTTCTTACTTCTTCCAACTTCATCAAAGCGTTAATTCGGTTTTCTAGAGGGGGACAATCTTCTTCTTGGAATTTTTGTGACAATTGAAGAGAAGGAAGAAGAATGTGAGGTGGCAGAATTGCTTCTCTACCATAAACGAGAAAAAAGGGGGAGTTACCTATAGTGGCTTTGGGCGTTACCCTATCAAACCACAGTGCGTTCAGCAGTGCATTGTGCCAATTTTTGTGATTTTCAACCACAGTCCTTTTGATAATTTTAATCAAGTTCTTGTTTGTTGATTCTGCTAATCCATTGCCCTAGGGGTAGTAACTAGCAGATTACTTCAGCTTAATTCCTTTTTCCAAAGAAAACTCGCTCACCTCAAGAGAAGAAAAGTATGAAGCATTGTCAAAGACTAGACAATCAGGGATGCCGAAACGAGTAATAATGTTCGAGTTCAGAAAGGCAATTACCTGACTGGTGTTAACTGTTCTTAGCGCAACAGCTTCAGACCATCGTGTAAAGTAATCTATGGCTGTCACAATATAATTCTGTTGTTGCGAGGATGGAGGGTTTACTGGACCTATGATATCAAGGCCCCATTGCTGGAAAGGAGAATGTACTGAAACGGGTTGCAAGGGAAAGGCTGGTTTTTGCAACCGCCCTGATGCTTTCTGACAGATGATACATTTGCGACACAAGGCATGGGCGTCTCTAAAAGGTGTGGGCCAGTAGTAACCGGCTCTTAAAACCTTGTGAGCAGTGGTGTCACCACCGAAGTGACCACCAGCTTCTCCTGCATGCAACTCAAGCAAGACTTTTTATGCTTCGTCTTTTTTGAGACAATGCATCAGTACGCCGTCAAAATTATGACGAAACAGTACACCGTTAATTAGATGAAAGGAGGTAGACTTTAGCCTCAACGCTCTTCTCTTGGCGGGGTCTAAGTGATGAGGTGCTGACCCATGTTCAATACAAAATCTAATATCGCTGTACCAGGGACTAACGAGGTTTTTTGCGCAATAAATCAAACTTTGATCGCTTTGTCCTAGGTTTGACGTATCACTACCTTCTTGCTGTCCTGTTTCTGAATCGACAACCAACTTACACAACCCTTGGCCTCTCATGATCTGAGCTGGGGTGATTTCTAAGTCATACTCCTGTAAGGAGGTGACCCAGTTAGCTCTCTTCTCTCCTAACTCCTTCTGTACTAACAAGTTCCTTATGGCGGGGTAGGGGACAATGACTTTCGTCCTTGACTTCAAAAGATAGGATCGGAAATGCTTAAATGCTTTGAAAACAGCGTAGGCTTTCCGATCAACCGCTGGGTAGTTAAGTTCAGTTCCTTTGAAAGAGGAACTCATAAAGGCGATGGGTACTTTGTTGTTTTTAAAATTCTTCTGAGTTAGGACTGCGGCATAGGAACGGTCAGAGGCAAAAGTATAGAGTGTAAAATCTTGAGAGAAGTCAGGGCTCATGAGAGACGGAGCGTCTATTATAGCCTTTTTTATGGCATTAAAATCTTGGTTTTCTGTGGGTCCCTAGCGATATTGGGTGTCTTTCTTAATCAGGTTTTGTAGAGGCCTGACCATTTCGGAGAAACTGGGGACGAATATTCTCACGAAATTAATCTGGCCTAAGAAAGACTGCATGGATTTTTTGGATGTAGGAGGGGGAAGTTTAGCGATGACTTGAGTCCTTTCGGGGTCAATAATCATTCCTTCACCAGACACAATGAATCCTAGGAGTTTACCCTGTTCTACTGCAAAGATGGACTTTTTGGGGTTCAAGGAGATGCCGTATTTACGACATCGTAGCAGAACGACTCGTAAGTGAGCTAGATGATCGTCTTTGTTTTTAGAATAAACAGTCACATCATCTAAGTAAACTACGATGGACTGATTGATTAAGCCTCGGAAAGCAATGTCCATTGCTCTCTTAAAGGTAGCACCAGCGTTAATCAATCCAAAGGGCATTTTGCGATAAGCATAAGTGCCCCACGGGGTACAGAAGGTAGTTTTGAGTTGGTCTGGCAGAGACATCAGGACTTGGTTGTATCCAGAGAAACAATCCAATAAGGATAGCCTCTTGGAACCAGATACCTGTTGAAGGATCTGTTCCATGGGTGGGACAGGATAGTTATCTTTGTCAGACGCTCTGTTGAGGTTTTGGAAATCGACGCAAAGTCGAATTTCCCCGTTTTTCTTCTGAACTGGGACAAGGTTGGACACCCATTGAGTGTGCCTAACATGAAAAATTATTTTAGCACTTAGGAGTTTATTCAATTCTTTTTGAACGGTCGGTTCTAGTTTAGGGTGCATCTTCCTCAGTTTATGTTGGAAGGGTAAGGTTTGGGGCTTCATCGGGATGACATGCTGTATGATATTAGGATCGAACATTTTGAGATCATCGTACGTCCATGCAAAGACATCCTTAAATTCTTTAAATAATTTGACAAAAACATCTTTTTCTTGTCTAGAACATCCCAAGCCTAGATTGATACACTGAGGATTTTCACTAGTTCCTAAATTAACTTTTTCATAAGATAACGAGGAACTGTTGGTTTTACAATTGACTGTCTTTTTAAATTTATCTTGAAAATCATAAAACTTTTCTAATCTAACTATAGATTTGGGTATGGAGTTTACCATATCTGATAGTGCTTTAGGAGATTTTGGATTAGGTATTACCGTAAAATCGTGCAAATTGTCATCGTGCGTGCGTTCATCTATCACCGTGCCTTGAAAGGTTTCTTCCATGTGTATAAAGTTAATGATCTACTGATCATCGTCAAATACTCTCCAGTTTGTGATATTGTCAGGAACAGATGGTCGAAACAATATCTCAACAGAGAATGCGTCTGGGGACAAGCCTTCTGCAGGAAGAAGTTTAGAGGCTACATTAGCTAGTAGATCTGCTTCAACATTATGTAGTCTATGAATGGAATTTATATTAAAAGCAGAAAATTTGTTCATAACACTCCATACCTCAGACTGGTAACTTTTGAGATGTGGGGAAAGACAGTGTATAGAGTCTCTTACCTTCCTAACCACTATTTCAGAGTCGCCAAATACAACCAGGTTTTGAATGTTCATATCCAGATATTTTCTGAGACCTTGTAGTAAAGCCTCATATTCTGCAGTATTGTTAGTACATTCAAATTCTAGTCTGCAAGATATTAATGTCTTGTTACCTGCCAGATCGATAATGATGCAGCCTGCACCAGCTCCTTCTTTAGACTTTGACCCATCGAAATATAGAGACCAAATTTGATTTGCATCGGGTTCATGAGATTGTTGTATAGAAGCTGTTGGTTGCATATATGCTACGATCTCAGACTGCTGTTCTGGATTGATGATAGGTGAAACCTCAGCCATGAAATTGCTGAAGAAGGTGTCCATCCCTTGGACTTC
Organism: Picea glauca; assembly: GCA_000966675.3. Taxonomy (NCBI): domain Eukaryota; kingdom Viridiplantae; phylum Streptophyta; class Pinopsida; order Pinales; family Pinaceae; genus Picea; species Picea glauca. The sequence continues at coordinate 361,430 of JZKD02S1701470.1, read as the reverse complement.
GGGTGAATCAGCAGAAGGTTTATATGGTTCGTTAGGATCGTTCAAATCCGTGACTGTGAACTTAAGGTAACACTCACGATTCACTCTGATCTTGTTCGGCTTACCGTTCTCTGGGAGCCATAAGTGAGACCAATTCGTCGCGAAGTAACCATGTAGCTGCTCAGACCAGTCCCTGCTCAAAAATAGACCATACACTTCTGGAATATCCACAACGATTATATCAATAACTTGATGAACCTTTGGATTAGACGATAATCTAATCAATACATTTTTTAGTTCGCCTATAACTTTAACATTTGTCCGATCAAGTTGTATGATTTTTAAAGTAGATGGTTCCACTTCAGCGTTAATCTTTTGGCAAACAGACGAAGGCATCACATTGGATGATGCTCTTGAGTCCACCATACAATTATGCACATTTCTGTTGAAAATCTCAAAAGTTAAAAGAAAAGGAGGTACATTTTTGCGAGTACTAGGAGTAACAGCTTGTGGTTTCTTACTCGCAATTTCTAAGGCTACCTTATCTACATTATTTACATTATTTACATTATTTACATGGACTGCAGGAAGGCTTCCTTGATCTTGATTATCAAGATTATTTTTAGTGGAAGACTTCTGCGGAACTTTGCTTGGCACAACCTTGTTACCAATAGAATTACCATTCTTGCCATTCTCTGAAATATTTTGCAACATTTTTTGTAACAAAAATGGAAACTTCAACAACTCATAAATAGAAATGTTAGCCCTTAACTTTTTAAGATCTTCAACAACATCATAATCTAGTTTAGGGTTCACATTACTCTGTTTAGTCTCTGCTGATTTAGATGGATTTGGAGGTGAAGTTGTAGTGTTCTCGGTAGAAGGCTTGTTTTTTGTCTTACTCCTAGTGTTGTAAGGGTGAACAGTCTCAAAGTTAGCTTGAAAGATACTATCCGAGAAGTGTCCAAAGATGTTTGGAGAAAAATCTTCTTCTTGGACTGTCTCTGGTTCAACTACCTCCTTGAGAATCTCAGGAGGCATCAAGTTATCTTGGGCTTCTAGAATTGTTTGAAGAGCACATTGCAAACTTTCTAGATTAAGGCCTTCGGGGGTTGGGTTAGGAAAGGGCTTTCAGAAAGGAGGTTTGTAGGGTCCTTTACTCGAGGAAGCTTCTTCAGTCGACCTTTTTAAGTCTATAACTTTATTAGACAGTTTTTGAACAACTTTAGTATGGTTTTCCAAATCAGAGTTTTCAGGTTGTGTTTTACTTTGTGTGGGTCTGGGGAGGATTTCAATCTTCTTTTGGAAGAAGAACTAGTTTCAGGTTCATTGCTAGAAGAGTCCTTAAGACTAAGTATGTCTTTTTCAATCTGGCTGGCCTCCTCGAAGGCCTCTAACAATGTGGCTTTCTTAGATCGTTTAACCCAAATAGCTATACTTTGATGCAAAGCTTTAGTGTAGTAAGCTATTATAAGACTCTCAGAAGGCATAGAATGTGTTGGGATTCGGTTTTAAAGTGTCAAGAATCTTTGATTAAAATCTTTAAATTTTTCTTTTGGGTTCATTTTGAGGCTAGAAAGATCCATGACTAAGACTTCCGGAGGCTTACCGTCTCCGAAATTTTCCAAAAAGCATGACTCAAACTTTTCCCAAGACACGATAGTATGGGGTTGTTGGGAAAAGTACCAAGTGGATACATTACCCTCGAAAGTATACGGGAACAACCTACAGACAACATCTTCATGTTCGACATTGCGGAGTCTAATGGCTAACATAATTTTTTTAATATGATCTTCATCTATCTGTTTTGAATCAAGGTCAAACTTGGGAATCCATTTCTCCGGGTGCTTAGGTAAAGGGTGCTGGGCTCTAGGTACAGCTACGACATCTTGGTCCAACCAAGGTCTGGCAGGGTTGTTCTGATTTTCCATTGGGGTAGTGGGTGTGGAAGGATGAGAAGGTGAATTGCCTTCATCAGAAGAATATCCTCTAGAAGAGGAAGGAGATGATGGAGGTGGTGAAGGAGGTATCCCAGATCCTCCTGCAGGAGGATTTGTGATTGGATCTGTAGGATTCACAGTGAGATTGGTATCACCTAATTGTTTTTTGATATTAGAGAAGTCTAGAGGTTGACCCCATGGACGGTTAGGTTGCCTAAGACGAGCTAAGGCACTATGTGTTTTAATAAGATATTGACGGACAATCTCTTGGATGTCACCACCTGTAGGATTAGGGGTTGCTGGCTCAACTGTGATCTGTGGATCGTCGGTTGAAGTAGTTGTTGTTTGAAGGGGAATATTATCATGTGAATGGCTTCTAGTCACTATAGGTGAGCGATTAGGGGGGGAGGAGTCTTGCGACCACCTCGTACCATTAATTAAGTTCAGGCCCTCCTTCTAGTGCCATTTGTTGACGGGCGAAATTGACCGTCCGTCAACTAAGAGAGTGGAACCGGTCCAGGGTTGTCTAATAACCCAAGCCGTTTGGAATGAACCACCCTGATGGGTTTAGCAGCTCCGTTAGCCGATCTAAGGTCGTAGGAAAACCAAAGAGAAAACTAATCTAACTAAAACAAATAAAACAAACTAAACTAACTAACAATAAATAAAACAAACTAATACTAACTAACAATAAACAAAACAAACTAATACTAACTAACTAACTAATATACTAATCTAATTAAAACTAACTACTAAACAAACTAACTAATCTACTATTTACAAATTACTAACTAATTAACTGTCTAACTACTAATTGCAATATAACTTATTCACAAAATGTACAATATTTACAAAATACAGATTTAATTAAAACCTGAAAAATTCATTTGTTTTCTGCCCTAAGACAGAGAAAGATATTTTTGTTGATTTTATGATTTTATGAACGAGAAACAAAACTTACTGAAATTAAATAATCTAATATACTAATTACACATATATCTAAATAAACTTATATCTAAACTAAACTACTAATAAATATACTAAACAAACAAATGACAAACTGGCCTGGAAACGCTTCAGATTTGTCCTGTGTATGATGACTTCGAAGCTGGTCGGAGGAAGGAAACTCGCACCGGATGATCCAGAAGCTTCTCGTAAACGATAGCTACAATGTTCTTTGAGTTATTTACAGGACAAACAAGACATAAAAAATCATAACAATTATATGATTTATAAATCTCTGCAATAAGGGAAACCTGTTATGCAAAAACTTATACTTAATAATTCAACTTATGAAGAAGAGAAATCTGTCATTCACAAACTGAATCAAGTAATTGCTATGTTTTTTATACACTGAAAGAAGTCAGATATGGATTATATTGATTAAATTATATCATTTGCAAAAGACTAAGATAGCTAAAGTAGTCATTAACCAAATGCAAATTGATACACATAAACATAAAACAAAATATTGATATTATGAAAAGCTAAAGCTGTAGCAAAATATCAAATTCTGTCTCAGTCTGTATTAAAATTCCATATCCTTGTTCTCCCACGAATGAGGATGATTATTACAAAAAATAATAGGTATTTATAAGTTTTTCCACAGGTTAAAACCTCCCTGTGGAAGTTATCAAACTGTTTACATAATCTGGGAAGATATTCCCAAGATCAACTAAACTAGGAAACTAAAATGAAACTAAAGCAACTAAATATCCTCTAATCTGTCCATCAAATCCCATGCAATTTCGAATTCACCTGAAACAGGTCAGAAATAAACAAGTTAGAGAGATATTTTATTAATAAAACAATACAAATCTAATTCTACAGACTTAGCTACAGAATCATTTGATTATGTAGCTAGTCTAAAATAAGATACAGAATCAGAATTGAAATTAAATCAAATCTTTTAAGAAATTCCATTCAATTTACACCCAATAATCATTTGAAAATGAATCATGAATTGAAATTGATATTCTATCATGAACTCAAACATGATCCACATCATTAATTGAGTACAGAGACATCAATACTCTGTTTCGATTATAGTCCTAAATCGAGTAAATGAAATCATATGAAACAGAGTCGTAATCGTTTTCCAACAAATCGAATCGATCTGTTATGAGATCATTTTGATATTCAATTGAAAATAGAACAAATCGCAAACACATCATTGCACTTGTAAATCGAACAGGATCATCACGATAACTGTATAGTCAATCGATTTAGGCTGCGGATGAATCCAAACGATAACTAACTCATAACCAAAATCATAACAGGATTAATCTAACAGGATTTGTTATAGATTACGATCGTTGATCATTGCACATCAAACAAACAGGATCGATTAATTTTGATCACAATAGTTTCAATCAAACGAATCGTATCAGAGTTTGACCGATTGATTTCACAAATTTAAAATACAGAGCATCAATTATAATCTGAACTCGACTCATAGGACAAACTTGCCAAATTAGAACAAAAGCGAATCGATTTAGCTAAGATCTTCACACAGTTGTTATGATTCAGATTCATTTCCAATTCGGGCGTGAATGCTATTTGAGCGTAATGTTTTCATCAAAGAAATAGAGTCATTATCCTTAACTTGGAAAAAATCAAAGATAAACATCACATGACCCAGCATCGTAACAAGTATCTTTCCAAAAACGTTTACCAGTCATAGCATACCAATGACAAAATATTGAATCTGAGCAAAATCGTAACAGTCAAACTTAATCAAAACGTTTACCAACCATAGCATAAAGATCATAACCAAATCAAATCCGAGCATGATTGTGTTCTAAAATGAATATGAAAAATTTCCCTTTCAAGTTGGATACAAACCAATTCATTTGAAGGCAAACTATTAATTTTGTCACCTTAACGAGGCAAGCCAATCAATCAAATTCAAATGAAGATCACTCAAATCCAATCAAAATCTATTGATTTCTATACTGGGAATAATCAAATCGTATATCGAATCGAAATTTCTTTTATTCAAAGCAAAGATATATATAGAATGCACGCAATATAACAGAGCCATTCAAGATGTGAACATAATTGTTTAAAACTGAATTCAAATCGTTATATAAACCTAGATTATTTACAAAAACAAATGATATCAAAACATACCTGTGTAGCGACGAGGCTGCTCACTTATGCTAGCTTGGAATTTACAACAGCCGTGGCTGATTCCACGTTTTTGAACAGGATGGAGCCGGTTGTTCTTTGTTTCTTATCCACTGCTTGGAGCTTGGCCTTTTGACTGGTTAGCAGTGCAATCTGATCTTCCAAAGATTGAATCTTTGATTGGAGGATCGGAACATCAAGATAATATTGCTCTAACCATGAATTGCATTGGTCACAGGGTGACTGTGTAGGTTTAGATAGAGCAGGCGAGGGTTTGGGAAAATGACCGAGGGTTTTACAAGGTAACTTAATGCCTGGGTAGTTAGGGTCGTCCTTTAGGCAGGGGGGTAGGTTTGACACAAAATCATAAGGGGGTTCGACACATAAACCTTGCGAATAAGGGTATTCGCTGGCCAAGAAATGCTCAACTTATGAATCAGAGTCCTCACTCAAGACGATAGGATTTGGCTCAACAGGGGGTTTTAGCTTGTTCGTTTCCATCCGTGAAATCAAAGGTGCATTCTTTTTACCCTTATCGTTAGCAGTGGGGTTCTCCTTGGGCTTTTTTGTCATAGGCTTAATGGTCTCAACACTCTCAGTCACAGTGTTGGATAAGTCGATAGGAGGGTCGTCCGAGGGCTTAGGCAGCAGGACATGGTAGGGTACCGGGGTTACAGCCTTGACCTCACTTAACATAGGTTTGTCAACCTATGTAAGGTTCGGATCCTCAAAACCATTTGGAGCAATGAAAATGCTCCAGCTATCCCCATGCAGACTCAAATGATAGACAATGATAAGCTTGATAAGCCCATAATGAAACAAGCTACTGTCATCCTGGTGCCTTTTGAACTTCTTCGACATTTTAAACAGGCTACGATGCAAATAATAGGGCATATTGAGCTGATATCCCATAAAAACCATAAGAAAACGCAGGTGGTGGAGGAACAAAAGTCTGTATCAACCTTCACAGGTCACGAACTGTTTGATTATCATTAATAAATTGTGCTATCACGGTTTAAGTGCAGAGATAGACATACCTCTGTCACACGAGGTAACCTTGCGCGAGAGGAAGAGCAGTGTCCATGGGACCTCCAGGACCTTGCAATTCTTGAACCATCGTTGTCCAGTGGCAGGAAAATCCATAGCAAGACTGATGAATTTTTCATCAATTTCCAATTGTATGTCGCCTACTTTGGCTCGACAGCCATCGAAGGTCATGGAAAACTATCGAGCCACCCAAAGGTTAAAACCCTCAAAACGTTTCACGAAGGTAAGCCATCCACTGTCTGCCAAATCTTGGCGGGCATTATCAAACATCAACAGATATTGACTGTTGTTGGGTTCCACTCGCATGACTGGGGCCATGGAGCCGAATGCATGGTAAGGGAAGGGTTTGAATCACCAACACACATAGTAATAGAGCTACCTGAACCAACAGAAATGAACGAGCAAAAGGGGTAAGCATTAATGTGCGCATACGAAGGTGGTGGAGTCTTCCATGCATAATATTCATTATCCAAGTACAACCGCCAAATTTCATAGTTGTTCACTCCATAATAAGTTCAATCTTTAATTCATGTGTACAACCAATAACACCAAATGTGTAAACCAATACATGTAAATGTTATGCCATGGTGTTTAAGCATTCGACATATGAATCAAAACCCAAAATCAAATATGCGCCAATGTATTAAATCATGTAATCACAAGTTTAACCAAGGTGCCAAAATGATATTGCATATAGTCGACAAGCCAAAAGTTGTGAAAAGATTGACATAAGGATCATATCATATGTATAAAAAGATTGATTAATCATAACCCCTATGAATTTCCATAGAATCAATGGTCAAGCAAATCATATAAAATGAAAATCCAAATGTTCAATGCCTTACAATCTCAATAAAATCAAGTTATGAAATCAATATAAAAATGTCCAATGAGCATAGTTCGAAAGTCCTTCCAGCCACATAACGATAAAAAAAAGGTAAGTGCAGTAGGCATATCGATAAAAAGATCATGACAGTTCAGATAGTGATCGAAATGTGACCTCGAAAGGAGAAGTTTTCACGCTTACAGTCATGAAAACTTAACGAAGACAAATGTGCAAATGTCGCAAAAAATGAAAATGTCATTAATTTGGAAATTGCGATAGAAAAAATTGATGTTTGCAAAACATAGGTGTAGGCAGCTTATAGACGACAGGAAAAAGTGATTTGGCTGCCAACAAATCGTTAAAATGGTTTTGAATTGATGTCTAATCGGTGCTAGTTTATCCCTTTTTCGAACCGACTAGACTATTGTCGAAAAAGGTACCCCAGCGAAGTCTCCTTTTATGCTTTTTCAGACTCTCTAAATATGAAAAACCACCGATCTCACCTTCTTTGGGCTCGTTAAACTTACATCGAAGGACGTTACCATTGTGTGTTCTATCAACTTCACTTGCATACCTTATCCACAAGCCTTGTGACAGTTTTCTTCTCCGTCTTAACACCTTTGGCCGCCGAAGGATTTTTCCGAGTATCATTTTACCAGAACATCAGTCTTGTCCTTGTGCCTTGAGCTTGTATGTTTGCAGTACTCGTTCCTCCATTGTAACGATATTCCTTTATTCTTTTTCCAAAATTATCAAAAAGAACAAAAAAATCAAATATACCCCAAAAAGAGGATGGGAAAAGTATTTTCTTTATTGGCAGCATAGTGAGTCGCCCTTGGATAAAGCACATCTGTCTGTTTGATCATTAGACTATGGGATGCAGTACGAACTTAGGAAGCTTTTCTCGCTATATAGAGTTGTGTCCTCCATCGTTTTGTTTTTCTTCCAAACATATGGAGAGTTTGCATTGCCTCCTGCTTCGTAGACTTATGATTGACATATATGATGCCTGCGTCTTATCACTTGTCATGCTATTGTCCAAGGGAAGTTTGTCACTAAGCTTGAGTCAGCCCCTCTGTAGTATGTCTCTTATCCGCATACCCGGCCATCCTGAATGTCCAATAAAGTCTTTGTTTGAAATCACTAAAGCCTTCAGTCCGATCATCAAGATTATCAAGTCCATAACCGATGAGCCGTCGAAGACCTCTGGGTAGTGCAGTCGTACACTCATATTACACTCCTACCTGAGTTTAAGAAGATTTTGAAGTTGTTTCTCGAGCTCTGAAGTCCAGCCATCAGGCCAAATCAGCTTCTGGAAGATGGATACTCTATATGTACATCTTTCTGATTTCGAGATGTAGCTCCGCTATGTATTATTCGCGGCTACTCTTATATAGTTATTTGACATGGATCTACAGTGTATTTGATTGGTAGCCATGGTTCTATTTTATCCTGAGCATGGGTATGCCCGCCTCGGTGAGACATTTTTTATTTTGCAGACGACACCTCCTGGTTCTTGATCCTTGGGCTCAGTCGTTCATCACATCAGTAAAGATTGGTAATGTATTTCGATCATCAGATGCTCTTCTAACCTCACACATTAGGGGGCATATGTTATAACCCTAAATTGCACCACACATTCTTACCTGGCATCAGGCCAATTCATATCCCTTCTTTGCCAAAACTTTGTTGAAAAACTCTCTGAAAATCCTCTTGTGTCAAGGCCCACGCGCCCTTACCCATTACTGCACGCGTGTGCATGCTGGCTGACTCACAACATCCCGCGTGTACCTAAAAAATCATGAAAAAAGGAAAGATGTCGATGGATCAAAAAGCTATGGGTCAGTTAACTGAAAATTTCGGCCATGCATGGCCGAGGGTTTGTATAAAACCCTAGCTCCTTCTAGCCTATAAAAGAAGGGGTAGGGGTACCATTTGGAAGAGGAAAAAATATAGCGAAGAAACTCTGCCCATTTATGTAATCCATTGTCCCAAGCCTTTAGCCTTCCCTCATGCCAAAGGAGATTTAACACAAAGCAGTTGAAAGACAGAAGAGGAGGAGCCCAGGATCAGGTTCAAGGAGCGGTGGTCGGTCTCATATTTTTTGTAAGTTGATTGACTTTCAGTAATAAAAAGAATACTTTTACCGTCCCAATGCATGAATTGTCTATGGTTTGATTAATTTGTGCTTCATTTTTAACCCTTGAGTATAGAAGTAGAATGCATGCATAGTTGTTGTTTGTCTTGAGTGCAGGTCATCTGTGGAAGGAGCAGTGCAAGAAAGTAATCAAAGAGAAATAGAGGATCTACATCGAACGCTGATAATAAGGTTAGTGGTCCTTTTCCATGCATTTACTGTGAAAAAGGGGTTTAAATCTTGGGTTGTAGGTAAAAAAGTAGTTTCTATTCGGTCAAAATCTGCATGCAAGTCTGACCCTAGTTTGCTAGTCCATAGGGTGTTTTTCCCAACAACACTCTCAGCAGTAGGTCACCCCCAAGCTGGGACTAAGCTCCACTGGGTAAGGAATCCTAGGCTAGGTAAGGTTTACAGGAAGAATACACGTAAAAGAAGGATGATTCTCTCCCAGGAACCACTTATGCCCACTGCCCACAGACTCTCCTTCCCCACATGCCTGTCCCACCCCAGGAGTATACACCTTCTTTGTCACCTAGATAGTCCTTCGGCTGCTAACCTTCCTTGCCTTGGGCTTCAGCAACAGACCAAACCAAAAATCTCTGAGCTATGTGGCAGCTACAGGGTTCCTTCCAGGAGCTCTTTCCTTCCTCCGCGCACTCTCTCACCCGGAGAGAGGTTACATAATCACTTCCCTCACCTGGAGAGAGTGTTCTAGGATAAATTCGTGAGTGCGGACACAGACCAATCTCCACAGATCCACCCGGATCTGGAACAAACCGAGACAGAATACTACTCTTTCCCTAGTTCTAAAGTGTTGA
>JZKD02S1701470.1:323017-336441 GCA_000966675.3 Picea glauca | reverse complement strand
TGTATTTGGAGCGGTAGCTCAATAGGAGGATGCCCCCTCGAAGAGGCAAGTGAACATGAGAGGATCCCTTCCATAATATGATCCATTGTATGGTGTTGCCCTACCTCAAGGGTTTCTATAATAAAGTTGTGGTTTTTCTATATTGTTCTTCTATATCTGTTGTGGTTTTTTTGTATTCAGGTATTTGGTTCTTAACAAAAGCCTTGCCATAGAAACACGTTACTTGGAAACCTTATTTTCTTGGTTCTATGCAATATTTTGAGATAGTTGTCTTGCCATTAAACTAAGGAAGGAGGAGAGAGCATTGAGGCCTAGTTCCCCTAAACCAAAGTGAGCCTCTCTCCCCTAGGGTTTCATCCTTGAGGCCTTGCCATAGCAACACATCAAGGTTTAACTCTCTTTTCCTTGGTCTTTACCATTATCATTTGATCCTTCAGCTTCTGCATCCTCCTTTTGACTCCATTTTCCCTAGGAATGCACTGATCTAAGGCCTGGTGTTTGAGTACCTTGATCTCAAAACAACTTCTAATACTTTGAAAAAACCCTAAATACAGTAACCCTAGCCTAGACTAGCGCTACTAATCTTATTGTTGCTATCATCTTTCTTGTGCTATAAACACCTTTGTGCATCTATCGTCTTACTTTTAAAGCAATTGAATGGATGTTTAAGGCATTATCTATTAAGTGTTGATTTGTTATATTGAATGCCAAGTTTCTTTATCATTTATTGAGAAGTGATATTTTAACTATTTCTATTGTACAAACATTGACTTCGTCAATATTTATTACTCAATTGCGTATTATCATAAAGGTCATTGATTATATGAAGTACTAACCAACAAGCAAGCTTGCATATGCATCGTTTTATTGTTGCTTTGTCTCGGGCAGGTGATCTTATTGGTTATTACTTCCAGTTATATTTATTGGCTATAAGTCAGACTTTCTTATTAGGTGGTGACTTGTGAGGGGGAATTTATCTTTGAGCCTTTAAGCCTTCTTGCCTTCTCAAAACCCCAAGTCACCGGGGACGTCTCCCTTGGGCCTTACCTCCCTATATAGAAAGAACCTTCCCATCGAGGTGATAGTGGGTGGGATTGGTTCAGTTACGCTAGTTTGACCTCTTTTCATCCATCTACTATCCAAACTACAGATTGTACTATAATAGGCCCCTATGGGTAAGTTGGTACCTCAACTTCCCACACTTGCTTAAATGGTGGTAGCTATCTTTGAGAAGAGATGTGGTTGCTACACGCATCCGTCTAACAAGAATGATTAAAATGAGGCTTCAGAGGCATTTTTTATACTACTCATGAATGTGAAAACCCTAGACATCCAATAACCTAACCCTATAAGGTGAAACGCTAAAAGTCATGTGGGCCCCTATGGGTAAGTTGGTACCTCAACTTCCCGGGTTCGTAACTTTTGCATACGACCTCTGTTTTAGGTACGTGATAGCCCGTTGGAAAGGTATTTTATAGAAATACACATTTAGCCATCAAAATTTGAATTTGTCTATAGTTTGACTATGGTGAGACAAAAAAACAATTTTTAGGGCCCCAAAATTGTTACACGAAAATCCCCTTGCGGACAGGGGAATTCTCTCTTAGAGCCTAGAATTCTAAGACCAAGACAGAAAGGTGATAACTTTGATAACTGACATCCATTTAAACCTATCTAAGCTAATATATAGAGAAGAGGAAGAAGATGTACCTTTTTACGATGTTTGTCCTTGCCCAGTCCAAGTTGAGCTCTGATCCTCAAGCTCTTCAACAAGTCCTGCAATCCAATCAAAGACAAAGCATGCTTCCTATTATACCATGATTAGTTTGAAACTATATCTATCCATTAAAGACAATTTCATGTAGGTATACATGATCTTGAAGGAAACAGACCAAGCACATGTATTAATGAAAATAAAGCAAAGTGCTTACAACTGTAGATGCAGATGCATCGGCCTCACCAAGCTCTCCTTGTCCAACCCCTAGCTCAAATGATCCACAAACAAAATGACTATGCTTCACTGATATCTCCCTTATGAGATCATAATTTTTATGCCTTCAATGTCTCCCTCCTTATGAGATCATAAGTTAGGTATTTCTCAATTTCTCCATCTCCTCCACCATGAGAAGGCCTCTTTATATAAGCTTGGAGAGGCCTAACCACCTTAGAGATTCTTGGGATAGGTTTAGGATATTTCTCCATCAGTTGTGGATCCTTCCTAAGATCCATCCTTGACCTCAGATTCAAATCAAACTAACTTCATAGATAAGGGGGATCTTCCCCTGATTTTCTCAAAAGCTTAACACTCCTCCAGAATGGTGCACAAAGCACTACAACTCTCCCCCAAAGGAGGGAAAGGAGCGCTAGTACTCCCTGCTAGTGGGAATGGGAGCACTTCCCTTCAAAATTCAATTTAAGTGGTCTTTCTCAAGGCAAAGGATTTGTAATATTTGTCAAATGATTTCTCCTTCTTTAAACAGTCTCTCAGGGTTTCTTCAAGTGTTCCGTGTGATGTCGTTCGAGACACGACATAGGCAAGATGATAGTGTGATGTTTGCGACACTTGCGACACTTACGGCTAAAATACGACACTTGTAATGACGATAATAGGTCATCATTGAAGTGAGTAATTTTTATGTGTAACACATTTCCCCCAAAGTGTGAAGTTATAATACGGAAACTGATTACTGAAGTACTTTGTAGACTTTTTCAAGAAAGGGTATGGACTCAGAGAACCTGGCAGAAGTTGCACACAACCATCAAACAAATATTATGATATGTTTCAATCCCAAGGCAGCCATACCTATGATTGGGTGATAAGGACTTGCAAGGTATGGCCGCCATAAGATACACTGTGGATCCATAATTGTATTAACAAAAATTTATAGCCACCAAAAATACAATGTGGATCTATACTCCCATGACATGAACTGATCGTAGCCATGAAAAATACATAGTGGATCTACAAGAAAACAATACATAGCCATAGACCATTACAAAGTGGATCTATGTGATGATATATGTGTCAATATTCAAGAGAAACTCCATCACAACCTGGGTAAAGTACATATCAGAGTGATTACTCAACCCAGGGTATTCTTACCGGTCTTGATGTAGTATGAATATAACCATGTGAATAGATGTCCTGATGTCGAACATGGTAGAAAGCACTTGATTACTTTTCAATGAGGTAAACCATTAACAAGTGCAAGGGAAATCACCATTGATGTCAATGATTCCCAAGGTACCCTAGTACATTCCAACGAATGTGAATAAATGAGCTGAAGTCAAACATCTGTAGAATCATCCGATTAGAGGTCAATGATGTAAACTGATTGTCATAAGCGAGGAGGCCTTCCATTGAGGCATGCAGGTCCCAAGGTACTAATTGGTTTCTAAGTCCAATTCTTGGATAATGTGTTGAATTCGATAGGAACAGACTCGTCGAAGGAGGGCCTTGATGTATCCCCCATCAAAGACACGAAACTGACACAGAGATGTAAATTGGTGGATCAAATTAACATGGACTGACACGTGTATTGAAACAAGAAATTTGTGATGGTTGAATCTCGAGGAAGATACTTCCCTTGAACATTGAGGCACAACAGAAGAAACATGACATGGATCAAAACATGATATTGCAGTGGATACTATGAATTTCGTTGGGTGGCCCAAAGGAGTAAAGAAACTCAGAGGATTGGTTCAGTGCAGAGGTTCAACGGATTAAAATGTATGCAAAGACAAAGTGTCATGTTCAAGGGTGACTGTAAGAGTGACTTGTGATGTTTTCAAAAACTTCTTGGCTAAACCTAGCGACTTTGGCGACTCTGATCACTGACATCCCTTTAAACCTATCTAAGATAATCTATAGAGAAGAGGAAGAAGATGTACCTTTTTACGATGTTTTTCCTTGCCTAGTCCAAGTTGAGCTCTGATCCTCAATCTCTTCAACAAGTCCTGCAATCCAATCAAAGACAAAGCATGCTTCCTATTCTACCATGACTAGTTTGAAACCAGATCTATCCATTAAAGACAAGTTCATGTAGGTATACACTATATTGAAGGAAACAGGCCAAGCAGATGTATTAATCAAAACAAATAAAAGTTCTTGCAACTGTAGATGCAGTTGCAACATCTTGACCAAGCTCTCCTTGTCCAACCCCTTGCTCAAATGATCCACAAACAAAATGACTATGCTTCACTGATTATCTCCCTTATGAGATCATAATTTTGATGCCTTCAATGTCTCCCTCCTTATGATATCATAAGTTAGGTATTTATCAATTTCTCCATCTCCTTCACCATGAGAAGGCCTCCTTATATAATCTTGGAGAGGCCTAACCACCTTAGATATTCTTGGGATAGGTTGAGGATCTTTCTCCATCAGTTGTGGATACTCCCTAAGATTCAACCTTGACCTCAGATTCAAATCAAACTAACTTCAGAGATAAGGGGGATCTTCCCCTGATTTTCTCAACAGCATAACACTCCCCTAGAATGGTGCACATAGTGCTACAACGCTCCCCCAAAGGAGGGAAAGGAGCGCTAATGCTTCCTGCTAGTGGGTATGGGAGCGCTGACCTTCAAAATTCATTTTTAAGTGGTATTTCTCAAGGAAAAGGCTTTGTATTCTTTTTCAAATGACTTCTTCTTATTTAACCAGTCTCTGAGGGTGTCTTCAAGTGTTCCTTGTGATTTCATTCGAGACACGACATAGGCAAGATGACAATATGATGTTTTCAACACTTGTGACACTTGCGGCCAAAATGCGACACTTGTAATGATGATAATAGGTCATCATTGAAGTGAGTAATTTTGATGTGTAACAAAAACGACCCTAGAAGTACAAAAAAATGTGCTGACATGAAAACCTACAAAATAAGCCAGTTGGATTAGGTGGGAGGCTACCAGTATCCACCCAGAGGATGTGTAGGGCTTCAGACAATCCCAGAAGTGTAGAACCCACAATTACAAAGAAGTACAGAAGAACACACTGAAAAAAATGGACAAGAGGAGCCAGTTGGAATAGGTGGGTGGCCAGTAATATCCACTTGGATCAATCCTCACTGCTTAGGAAGAAATGGTATCCATTACGTTGACGTCCCCAATCAGGTGAGGAAACTGTTGCTGGATTTGGCCTTGGGTGAGCCACTTGCCTTGGTGTAGGAGTTTCTTTGCCTTGAGAACCCAATAAAGTTGGATACTCTGCTGGTGAGTGCCCTTGACCTGTGTGTCCACTATCTAATCAATGGATTCTTGTTCCATGTAGTTATGGTTGAGATCTTCCGATTTTAGTTGTTCTGTGATCTCTAAGGTGTCCAATAATGGTGGAAAATATGGCCAAAGGAGGTCCACATTGAGCACTGGGTTCAGGACAAGGAAGGGTGGAGTATTGAGCTCAAAATAATTTCTACCCACAACCTTGGTGATAGTGTAAGTCCCATAGCAAAGTGGGTGAAGCTTTCGATGGGGCTCTGTGATATTCTCCTTCTGCAAATGTAACCAGACTTTGTCTCCAACCTGAAACTGGTGCAGTACCTTGTGTTGATCATGGCACTTCTTGTACTTAGCATTGAGCTTCTGGAAAATATCCTAGACCTGTTGGTGGATGTGTTGAATCTGCTCAATGAATCTGGTGGATTTTTTGGTCTCATACTGAAAATGGGAAGAGTATGTCTATGTGGTGAAAAGAGGTAGTGCAACATCCATGGGACCCAAGGGTTGGAATCCCAGCCCCACCTGAAACGGGCTATGGCTGATGGAGCTATGGGGAGACCTGTTTTAACTGTGTTTAACATAGGGGAGACTCTCATCCCATGTACGTGTATGCTTAGAGTTGTACATGCGCAAGATGTGCACAATCATTCGATTGACAACCTCTGTTTGGTCGTCTGTTTGGGGGTGGAAAGAAGTGTATTTAGTGTGCTTGGTGTCCAATAGTGACCATAAACTTGACCAAAATGTGTTGAGGAACATGTTGTCCCAGTCGAAGATGTTGGTTTGTGGTATCCCAAAATGGACCCACAGTTGTTCGAAGAAGAGCTTGGCAGTATCTGTTGCTGTGATATTATTCTTGCAAGCTGTGAGGATGACCATCCTCGAAAACTGATCAACAACCACAAATATGCAGTCATTTCCTTTCTTTGTGGACGAAAGACCAGACATGTAATCCATTGAGATAGATTCCCAAGGATTCTCGGGAGTAGGAAGAGGGGTGTATAAGCCTTGCTTCTTGATGGCTGGACTAGAAATGGCACAGGTGGTGCATGATCTGATATACTTGTCAAAGTTTTGGCCAATAAAAATGTTTCTAAAGAACGACCACAATTTTCTCCATGCCAAAACTGTCATGCCATTCGACTATAGTGGACTTCCTAGATCAACTTTGCACGCTCACTTGTAAGAACATAGAGATGACCTAGATGGCATAATAGTCCATTTTGAATGTGAAAATCAGTGACAGTTGGACCTGTACCCAATAAATGATAGGTGGTGGCAAAGTCTGGATCTTGCTGATAAAGTTGGGGCCACTCAGATGTCTCATGTCCACAGGAATGGAGCACAATGGTGACTGCATCCATAGGATGAAGATTGAGGCAGTCGGCTACACGATTTGAGATCCATGTCTTATACTTTATGTTGAGATGGAATTGCTGCAGGTAGGTGGATCACTTCTGATGGTGTTCATTCTGCAATTTCCCCTGTGTCTATATGAACTACAGAGGATTATGATCAGTGTGGATGATTGTCTCCTTTCCCAAAATGTAATGTTTCCATTGACGACGGGATTGTACAATGGAATACATTTCCTTGTCATAGGTGGGCTATTTATGGAAAATATCTGAGAGTGTCTCACTATGGTATGCCACCAGATGGTCACGTTGAGTGAGAACTGCACCTACAACATAGTAAGATGCATTAGTCTCAATATTGAACGGTTTCTGCAGATCATCAAATGCTCGCTTTTGTTCCTTCCCCCACACAAAATTTTCCCTACCGCCGCCTTGGTCACCTGGCTTAGTGCCCATGCAATATGGAAGAATCCCAACACAAACCATCGGTAGAAGTTGGCCAGTCCCAAGAAGCTATGAAGCTCAGTTAGTGTGGTCGGAGTTGGCCAGTCACAAATGACTTGGATATTAGCTGGATCAACATGTACCCCATTCTCATCAACAATGTATCCCAAGTATTGGACCTTGTTGATGCCAAAAGAGAATTTTTCCAAGTTTTCATATATCTTGTGCTGCTGCAGAGTGATCAAAACCTGTTGAATATGTTGCATGTGCTCCTCCCTAGTTCTGTTGAAGATGAGAATGTCATGCAAATATACCACCATAAAGGAGTTGGTGAAGGGTCGCAATAAATAATCCATCAACCTCGTGAAAGTGTTTGGTGCATTTGTTAAGCCAAAGGGCATGACCAACCATTCAAAGAAAACTTCTTTAGATTTGAAGGTTGTGTTCCATACATCAGTTGGTTCTATGGGAACCTGGTGGTAGCCAGAGTTTAGGTCAATATTGTTGAAGAAAATTCCCCCCTTGAGTTGGTCAAGAAGCTCATCAATCCTAGGAATTGCATACCGGTTCCTGACTGTGATTTTATTTAAGTCTCTGTAAGGGGAGGAGTTGGGTTTGATGTGCCACTTTTGAAGAAGTTCTTGGATCTGACACCTGATTTCATCATTTTCCATAAGTGTGCAATGATAGACTGGTCCATTAGTTAGAGGTTCTAGTGTGCAATGATAGATTGGTCCATTAGTTAGAGGTGCACCAGGGGTCATATCAATTGGATGCTTGACTTGGTAGCGCGTCGATACCCCGTTGGGTGAGGAGAAGGTGTCTATTTATTATTACACAATCTCGTCCACTTGATTTTGATGCAAAGAGAGGCTCTGTGTAGAGGCCACAGATATGGCGATGACCTTATTCTTTCTATGAGCACAGATAAAAAAGAATACAAAATTCTTGGTCTGTGAAATGACCTTACTGCATTGCTTAGCAGAGGTTGAAGAAATAACGGTAGGCAACGCTACCTATGGTATCATGTACAATTGTCTACCCAAAGAAATAATAACATTGTGGGGTCTAAACTCATACACAACATGATGCTTCCACAAATATGGTTGTCCTAAAAGAACATCACAAAATCAAGGGGAGCAATATCACAAAATACCTCATCTTTGAAAGGCTTGATGCCGTAAGGTAGACGACACTATTGAATGACACAAAGATATCTTCCTTGGCGAAGCCAGCTTATGGTGTAGGGTTGCAGGTTCACTGTCATCGGTAGGTCCAACTTCTTGACGACCTCTATTGAAATCAGGTTCTTTTGACTACCTCTATTGACAATGAAATGAAGAGGAGCCCCCTTTACCCACATCTGTGAGTGAAAGAGGTGTTCCCCTTCCTCTATTTCTTCTGGTTCACTTGGTTGGATTTTGGTGGTAGTGACAGTGGCACTGGGTTCAACATCGATAATCCACTTCCCTGCTTCAGGATTTGATTCAGAATCAAAATTGGCCTTCGACTCAGAAGCCTTCATCTCGACCACGAGTGATTTCTTGGAGCAACATTCTTTAGTGTTGTGCGAAGGGATTTTATGGTACTCACACCATTTTCTCGTGTCCTTCTTCATCTTCTCATTTACCTTCTTGTGTTGCGGATCTTGGTTCGATCCCTTTATATGTGGTTTGGGGCCACCTTTTCCCTGCTTTGGCTGTGAGGAGTTTGCAGATCCAAACTCTTGCCTCTTTTGCTTAAATTTCTACTCGATCTTGACAATGTATCTATAAGTCACGCCCAATGATGCGATGTCCAGAAACTCCATTTCTGTTTTAATGTATCTATGAAAACAACCCTAGTATTTGAGCACCGGATGACACTCAGAGTATTTGATACCCAATTTGGTGCACAGGGTATGGAAAATATTGGAGAAATCTGGTATTGTGTGGTCCCTTTCTTGACGTAGGGTGGTCCATCTAGTATACTAGTCCTCATAGCTTCCAACAAGGTAGTATTGTTCTTTAATGGCATCTTGGAAGGAATCGCATGTAAGGGCCACCACAAATATTGCAGATTCCTCTATGGACCTTTGCTCAGAGTAAGTATCCCACCAGTCCTTAACATGGGGGACAACCTTGAGGAGTACAAAAGTAATATTTTCCCTATCAGAGAAATTGTGGACCGAAAAATACCCTTCGAGCAGATTCAACCATTTCTCTACAAAATTCGCATCTATCAGTCCTTCAAATAATGGAATATAAAAATTTACCTGTACTTTGAAGGGGGTTTCATGGCCACTTGATGAATATGCTTCTCTTGCGGGCAACCATTGAAGGATATGTGCAAAGTTGTCCATCATTTTGTTCCTTTGTCGCATGAGGGGTTCCTCGAGCAAAATTTTAATAGGATCTCCTACTCTATCAGATTTATTTTAGTCCCCCATGGGTTGTTGTCGGGTTCGATGTGACCGATATTGCAATGGATCGATTGGTTCGAGTCCCAAATTCTCGTCCCTAGATCTTGTCGGGGACATGCATGAAGAAAAATAAATGAAGAGAAGAGTAGACCACTCTGATACCACTGATCCAGATTTAGGAGCGAAACGAACTGATTACAGACTAAATACAATAAACATAGAGGTATGAAGAATAAAAAATATATCCAGTGAAAAATAACATGGAGATATGAAGAATAACTCAGATATCCAGTGAACAATATCTTCTATTAAATAAATGAAATAGGTTGAAACTGTAAACCTGTAGAACTAAAACACTTGCTCGAATGGTGGTAGCTATATTTGAGAAGAGATGTGGTTGCTACACGCATCCGTCTGAGTAGAATGATTACAATGAGGATCTAGAGGCCTTTGTGATATTACTCATGAATTCCAAAACCCTAGACATCCAAAAATCTAACCCTAGAAGGTGAAATTCCAAAAGTCATGTAGGCCCCTATGGGTAAGTTGGTACCTCAACTTCCCACACTTGCTCGAATGGTGGTAGTTATCTCTGAGAATATTTGTGGTTTCTACGCAAATTTGTCTAAGAATAATGATTACAATGAGGCTCCATAATACTTTTTGATATTACTCATAAATTCCAAAACCCTAGACATCTAAAAACCTAACCCTAGAAGGTGAAATTCCAAAAGTCATGTGGGCCCCTATGGGTAAGTTGGTACCTCAACTTCTCGGGGTCGTAAATTTTGCATACGACCTCCATTTTAGGTTTGTGATAGGCCATTGGAAAGGTGTTTCAGAGAACTACATATTCCACTATCAAAATCTGACTCTGTCTATAGTTTGAATATGGCGAGCCAAAAAAACAATGTTTAGGGCCCCAAAACGAACCTGGAAGTACAACAAGATGCGCTGACATGAAAACATACAAAATAATCCAGTTGGGCGGGAGGCCACAAGTATCCACCTGGAGGATGTGTATGGATTCAAATAACCCTAGAAGTGTATAACCCACAATTACAAATAAGTACAAAAGAACGTGAAAAAGAGACAAGAGGAGCCAGTTGGAATAGGTGGGTGGCCACCAATATCCACCTGGATCAAGAATTGAAGAAGTCAAATGCTTAGTTGAAGTTTGAAAAGATATCTAAAACTTTAAATGAGATCCTCAATTTCCAAAGGTCACACCATTCATTAGGACCAGTATTGGCTATGATGAAAAACAAAATACCCCCGAGGGAGATGTAAGCACTAAGGTCAAAAATTCATCTGAAAAGGAAAATGAAGAAAATCCTAAACGTTATGCCAATATTCTTAAACGCTCCATCAACAATGAAGGAAACAATAGGAAAGGAGATGATAACCAACATAAATCAGATTCTTCTCAAAAGAATGAGTTCAGAAGAGCCATTCCACCAAGAAGGCCTTTCACAACTCAATATCAATATCTCTTCCTTGGATACTATTTTTCTTGCAACAGTTTTGGTCACAAAGCAATATATTATATAGCTTATACAAGAAGTGACCATATGAGAAACATAAATATAGGTCCTTAAAAAACCTCAAAGGATGATGGGAGAAGGATGAGAGGGGAGGTATGGTGGGGTTAGAGAGTGTTGCGGGTCGGTGGGTATGGCGGGGCCATGGGGAGGGAGAGTGTAAAGGAAGTGGAGTGGAATCCCGCGGGGAAGAGAGGATCAAGATCGTGAGTGAGAGGGGATGTGGGAGAGGGATAGGTGTGGAGTATGGGAAATGAAGTGTGGATTCCTGTGAAGCACAATTTGATATTAAGTACGAGAAACTTGAGAATGTGTGAGACTAAGTGTAATAGAATTGAAAGTGAGAATGTGAGAGACCAAGTATTATTTAATGGATAAGAGAGGAATTTGAAATTAAGAGAAGAAGTTGAAAATGTCCAAGTATGGGGAATGAATAATGAGTTGTTCGAGAATATGAGATGAAGGGAATATGAAAGTATTCTCGAGACTAATATAAGAGAGGAAACTTAGTATCGAGAGAGAAATCAATTGTGTTTCACATGGAAGAAGTGTCTTTTCATGGAAGATCAGGTGGTTGGAAAAAATGAGAGTATCTTGGGCATACAAATTCAGATTTTGATTTTGTAAAATACATGACGAAGTTGAGACTAAGGGTTATCTCATGAGTTGATGATAATTCAAAATTTCCTTCTTCTGATATCATTATTATTATTATTATTCTAAAGAGATAAAAATCTAGGTGATCAAAGTTTTGGATCAACAACTGTCTGCACAATGCTTCACCTCATCCCCATATAATTCATTCATTTCATGCTCAGGAACATTAATTAACTTCTCATCAACTAGGTTTAGGATTATTCTTATATATGCAAGTGGGTATATAAAAAACAAAACAAGTTGTATAAATTGGCTCTTGTGCTATTCAGATACAGTTCCAAAAGCTTCATTGGCAAGGATGACAATGGACTCTCTATGGAAAATACATGTGCTTGTAGTGGTGGCGAGATTCTTTTCAGTGTTAGGTGTATCTTCTAATTCTAAAGGTGGGTCTAGTTAGATTCATTGCAATATTTGAATTAAAATTTTGAAAGAGAGGACACTGTTTTAATATGGGCTATAATTTGCAGAAATCCCATGTTCTTTCAACATTTTGGTTGTGTAAAGGAAACTACAATTTTTCCTCGGGAGACACCAAACAATCTGTGAGTGAGTTTGACCATTGATTTTAAGGACCCATTACCCTTATTCGAATCTCTAAATAGGAATTCTAAAATACCTGTGATATATCTATATCTATTGTGTATATATATATATATATATTGAATGGAGAAGAGTGTAGTTTCAAAAAGGTAATCCAACTCTTAGGTTATTGAAATGATTTGATTTATTTTGACAAGTGATAACCTTAATGAATTCAAAGGAAGCTTATGAGATCCTAACAATTTATTGCAAAGATGAGATCCTGCTCTCGATACTTGTACCTGGTTCTATGTCATCTATGACTAGAATAACCGTGTTATAAGTATGTAAACTTATATTTCTATGTCCATGTAGAGGTCCAGAAAAAACATTCTTGTGCGTCCTTTTAGTTTTCATTGTTCCTAATTTTTTTATGTTTGCAGGGACTTGGGCAACACAAATCTCTCTATTCGTTTGGTATCTGAGCTTGGAATTCTTGAACATTTACAACATCCCCAAGTTTGTTCTTTTGAATTTGGCATTTGTTGGTTGTCCTTTAGATGTTCTATCATCCATCACTCTAATGAAAACCTCCTCCAGTCCAATCCCTGGTGACTATAATTCATCAATGAATAAGTCAAAGGTTCCATTTATGATTTGTGTGCTCCTATTGTGTATGTCCAATATCTTCACAAATGGTCCATAACCAATTGATATGTGTATCGTTGGATTCCATGAAGGTCGGAGAAGTAGGTAATAGATGACATCGCAATCATCTTTGTGTGTTACACATGGATGGAGTTTTGTTAGTCGTTGTAGATCATAGCCATCCTTGACACCATGCTCCTCTACATTGTGGTTTATTCATATTTCCTCTTCCATGGGGACAACACCAAATATATGGATATCTAACACAATAACACCAAGCAACTCTGACTGAGAACACATTCAACTGATGATCTATTCTACAACTAAAACCTATGGGATTAATGTGGGTAGAAAAATATTCATTAACTCGCAAAAGTACTAGGTTGTGTCTCAGATTTTACATGGCTTTTGAGAATGTACAGTGTCTGTGTCGTACAATGTTAACTATTGATTAAGGTTGGTTGTCATTGATGTCAACCCTTGAAGAAAGCCCTGTAGCACAAAGGTTAGGAAATGGACCTGTTATCACCAATTCTTGTAAAGGGTGTGTTTTACTAAGAGATAAGCCCCTTTGGGTGGAAAAATGAGAAGAAGTGGGGTAAAAACACATTTACCCTAGGTTGGGGTGAAAATGCACAT
>JZKD02S1701470.1:277459-287859 GCA_000966675.3 Picea glauca | reverse complement strand
TGATGATATTATTTTTGGTAGTGATGATGACAGGTTAAGCTAGAAATTTGCAAAAGATATGCATAATGAATTTGAAATGTCGTTACTTGGAGAACTATCCTTCTTTTTGGGACTTTAGATACATCAAAGCAACCAAGGAATCTTTATTTATCAAACCATGTATATCATAGAAATGATAAATAGGTTCGGAATGGAAGATTGCAAACCAATTATCACTCCCATGCAAGCTAGTTGCAAGTTGCACAAAAATGATGATTCGAAGTCTACATATCAGAGGCAATACAGGTCAATGATTGGCAACCTACTATATGTGACAGCATCCAGACTAGATGTAATGCAGGCAGTTAGACAGGTGGCACAATTTCAAGCAACACCAAAGGAGTCACATGTGTTAGCAGTGAAGAGGATTTTCAGATATCTCAAAGGAATAGAAGAGTTTGGATTATGGTATCCAAAAGGAAAGGATATATCACTTATTGCCTACACAGATGCAGATTGGGCAGGTTGTATTGATGATCGACGAAGCACCAATAGATAAGTGTTCTACTTGGGTGAGTGTTTAGTATCATGGAAAGCAAGAAACAATCATCAATATCTCTATCTACAACCAAGGCAGAGTATATTGCAGCAGCATCATGTGGTACATAGGTTCTTTGGATGAATCAAACTCTGACAGATATACAGGTTAAGTATGATGATCCTATTCCAATCTATTGTGATAATACAAGCCCCATCAGTATTTCGAAGAACCTGTTGATGCACTCCAAGACGAAGCACATTCCAATCAAGTATCACTTTCTACGGGAGAAGGTTGCAGAAAATAATATCAGAGTTGAGTATGTGGGCACAAAAGAACAAGTGGCATACATCTTCACAAAACCACTTCCATGGGAATCCTTTGAATATCTTCGCAAGAGACTTGGAGTTATTTCTACTCCAAAATAAATGTTTTTGAATGATTATCTATAATGTCTTAGATTTACACGAGGAAGCACCATAAGAGGACAATTCAGTCAGGGGGAGAAACTGTGGATGGAAAGATACATTTTCCATTGATGACAAAAGGGAAGAAATTTATCAGATGCAAAGGACAGGCGAAGAGGACAGAGGCATGGTTCCAGGGGGAGAGATTTACCAGATGCAGAGGACAGAGGCATGGTTTCAGAGGGAGAATATTTATCAGATACAAAGGACAACGGCATGGTTCCAGGGAGAGCATGAGTGATATGATTTCAGTATTTCATCAGAGTGTTTCCATCAATGCCAAAGGGGGAGATTGTTGATTAAGGTTGGTTTTCATTGATGTCAACCCTTGAAGAAAGCCCCATAGCACAAAGGTTGGGTAATGGACCCAATATTATTTGATGTAAAGATGACTCATTATTGTCTTTTCATGGTCGATAATAATTATAAATGGATGAACTCCAAAGTGGTCCCCTTATGGTGAAATCCCTCACGGGAAGACGCTTTGTGGATTGAGTTATCCTAGAAGTATGGTTAGAGAACCCATTCTTATTTGTGCAATAATGAGATGAACGCCAGTGAATTTTTTAGTGAAACTATCCTAGATGGATAGTGTTTTTCATGCCATTTCCGGTGGTATGTGGAACGTCACATAACTCCTCACGGTTAGAGAGTTATGGCCATGAGAAGTTGGAGAACCCAAGTTTGGGTAATGGACCCAAGTTTGTTTAATGGATAACGGTATGCATTTTGATATATTTTCAGGTAATACTATTCTATATGGATATCACATGTCATTCCGTTTCTGGTGGTATGTGGAATGTCACATAATTCCTCACGGTTTGAGAGTTATGGCCTTACGAAGTTGGAGGACCCTCATATGTCATCTAGACGCCCCAAAAGGTCAAAGTAGTCAAAGTGGTTTAAGATTTTTTAAAGGTAAATAATAAAGTGAAGTGATGAGTGCACTATAATTCAAATTGAATACAAAATCAATTATTTAAATAATAAATTTAATGGAGAAATTAGAAGTGGGTTAACCCTAAAATAAGGAAAGTGGGCAAAGTGACCTAGAAGATGTTTTTAAGGAAGCTACTTGGAGAGTATAAATAAGAGACAAGGTTCTCTCATTTAAATCACACTTGAGCATATTGAATGCCTATAGGTGTATGAGGTAAAAAAAGGATATCTAAGCTGAATTTTTGAGGGAAGGTGAAGAAAAGAAGGCTAGAATTCAAGGAAGGATAAATTCTTTTGATGATGCTTTCTAAGGTATGTTATTTACAGGTCATCTCACCATTTTCGCAATAACATTTTTTCTAGAATGATTCAGACCGTGAAATTGATATTCCATTGAGGAAACATATCCAAGTATCTATGGTAAACAATTCATCTTGTGGGTCATTGTATTTTTGGATTTACACTCCGTGGAAAATAAGGTTTGTGACTAGTCCTGAAATTAGTCAAAAATAGGTGTTTCAGGTAAAACCATCATAACTTCTTCATAACAGATCCAAATTCAGTAAGACCAAATGTTTTGGTTAGAGTATAGTCTGTAGTATTATTTGTAATAGTTTTAGATCTATTCAAAAACATTCCGTGTGGGGCACACTCTACAAGGTCACTCTCTAGAATAAGACATAATTCAACAAGGTATGTCATTTTTGTTATAACTAATTTTTTGAGAGGTTCAAAGTAGTGACACCTGGAGGAATTACATAATACACACTGAAGAACATTGTGTATCAGTTTCATCTATGTTTTCATTACATGTACAAAGTTATGATTATTTCAAGTCAGGGTTGTTGACTAATCCAAAACTAGTCATGTGAGACTAAAGAAAAGTTTCATGTAAATGCTAGTCTCTTGTTTTTTAATGTTAAGGAAGGTTTGCAGGTATGTGATCATATACACCAGGCCTATTACAGAGTTATAAATCATATTTGTATGATGAAATTGATGAAGGATTTTGGTTGAGGTACAAGTTGGGTACATGGTTGAGACAAGTAGTTGATGAGTTGGCACATACATGAGGTGTACAGTTGATGATGTTGGTACATATTGATGAGTCATAGTTGATGAGTATTTGACACATGATTGGTACATACTTGGAACATGGTTGGTTGCACTTGCTTATGGTACAGGTTGTTTACAAATTGTTTGGTACAGGTTGGTGCATGGTTGATGCACTTGTTTATGGTACAGGTTGTTTACAGATTGTTTGGTACAGGTTGGTCCATGGTTGATGCACTTGTTTATGGTACAGGTTGGTGCATGGTTGATGCATTTCTTTATGGTACAGGTTGAGGTATAGGTTGATGCATGGTTCAGGCTTATTGGTATAGGTTTAGGACTGTATATCTCACAATGATAGTGTGATAGTGGTTCCATCATTCTACTTCTACTTCAGGGTGGTTGGACAGGGAAAGGACGGGTGGTTGTAGCCACCTTTCGGTTGTAGGCATAGAACCTAGGGGGTTGTATCCGCCTTCTGGTTGTAGCTAGAGAATTGGGGATTTGGAGCTTCCCTCAGGTTGTAGCCTGAGAAACTAGAGGGTTGGAGCCTCCTTCCAGTTGCATTTGGAAAACAAAGGAAGTTGGTGCTTCCAATTAATGTAATTCTTCAATACATTTAAGAAAATCATTATGTGGTTTTATCCCGATTTGGGTTTCCATGTAAAACACTGGTGTACTTTGTATGTGTGTGATTGTTCATTTCTTATTGCTCATTATTGGATAATAATTCTACATTGATATAACACTTAGATTATTTGGAAAAAAATGATTATAGTTACGCTATCACTGATTCACCCCATCTCAGTAATCTAACATTAACTATCACATATCCATCCCTATTAGTAAATATATATTAATTAACAAGTTGAGGGCATTGCAATGAAAATCAGAGAGGTAATGGGAAAAATATAATCACATATGATACAAGGCAATGAGGAATTGACACACCTTTCGGAGAGTAAAAAGGTATGTATTTCCCTTTTAAGGGATTTTCGGTATATATTTTAAATTTGCGATATTAAATATCATGCACAATAGATATTCATAAATTTAACATATATTGTATTTGATGTATATTTTAAATTTACCATATTAATTTTGATGTGCATTTATTGAGGTATCATCTATTTTGATATCCATTAATTTTACTCTATTCCTTGGAACGATAGTACACAATTATTAATTTACCATTTATATATAAAATAGCGTTTGCACTATTTATATATATTATATAAATAAATTGAGATAAACATGAAAAACAACATTGTATGGTCATAAATATTTCCCAACAATATTTTTTCATATTTCTATTGTCTCGCATCCTTTTCCGAAATTAAAAGTGTGATATTATTCTCTATTCAATATTGTTGACGGCAAGTAATTTGACATATTCTGGTTAAACATTTTTTATTTTCATGAAAAAATATTATTTTATCAATAAGTAATAATTTATTGATAAATGTGGGCATGTGATATATATATAAGAAGTAGGTAAGGTAGGTTTGGAATTTCAAATTTATCCTGCTTGTCAAGTGAAAATTTGATGATAGTCGTTTGTTTCTCATATCAACAATTTTACGTTTTATACAGATTCAAAAGTGTCAATTCTTTTTTTTTAAATCCAACTGAACACTCAATCTCCTGGCTAGATTCCAGTTCTATTTGACTATTCACCACCTATCCTCTATGTAAAAGAGAGCATTTCCCCATTCCCAAGCAAGAAACCATTACTTAATTAAATGCCCCTAGCAAGGATTTTTTAAGGGTCAGATCAAAACACCGATATAGTTGTTTGTTAGAGGTGAGTTAGCAAAAGCAAACTCACGAGAGTCCACAATGACTCACACATTTTCATTAATCACGATACAATGATGTATTCAAAGAATATATTCCAACATGTATGCCTTATTGCAGGGTCGTGATTTGATTCTTGGCCATGCCGTCATGAATTGGGAGTTTTATGTAATTCTGAAAAAAACAACATTTAAAGGTATTTGATAGGATTCATACATATATGTAACATGAAGTGTAACACAAAGTGAGAGCCTATAGGTTTTTTTTGGTCTGAAATCCTTTATATTTATAAAATTTTGAGTAGAACACTTGTTACTTTGACAGATTTTCAAATCAATTACTTGTGAATTGGGAAGCATCACTTTGATTTAAATATTGATAGATAGGGAAGGGAGAAGAGTTGGGCTAGTTATAGTGATCGAAGGGGGCTAAAGGGAGTCGGTGGTAGTGAGATAAAAACCCTAACCTAAGTATGTTTAGAGCCATATCTCTAAGCAACAATCCTATAGTATGTGAAGCTACAAAATTATTTCTACTCAAAAAATTACCAATCAAATTTTACAAAATGATTCTCACCCCAAAAAAACCAATGGATTTGATTATGTGAACCTACAAATCTACAAAAAAAATTGTGAGGAAATAAAAAACTATTCCATAAAATGCATGATTCTAACTAATTCAATTCAAATCCCAAGCTTAACGGATGATGGTTAGCCATCAAAGTGACCTGACCCAAGTGGAGCAACCCCAACAATAAGTAAAACTCTTGGAAGTTAATGGAGTGGAGTATACCTACCCACAATTGAGTAAGAAAAAAAGAGTTTGATTATAAAATTTACAAAATATTGGGTAAGGAAAAAAATTAAAATTTGATTATAAAATTTACAAGAAAGATTGAATTTATCTATTGGGATTTTGGGTAATACTGCGTATAAAAGATGCATACCTCAAAGTTCCTAAAGTATACCTTCAAACACAGTATGCCCGGACTGATGAAGAATGTTGCTTCTTTGATCAAGTTGATCAAATAGGAGTTTATGCTATTAAGGGTTTATGTGTGCACACAAAGTAGTAAGCAGAGCACGAAGAAGTTGAACATTCAATCTCTTAGAGAAGACTAAGTTGCAATGAGCCAATAGCTCCAACTAAAGTTTAACATGTTCAAAGCATGTCCATCTATAAGGATGGAATTAGGCCCGGAGCACAACTAGATAATTAATATAATTTTATTATCATCTAAGACGACACTACCATACATATCACAGATGGTCTCACACTCTACTCATTCACATAAATTTCATCAAAAGTTAGTAAATATGTGAAATACAAAAGGTTTATTTACATTTAAACTAATTGAAGAGCAATTAATTTATATGAGTATTTGTACCCTTTAGAAATTTTATATGAGTATTTATAACTGTAAGTTTTGGAGCAGGAGAACTGCAATATTTTTATATCTTTCACTATTTTTTAAAAAGTTGTAATTCCTATTCTTTATACTTATAGCTTTAGATATAAATGTAATGAATTCATATTGCATAGAAAATATGAAATTGTTTTGTTATATATATGTGGGTTAATTTATTTGGTTTGACTTTTTATGTCAAAATTGTAATGGAAAGAGGTCACAAGTTTGAATTTACATAGATCCCTTGGGTTAGGCCTACATGTTATGTGTCAACAATACTTACCTAGAGCGCCATTCACAAAATGTGAGGAAGTTCTTGAAAATGTATAGTTGGAAAATGTTTCCAAATTATATGTATGAGGAATGATGATGTTATTGATACTTTTGAATCTGAAGCACCTACAATTGGAAAAATTGTTTAAAGAATTACTTAAAATAATCACACATAGAAATCCATGTCAAGTTTATTTTAATCATAATTTTCAAATCACTTCTTATAGTAATAATGATATTTTTCTCGCCCGCAGGGGTGTAGACCGATTGGCATGTGTCGTGTAAATGGAAGGAAATGTAAAAATGAGGTCTCAAGTTCAATTCTCACCCCGATTTATCCGGAGACGTGCTTGCGGGCTGTGCGATTCTCCCTAGGGGTTATAAGGCGGCCAGTAGGATTCGACCACATGTCACGCGAGTACGATACTACCGCCGTTACCGATTCCCCTAGTTACAAAAAAAAAAAATAATGATATTTTTCTCTATTTTCTTCTTTATCTCCTCTTAACTAGAACTGGGGAATTTATATTGGGTAAAAGTTGTAGCCAAGCTAACAACAAAGTTACTTATACTTCATGTCCAATTTTTTTTTAAAAAAGTGGTGGCTCCTTGAATACCATATAGAAAGCTTACATATTTTTTTTTGGCAAAAAGTCCTAGTATTTCCTACAACTATAAATTCTAAAGAAAGCTCCTAGTATTCTAATATAACACATGATGATTGATAGCCTCATCCATACAAACATTTGATGGAACAAAGTATTTCTTTTCAATCTCCATATCTTCAACATATTGATGCATAGTGTCATCTTCCTTAAACTTCCCAAGGGTTGAACTCAATGACATTCTTTGGGTGGAAGTTCCTAACAAAGCTCCCTTACTCATATTCATAACCATATTTCTCAACATGCTACATTTTTATTCAAGAGTGGTTATCTATTGTTTCTATTGTACTAATGTGCTCATAATTGATGCAAATTGAGAAATAACCTTATGCTTATTATCATGTATCTTTGCAGTGACTGAAAAGATAGAGGTTATATTACTCTAAATTTTCCCTCATAGTTCTATAAAAACCTTTTGACTTCTTGCAGTTTCTTGTAATCCATTAGAACAAGACAAAGACCAGAACCAATAACAAATAAAATACCAGAACACTAAACTAGGCCCAAGAGCAAGAAGAATGTCAAATACCAGATGAAGAACCTTCATGCCTATAGAATCACATTCAGAATTTTCCCAATTTCACTGGAAACCTTGAAGCCTAGAAGCCTTGAACCCAATAGAATATCAAACCACCCACAGATGTAGTGTTCACTACTTGAGTCTATAATAACTAAGAAATAAATACAATCCATTCCACGAGGGATGAAACCAAATTCATATGAAAGATCACAAAAACCCTCTACACAAATGAAGCACAAAGATAGTGGTCCTCCAGGGTGGCCTCCTAGACTAAAATTAACTAGAAACAACAATCATAGAACTATGGAAAACAACACCTCTTACCAAACGATGGCCAAAAATCTGAAGCAAATTTCCAAGTTCCATAGAACACCTTCCTCTTTGTGTTTATGATATCCCAATGTGATAAATATAATCACCAAACTCTCATTCAAATTCATGTTTAGCCATAAATCCAAGCATGTGAGGGGGGGTATTCCAGTCCCATTGAATTACTTGCCTTATGTTGGAAATGAGGCCTATATGTATGAGAGACAAGGAAATTTAATGCAATGGTTGCCTTTGGATTCATTGGAATTCAATTAAGGTATGATTTGAGAGTCTATAGTCCCATTAATCTCAATAACCCCCACTTTTAACTAAGTGGGCTTATTATCATATCTATTTTCTTGTTGACTGTTCTCCCTCAAGACCTAATGAAATGTAATATTATTGAACTTGTCAACCTCCTTATGAGCCTGAGCTAGAATGGATGCAAGATTATAATCAACTAGTAAAGATTTCAAGATCATCTGGTTGATTATTGCACTTGAATCCCCCACAACAATCAATGGTTGTATTTGGAGGTCAGTAATTATATGCAGTCCTTGTATCAAGCCATATTCTTTAGCTTGATTATTAGAGGAGTTTTCCATGCCCTATGCATAGGTTGTTTTAGTTTGTTTCTCTGGTATCAATGATGATTCCTCCCACACCTAGAACTTATAACAACAACATGACTTGGGGTGCAAGCAAGAAGGGAAAGGAAATCCAACTAGACCCAGAGGAGCAAGGACATGAAATTACAGGGAAGAAAAGGACCAAGATGGAGATGTCATATAAAGTGTAAGGCTCCCATGACATGATCCCAACACGAAGCAATTAGAGTAGAAAATCTCTACCATATGAGTGTGTCTTTGGAATCCAAGAAACCCATTAAGTAATATGAAGAAACGATTAGAAGCAAGAAAGAATCCACATATAGAGAATAAATTGTGGAGGAGTTAGCAGGATGAGTGGATGATTTGAGATATTTATGAACTAGGGAAACCAAATTTACAGAACAACTGAATTGTTATGGACAGTCAAGGAACTACTATCCCAGGTCCTTGAGGACAAAGTTCTACCTCAAAGGAAACTCCTCAGAGAAATGGAGCTAATGAGGAAGAAAAATGTGATAATGAAGAAAAAAATAGAGGCACCAGGTCACTATGCATTTGGAATCATATTCAATGCCACCAACAAGCAAGGGATAGCAGGACGGGGTACCTCGGGAGACCATGGCCATGAGAAGGACATCGAAACATCAATAAATCCTATTGATATTGAGGAACACATGGAGAAGAATGGGATACCCCAGTTGTAGGAAATCCCACACGATGCTTCCACAATCCCAAATGGATAATTTGGGTTCTTTGTCTTCAATGCACCTTAACAATCTCTATTTTTTAGTTTTCATAGTTTATTAGTTAAAAAAAATTGCCATTGGACATATTCATACGCAAATAGAAAACAATAGCTCTGACTTAGACACATACAATGACAATAGATTTCAAAGTGGCAACTAGTTTAGACCTCATAGAACCCTCTTTGTACATTTTTGTCTATAATAGAAACTTAGATACTGACTTTGAAAAAAAAACAACACAAAGAATTAAAAACACTTTCTATTTCATTTTTGTACTTAATTAGATATTGAATCTTATTTTCAAATTATTTATAACACTTCACATAATAATAATAATAATAATAATTCACACTATGAAGCAACAATGTTTCCCATACGACATCAAATTTTATTTTATTTTCAATTTTTTTTTTTGAAAGAGAATTAGTGCGTTAGAGTTCGTGGAGAGTGACGAGAATCCGTTTGTGTAGCCAGATCTGGCCATGGCCGCCCTAGTGGGGGGGGATTCAGCCCCCCCCCCCCCCCCCCCGAGTTCAGAAGAGGACGCGTTCAAGAAACTGATTGCGAGCGGAGGCAAGCGCAAGATCCTGTCTACGGTTCCAAAATTCATAAAAAAGCTCGATGAAATCCCAGAAAGCGCCCTCCTGGAGACACAAGCGATCAAGATAGCCCTGTCTCTCTCTGAGAGAGGGCTGGTAGGCCAGTTTATGGGACTTTGTCCCTCAGCAAAAACCACCGAAGCTTGGGTCCAAAGGAACTGGAAGCCCCTCCTTAAACAAGGAGTTACCTGCTACCCTTTGAGCAGTGGCTTTTTTCTCTTCGAGTTTATAAACAAGGAAGACAAGGACCTCATTTTCAGAAATAGACCATATTTTATGGGAACCTAGGGGCTTTATTTGAACCGCTGGACCCCGGACTTTGATCCCATGATGGAACTGCCAAAGGAGGTACCTGTATGGGTCAGGCTCCCCAATTTGCCAGTTCACTGCTGGAACTATGAAGCTCTGCAAAAGATAGGGAATGGAATAGGAAAATTCATTGATAAGGCCGACAACAAGTCCATCTACAACTGCGCTAGGATATGTGTTGAAGTGG
>JZKD02S1701470.1:143620-158021 GCA_000966675.3 Picea glauca | reverse complement strand
ATGCATGCTCCAAAAATATTAAAGTGTATCAGATGGACATAAAATCATCTTTTCTGAATGGGGAACTTGAAGAAGAAGTCTACATTGAACAACCAGAAGGATTTCAGTTGTCAGATAACATAGATTATGTGTGTAAATTAAATAAGGCCTTGTATGGTCTAAAACAGACTCCTAGAGCATGGTACTCTAGACTGGATAAATATCTACATCAGGAAGCGTTCATAAAAGGAAGTACAAACAAAAACCTCTACATCAAGGTAACTCAAGATAGTATTTTATTAATTTAATTTTATGTTGATGATATTATTTTTGGAAGTATTGATGACAGGTTAAGCCAGAAATTTGTAAAGGACATGCAGGATGAATTTGAAATTTCATTACTTGGAGAACTATCCTTCTTTTTGAGTCTTCATATACATCAAAGAAACCAAGGAACTTTTATTTCTGAAACCAATTATATTAGAGAAATGCTAAAGAGGTTTAGAATGGAAGATTGAAAACCAATTATCACTCCCATGCAAACTAGTTGCAAGTTGAGAAATATGATGATTCAAAGGCTACAGATCAAAGGCAATCCATGTCAATGATTGGTATCCTACTATATGTGACAACATCCAGACCAGATGTAATGCAGGCAGTTGGACAAGTGGCACGATTTCAAGAAGCACCAAAGGAATCACATGCATTAGCAGTGAAGATGATTTTTAGATATCTCAAAGGAACAAAAGAGTTTTAATTATGGTATCCAAAAAGAAAGGATTTATCACTTATTACCTACACATATGTAGATTGGGAAGGTTGCATTGATGACCGACAAAGCACTAGTGGAGCAACGTTCTACTTGGGTGAGTGTTTAGTATCATGGATAAGCAAGAAACAATCATCTGTGTCTTTATCTACAACCGAGGTATATTATATTATAGCAACAACATGTTGTACACAGGGTCTATGGATGAAACAAACTCTAATAGATATACAGGCTTAGTATGATGAGCCCATTCCAATCGATTGTGATAATACAAGTGCCATCAGTATCTCAAAGAACCCGATGATGCACTCCGAGACAAAGCACATTCTAATCAAGTATCACTTTCTACGGGAACAAGTTGCAGAAAAGAACATCAGAGTTAAATATGTGGGCACAAAATAACAAGTGGCAAACATATTTACAAAACTGCTTGTTGGCAGCAGGACGAAATGGAAAGAAGAAAGGCCGAAGTGGAAAGAAGGACGATAATGGGGAAAGAAAGCATGCAGAAACTGAAGTAACAACTGGAGGGAAACACAACACGTGCACATGCAAGGAAGCGTGCACAAGGAAAGCGACAGTTGGAAGGAAGAACAATGTGTGCGCATGGGAGGAAGACCTAACGTTGGTAGGGTTAGGGTTTTTGTAATACATTGTAAACAGCTAAAGAGCCCAATAGATATAAATATAGATACATAGGTATAATAGCAGGTTCCCCTTTTTGTTGTGTAAGGTTGGTTCCTGATTAGTTCACTTTTGTATTGTTCATATTGGTTATGTACGAGCCAATACGATATGCTATGTTGTGATGAACTATTTTGTAAGATGTTGAGATATAGGGGAGAGGAGAGAAGGAAGATATGAGGATTAGACCGCAAGCTGAGGAGCTTGGTGCGATCTAGTTCACCTCACATAGATCTTACCCATATGAGGAGAATTGTAAGCACGCGTGGCACTGGAGATGCAGAACTACCAT
Source organism: Picea glauca (assembly GCA_000966675.3). Taxonomy (NCBI): domain Eukaryota; kingdom Viridiplantae; phylum Streptophyta; class Pinopsida; order Pinales; family Pinaceae; genus Picea; species Picea glauca. The sequence continues at coordinate 156,297 of JZKD02S1701470.1, read as the reverse complement.
AATAAAAGAGTCGAGAGCCAAATATTTTTGGACGTAGCCCAGAAGGGGGTGAACCATGGTAATATATATGTAATGTGATGAATGCATGCATGTCTTTACTTTCTCTCAGAAGTTAATTGTTGTGCTTAATGAATGCGTTATTATATTGTTATGGAATACGATGGCGTGTTAAGGGAATAAACTGTGAAGACAATGCATAATCATGAATAATAGTAGATTGAAATCACCATTTATAATAGATGGCCCTGAATAATGAACCCCTATCTCATACTCAGTCTTGGGTTGTAAACACCTAAGTCTTACAACCACACATTTAAAGCTATCTCGGGCGAGACTGCACAGTGCATTCTGTGTGTTGTGTTTCCTTCTGGTACATCAGGAGGGACGATAGTTTTAGAGGCTTTGTTGGAAACCCGAAAAGACATGAAACCTAGGCCAATAACTTAGAAGATAGAGAAGGGAGAATAAATAACCAACAAATGGTTCCGTTGTCATTGGAAGGAAGAAGAGGAGGACTGAGTAGAGGAGATAGATTGAGCGAGAAAAGCACAAAGAAAAGAAGAGAGTAATGAGACATTAGAAGGGGGTGTTGAGACCGTGGAAACCCACAAAAGAAGAAATCAAATCTTGTTTGAGAACCAAAGAGCTAGAGTTTTCATAAAAGACAATAGAAACCCTAAAATCACACCGCGCAAATATCTGGACAAATACATGTTTACTGATTTAAACGAAGTCTTTTTCTGTGATTTTCCGCATCTACTACAGGAGTGGATACTAAGGTTGAAGGATAACCATGCGATGAACTGGATTCAATATCTAGATTGGACCCCAGTACAGATTGAGCAGTTACACTAGGTGAACAACAAATTCACCCGTGCAACAAAATTCTAGATTGAAAGTATTGTTGTAGGGTTCATAATAGAGTTTGTAGTTGACACAGTGAAGTCATACAACATAGCAAAGAAAGAATTTCTATGTGAACCTCGAGGAAGGTACATTCGATCACTGTATACTTCTATCAAGATATTGTTATATAAAAAAGGTGTAATGACAGTGGAATAAGACAACTAAACTTCCCTGATTGCATGGGGGAAGGGGGGAAGCACTGATAGAAAGGGGATAAATGGAAGGAGGTAAGAATAAAGACAAGGAGGAGGAACCCTTGGACCCGATCATGATGGATGATGACCAGATCAAGTGGATCTTGGTGTCATTAGGAAAGACACGTAGTTGGAGTACCCTACCAATATAAGGTGAATACCAAGAAGAGAGTCGTAGCTGCAAGGGAAGGCTTGGTGAGTGACGAGGAAGAGGTAGAGGATATCTGGGATGTGGAGCAGATTGAGGAAATCCTGCGTACAACATACGAGAGGAAAACGAGAGGTCAAAGAATGGGAGGAGAAGGTAGCCATCCTATTCATATTAATGTCAGTGTGGAACCCATAAAACCATGTGCAACTAATACACCAAAGAGAACACCACTGTTTAGACAACCGAAGTTCGGAGGAAGTCCGACAGCAAGAAGTACATCTACACAAGGAGCAACAACTGGAGGAGCTAGTTCAGGCAGCACTAGTCAAGTATCGACACCGTGCGGTGGAGGTAGTAGTTCAATATTCAGAATGGCAGGACACGATCCCACTATAAGATTATCAGAATTTCGAGGAGAAGAAACAGAAGAAACTGAGAAGCATTTGTTCATTTGTGAAAATATATGGGAAGAAAAACAGATCACTGATGAAGATACCAAACTCGTGCAGCTAGCGATTACACTAAGATACCGTGCACTAGACTGGTACATGAGCCTAAACACAAACAGTTCCCCTTGGACAACAAGGACACTGGAAGACATTAAGAAGTTACTGATTAATGAGTTCCAAAAGCCAAGCTCAGAGGATCAGTACATGAACGACATGATCAAAATAATACATAAACTAGAAGAATCAGTATGGGAGATTGATTAGAGATTCAAGCGACTGAAGGGAAAGCTAAAATACCTTATGACCGATATGCAACATCGACACCTATTTGTCAACTCACTACTACCACACTTAAAATACCCTTTACGACAACAGAAGTTTTAGACGCAGGCAGAGGCTCTGCAGTCAGCCTTGCAACTGGAAGAGAACCAGTACCAGAAGACAGACCCAACTGTTGAAGAATTGAAGGAGGATTTGAATAATCTGACGTTTCATCTAAACCAGAACAAGAACAAGGACAAATGAGAAGTCGTTTAGTGTAACACATGCAGGACAGAAGGACACCAAAAGAACGAATGTCCAACATTTGCGCAGTATATTGCAACACGAATTCTAAATCCATTACCAACGGGAGGATTATGGTGTGAAATATGCAAGAAACTGGGTCACGACCCTTATCACTGCACGATGATGTAGAAGTACCAGACAGTACCAAAGAGTTCATATTACACCTTTTGCAAGTCAGTGAGCCACGATGATAAATATTACAAAACTATGGAGCTGATGCAGGAAAGAACATCAGATGCATATAGGGTACAGGCTGAAATGATGACTGAGCAAGCAGCGCCACAGATCAATCCGGCCCTAGCTCCATACAACATTGCATAGTAGCAGTATAATACTACACAAGAACCATACATTAACGTACAACCGCAGTACAACCCGACACAGACCTAGTACAATACCACACAATACAATCAGGCACCACAGTATAACACGCTGAGAGTTGATCGAGTAGGATACAAAGGAGGAGGACAAACCAAAGCAGGTTTCAGACGAGGTATAGAACCAGTCATGTGTCACAATTGTCAGCAACTGGGACATTATGTATGGGAATGTCCACTTCCACTAGAAACTTGTATGTATTGTCGCACATCGAACCACTATACAGAGCAATGTCTGACACTACTAGTAAAGATTCAGGAAAAGAGGAACCAGAACAATCAGAATGTTCAGTGGATTTTAGACGAAGCAAGGGACGACAGACGAAATATAAACATAGTTACCTGCGGAGGAGATAAAACAGGCACTGACGCAGTTTGACAGGAACCAACGTAGAACCAATGGGTAAAGAAGAACATCGAACCAAGAAATCAGTTCGACGCGCAAAAATAAAAGGAGACCTTTAAGGAGGCCAGACAAGAATTTTAGAAGGAGGACACAACGTCGACTTCCACTGCACAACAACACTAGGAAGCACTAGAATGTGAGATGCCTCCATCATTGGATCATTCCAACGGGATGCAACCCATGGGACAAATAAGTACAATCAAAGGCTTTTTGCAATCATGTGTGAAATTATTAAGTGATCCATCATTTGTGAAAATATTGCAAAACATTCTAGAAAAGTGTAGCAGGGAGACAGAAGGAAAGATAGAACCTAAAACAGTTAATCACCTACACACAAAAAGAAGAACAAGTATGGAATTTAGACTGAATGCTAACATTGGGGATTTCAATATGGGAGACATTATACTGGATCTAGGATCCGAAGTGAATGTATTACCAAAGAAGACATGGAAATGCATGGGAGTACCCTCATTGGGATACTCACCTGTTCAATTGAAACTAGAAAAAAAACACAGAGTCCTACCAATAGGTAGACTGAAAGGAGTGACAGTAGATCTTGATGGAGTGCACACTAAAGCAGAATTTGAATTCATTGAAATAGTAGACGACACAACACCCTACCCGACATTTCTTGGTCTGGATTGGGCGTTTGACAACCAGGCCATAATTGATTTGCAGACCAGGAAAATGACATTTGAGTTTGGAGAATATAGGTTCATCATGCCATTAGACCCATCTGAAGGGGAGAGGTTTGTAGAACCTACTTGCCTAGACTTAGAGTAAATCAACCAGTTTTAGAGAAAAATTGTGTGGGATGAGGATTACATAAATCCAACTGAAGACGAGATACTCAGTTGGAGGAGCATTACTTCATGTGCAACAGACTCAGAAACCGGTTCAGAGAACTAGCAGCAGAGGCTACACGAAGTATCCACGTGAATATGTGCAAGAATAGATCACACAGTAAGATGGATAGGCACAAAAATCAGAGAACCACCCAGTTTCCATGGAATAAATGATTTGGAAACATTCTTGACATAGTACGAAGATGTAGTGTTGGAGAACCAGAGACTGTTATCACTTGACTTATAACTAAGGGCCACACCATCAATATGGTGGGGTGCACACAAAGAGACAATCATAGACTGGTATCAATGTAAGAGGTTACTGCGCATAAGGTTCGATGCATAACTGGAAAAAAATACACAACAGAAATATGAAGGACACAGAGCACTAGCAGAACACTTGGAGGTGTGTAGAACGCTATGGAAAATGACACCACCAGAGGAATGGCCTCACCACTTCATACATACTCTAGAAGGCATACTAGCGAATTGGTATACGGATCAGGAATTGCACAAAGGAACTACAACATGGAGGACATTGCAACAGAACTTCACAGTCACTTTCTCATTCGAGCATGAGAACCCCAACATAGACGCAACCCTTAAACGGATCAGAGGATTGATATTCATCAAATAACCAAAAATAGACTTATCACATAAAAGAAACAGCAGAATAAGTAGACAGTCAAGGAACTACTGTCATGTTACCATGTAAAGAAAGAAAACCTGGACGAATATGATCCGCGCGATATTCATATTGAAGAAGTAGAGGGAGAGAGAGATGTGGAAGGACCACCCATCAAATCAAAAGTCATTTCTGCACCAATCAAGGTAAAGAAAGTTAACATCAGGACAGTCGAGCAACCCAAAATGGCCAGCATTGGAGATTACTGGGATGAGAAAACAATAGAAAGTATCACAAAGTTGTTACGTGAATATAATGACCTCTTTCCCACAACATTCACAGAGATGAAGGGTATAACCAAAGAACTGGGTGAAATGAAGATACCACTCAGACTTGAAGTGAGACCTATTAGACAATGACCCTATAGACTGAACCCTATATATAAATAGAAAGTTAAAGATGAGATCGACAAGATTCTCGAAACTGACATCATTGAACTAGTTGAGGAGTCAGAATGGATAAGCCTGATGGTAGTACAGGACAAGAAACAAGGAAGAGGGATCAGGATATGCATCGACTTGAGGAAATTGAACGATGCATGCAGCCTACATGACCCGTTTCCTACACCATTCACAGACGAAGTGTTAGAGAACATGGGAGGACATGTGGCTTACTAATTCACTGATGGATTCCCGGGCTACCATTAGATTAAGATAGCATAGGAAGACACACACAAGACCATGTTCGTGACAGAATGGGGATCTTATCAGTACACAGTCATGCCGTTTGGACTTAAGAATGCACCAGCAATATTTTCCAGAGTGGTCATCACCACATTTAAGGAATTCATCCATCGGTTTCTTGAAGTATACTTGGATGATTGGACAGTATATAGCCTATTGAAAAACCATGTGGAAGTTTTACAGTTGATTTTAGAATGATGCAGACATTGCCAGATATCACTAAACATCAAGAAATGCATATTTGGAACACTGTTTGGAATACTATTGGGCCATATAGTATGAAAACAAGGTTTATTGGTTGATTTGACAAAGATTGCAGTCATTGTTAACTTGTCAGCACCAAAACCAGTCTGTTAGCTCAGAGCAACGTTAGGCCATACCAGATATTACAGGAAATTTATCAAAGGATATGCATAGATCATAACACCAATGGAAAATCTATTAAGGAAGGATACAAAGTTTCAATTGAATGACGAATGTAAACACGGTCTGGATACCTTGAAGGAAAAGATGGTCATAGTGTTGATATTAGTATTTCCAGGCTGGGAAAAGACATTCCATGTGCATGTAGATGCATCAAAAATAGCACTCGGAGCTATCTTGGCATAGCCAGGAACAACAGACTTGGATCACTCGATAGTGTTCGCAAACATAAAGTTATTAGACTCAAAATAGAATTATAACATGACAGAAAGAGAAGGCCTAGCCATGGTCTATGCACTGTAGAAGTTCAAGCATTACCTATTGGGGAAACACTTTAAGATGTTCACAGATCACTCAACCCTGAAATACCTATTCAACAAGCCAGTGTTGGGGGGGAGAATTTGTCAATGGTTACTACTATTCCAAGAATTTGACTTTGAAGCAATAGTTAAACCAGGAAAATTAAATGCAAGACCTGACCACCTATCAAGGGTCACAAATGGAGCAGAACCTACTAACTTAGAAGACAACTTTCCAGATACATAGTTATTCTCAATACAAATTTCTGATGAATACTTCGCAGATATCATTTAGTACTTGATTGCAGGTACTACACCGCAAGAATATACCATCGTGCAGAAGAAGAATTTGGTAGTCTGCATGACCGACTATCAACTGATTGCACGACACTTATATAAAATGGGCGCAAACAACATTTTATGAAGATACGTATTAGAGCATGAAAGACTAATAATTTTAGCAGAAGCCCATGAGGGAATAACAGGAGGACACTATGTAGGGAAAGCTACCGCACAGAAGTTATTAGGCGCAGGACTATGGTGGCCAACGATTCATAGAGACTCGAATGAGTATTGTCAAAGATGCAATGTCTATCAAAGGGTAGGCAAACCCAATAGAAAAGATGACATGCCAATATGAACACAAGTAACACTATAGGCATTTGAAAAATGGGAAATCGACTTTGTGGGACCAATTAACCCACCAACCAAAATAACAAGGGCAAGGTACATTATCACCGTGACGTAATATCTAACAAGATGGGCGGAAGCTGCACCAATAAAAGATTGCAGCGCAGAGACAACAACACACTTTTTTTTTGAACAAGTAATCACTAGATTTGGGTGCCCAAGAGTTTTGATGAGCGATCAAGGCACACACTTCATAAACAACACCATCTGCATGATGACTGAAGAGTTTGAAGTTCATTATCAGAAGAGAACACCATATCATCCACAGGCAAATGGCACAGTGGAAGCCTTCAACAAAATTCTGGAGAACACACTGGCAAAGATTTGTAACATCAACAGAGATGACTGGGACCTCAAAGTACCAACAATATTATGGGCCTACAGGACTACATGCAAAAATTTGACAGGGCACACACCATTTAAATTGGTTTATGTACAAGAAGCAGTAGTGCCATTTTTAGTACCCAGGTTGCGCGTAGCAGATATCACAAAAATGACAGAATGAGGTGCAATACAGGAGAGACTGAATTAGTTATTGACCATGGAGGAAGACCGAATCTTGGAAGGATTCCATCAACAAGTGCATAAATCAAGAGACAAATCTTGGCACAATCGACACATCAATAAGAAAACGTTCAAGGAAGGAGATCTAGTATTGATGTATGACATCAAATCATTTCAGCACCAGGGATAGCTTAGAATGCATTGGTTAGGACCATACGAAGTAAAATTTGTCACAGATGGCGGAGTTGCACAGTTAAGAGATTTATCAGGTGCAAAACTCAGAGGAATGACCACCGAGAGTCGATTGAAGTTATATAAGGACAATCGACCACCCACCGCGCAGTAAAAAAAAACAAAAAGAGCAAAAAGGAAACAAAACTAAAGAAGGCACAATACACCAGAAATAGAAAGGCCACATGAAGTTAGAAAAACAAATTCTGCAAAGACAAGAACAATGGTTATATAGAAGGGAAAATAAGCGAGAAAAGGAAAGTCAGCAAAAGCAGTACGACAAGACAACACTAAGCATAATTAAAGGACGACAAGGATCGATGGGACATCACATTAATTGTGCCAAATGGAGATGGAAAAGAAAGATTAATGGAAAGTACGAAACTATCGCAGATGCACTGAATCCACAATTATGGTGCATTAAACCCATAATGAAGAAAGCGTCCTCGACAAGCTTCATGGTAAGCCAATACAACACACGAGCATGGGAGAAACTAGTCTATTCGCGAAAGGAGAACAGACAGAGAGTAATAGCAGCCAAAACGCATAGAGAGAGACTACATAGATCATAGAAGTTAGTCGAACCCAAAAAACATTCGACAGTCACCACCATGGCACCACCAAAGCCAGCAGAAGCAAGCTAGACTACGAGACCAACTAGGGTTCAACCTAGGTCACGAGGACCATTGGAAGAGAATTAACAACAACAGATGAAGATCGTCGATATCAATGAAATCCCATCCCCAGAGACGATACCGATAAATTCTACACTGATTTTGGAAGAGATTCAACAACCAGAAGTAGAGGCCATGAAAGTGGATACACCCATAGCGGCGAAGTAGCATCAAATCCAAGAAGAAGAAACCCAAAAGGAAGTGCAACCAAAAATCACCGAAGCATCCTTGGAAGTTAATGGAATGACATAGAATCTGGAAGCAATAGTGGAGCTAGATGGGTCTCAAACAACCATCTCAGGACAACCAGCAGGGGAGACCACTGAAGATGCCTCAGCTTGGCTAGAATGGATGATGGGGGAGAAACTGGAAGCTGCTGGAACTTTGAACCAGCCACCGCAGTAGGAAGACAAAGTACAGATACCAAGCTCACCCCGCAAGAAACCTGCAACATAAATTTTTCTACCACGCATACCAGCTAGAGTACAGGTAGGACCAAAGCTACTGGGCCATGTCAGGAAGCTCAAATATTTAGACCACGATGTATCATATGAGACCAAGTTCCCAGAACTTGCACAGAGGGTCTTTATACACACCATAGGCATGACTCATCTTGGAGCCGATTAACCAACCATACCAGTGGGAAAATGGGCTGGAGAAAACATGAATCTTAGGTCTATTGAGCCTACCACATTTTGGCAGAGGCCAGTACGCAACATCATGCTTCAAGAAACTGTTAGCAGTCACACATGGAGGGGACACATGGCTGGAAAAACCCGTCCCCATAACTGTCGAGCTTATCGTGCAAATAATAGGGTTACCAACCCGGGGTATGGATCCCGCGTTGATTCTAGATGAAAAATCCAAGGAGAAAGCGACGGCAGAAGAAATGAAGAAGAAGTATGGAACCGCTAGGGGAATGAGAGGCATCATTATCAAACGAATCAACAATGCAGCCACACAGTTGGGTGCAAAACTCTTAGCCTGTAAATTGCTAAGAAAATGTTGCAAAGAGGAAGTACCAGCTAGAGTCATTGCAGTTGCATCTCAGTGCGTAGAAGGCACCTCAATGAGTTGGGCGCCATATTTATTGAACTTATTCCAAGAGGACTACAAGGATGCACAGGACCTAGGCACAGAGTTCCATTACTCATGGTTGATCACCCTAATAGCCTTCATGGGATGGCGAGAACCAGGGTATGTAACTTTTTGTACCATACCACAAACAGCGGGAGAAAGATACCTATTGTTGAGAGTCGTGCCACATGTCAGGCATAAGAGGGAGAATGAGATCATATTTGAATCATACCTATGAGACATACAAGAATCCATCATTCGATCATGGAGAATAACACTAGAGGTTGTCGCACGATATGCAAACATCGCCAATTTCCAAGCCACACGTCAAACAATGTGGATACAAGCAAGGAAGGATCCAACTAAATAGTGGCTAGATATGTGCTACTGCATCACAGAGGGTGACATCGACATGTTCATCAGTGAATGTCCCAATGAATGGAGGATCCAAGCCATTACCTGGGAAGTACCGAAAAGAACAACAGAGGGAGAGCCAGAGCAGGTGAAAATGCAACCTCCGAAAATCCAAGTGCCCAAGAAACCAAGAATGGGCCAAGGCAAGCTGACTCAGGCAAACAAAGGGTCAAAGAAGACATGAACCCAGAAGGGGAATAAAGATACTACACAACCGAATAACAGACAGTAGAAACAAGCTGAGGGAGCACAGGAGACCACCCCAAATCCCAACACACAGGAATTAAGGGGAACTAAGAAACCAGTCGCGGAGGCAGGAGGTGTGCGCAAAACATCAAAAGTGCAATGAACATCACCAGACTATATGATCACAGAGGATGATGGGGAAATTATCAGCATAATGGTTTAGGATTTTCTAGCAGAGGACTTTGACCATGCAACACATCATAGGGACAAACTGAAAAAAGAGTTGGCAGAAGTGGGGGAGTTCCTCAAGAAATTTAGGGAAGCACAGATAGAAAGCCTCAATAGGAGAATAGAGCCATCATTACTACAGACAGAAGGAAGAGTGCAAGAGGAAGATCAAAAAATAGACAAGGGGATATTGCAACCACACACAACATTCCATATCAACCCTAGCATGTTGTGCATGGATGGAATTGTCGGGCAGACACCCTTGAAAGACTTGAACCAGATCCAACTTGTGTTGAAAAGGATACCATCAAGGGAATTACATAGGTTGCAAGTGAGCATCAACCACGAGGTACAGTCTCACACACGCAAACACTTAATCTAATTGAAGCAAGAAACAAAGGAACGAGATGAATTGAAAGTAGGCTACGAGAAGGCCAAATTTGAGACCGAGGAAGAAAGGGAGCGCCTAAGAGGATTGGAGCAGAAAGTGGCAGGAACTTATGAGAATATTCCACAGGCCACACAGAACGCGTAAGTTACAACCACAAAAAATATTGATCGGATTGCGCAAGCAATTAATCAATATCAGTAGGAGATAGAGAATCTATGAGAACATCTCACACCAACCACTTCACCAGCAGTTAAGGAGAAAATGAAACAGGAAGAAACAATGCAGCTGCAGGAAATAGAGCAGCAGGTTAGCACAATAGTTGACTTGTTTGATAAAGCATCACAATTTTGGACAAGGTTGGAGGAGGATCCACAGGTCCAACGATGGGACCAGGAAGACAAAAGGATCAATGCAACGATCCAAGAGCTCAAGCAGAGGAAAAAGACCATACCAATCCCAGAACAAGTTAAAGGGACGCAGGAGATGAAGAAGATGCAGGAAGAACTCATCACTGCACAAATGTATAAACAGGAGATCTAGGCTCAAATAGAGCCATTGCAGGAATGGGTAGTTGAAGTACTCTCACAGGCAGAGGTAGTTAAGACACAGATAGCACAGACCTAGGCAGAATGTGTAGGATTGATCATCGACGAAGTTGCAGCCCAGGTAGTGGACACCATCAAGGAGAAGATGACGCACGCAGTGACAAAAGCAGCAAAGCTCAAGGAAAAGTTCCAGACGATCACCAAGGAGACCAAGGAAGCTCAGAAGGATTAGGTGGCTTGGGATGAGCCAGATGTCAGTGTTGGGGGCCTGTTGGCAGCATGCCGAAATGGAAAAAATAAAGGCCGAAGTGGAAAGAAAGACAATCGTGGGGAAAGAAAGTGTGCAGAAACTGAAGTAACAACTGGAGGGAAACACAACATGCGCGCATGCAAGGAAGCATGCACAAGGAAAGAGACAACTATAAGGAAGAACGACATGGGTACATTGGAGGAAGACCTAACATCATTAGTGTTGATACTGAGAGGTGTTGGTTGTGGAGCCTGATTATCTTCCTGATTCAGAGGTCTTTTACTTTTAGCCATGTTTATACCCCATGAAGTATTTACACCCTAGAAGTATGTACACTCTTCCACGCGGGGGAGTGCAGAGGGGGGGTACCCCTCTGCAGGGTCCGGGGGGGCTATCCCCCTGACTGGGGGGTCTGGGGTCGAGCGTCCCCCCGAAGGAAAAATTGCCTTGTAAATGTATATTGTAATTTCATTGTAAATCTGGACCATTCATTATAAGGTCGCAGATCTAACGGTAGAGATTATATTAGGGTTTTTTCCCTAGAAGGAAACCCTCTTTTATGAGCGAAATGTATTGCGGCTATGATTGATGGTGAATATTGTATTCTAAGAGAGGAGACTGTGAGAGAAAGAAGAGGAAGTTACAATGGGTTTTGCCGTAGGTTGTATCCCTTCATTTGTTGGAAAATAATAAAGGAAGGACCTAGCAATTTCTCTGGTATTGTGTATCTTCTCTCTTGTATTGTGTATCTTCTGTGTTTTGTTTCCGCATTTGTTTTATTTTATTGCTTCGCGGTCCTATTTTTCTAACAACTGGTATCAGAGTGAAAGGTAATTCGTAGGAAAAGAGGGTTCCTGGTTCGAGTGGGAGCAATGTCGGAAGATGGAAAGTTTAGGGTCGAGAAATTTAATGGCCAAAACTACTAGTTATGGAAGATGTAGATGGAAGATTATTTATATCAAAAGGATATATTCCTACCATTGGGTGGAGTAGCAAAGAAGCCGACGGCCATGAAGGACAAAGAATGGGAGATTCTTGACAGAAAGGCTCTAGGAACGATATGACTGAGCCTGGCAACGTCGGTGGCTTTCAATATTTCCAAAGAAAAGACAACGAAGGGTTTGATGGATGCATTGGAAAAATTGTATGAAAAACCCTCGACGTCCAATAAGGTATTTCTAATGAAGAGATTATTTAATATGAATATGTTGGAAGATGGGTCTATTGCAGATCATTTAAATGAATTTAATACGGTTACTAATCAACTAAGTTCTGTAAAAGTGGACTTTGATGATGAGGTCGGGGCTCTTCTAATCTTGTGGTCATTGCCGGAAAGATGGAACAGCTTGGTCATGGCTGTAAGTAATTTTGTCTTTGGTTCAAATATTTTAAAATTTGATGATGTTGTTGGTGTTATCCTTAGTGAGGAAATGCAACGGAAAAGCATAGGTGAGACATCAGGAAATGCGTTGAACATGGAGAACAGGGGAAGACAAAAGGAT
>JZKD02S1701470.1:106224-137376 GCA_000966675.3 Picea glauca | reverse complement strand
CAATTTAAAACCTTTTCCAACTTATACTTAAACCATTCAACTATATCCAATGAGAAATGAACAATAGTATAAGAGCTACACCAATACACCATAATACACCATGCACAATATATGAGAAATAATCAATAGTTATTGTTCAAGGGAAGTAATGACTTTCAAAGGTAGCTACAGGTTCCAAATTTAAAGGGAGGGATAAACCTCCAAGAGGAAGATACAATCCTCCAATATCAAGAGAGAGTTGAACTCTCCATCCTTGCCTCTTCCTTACACCCAAGAATATATGAGAGATAATAAAATTTCACATTAAATCATCACCATCAACCAATCATTACATAGAACCTGATAATGCTTCCTGAGACTTCTTCAATTTCTACAATTCTTCAATTCTTGGAGTACTCTGATCCTGTAGATAATATTACTCAATGTATTCTCTGAAACTCCCCCAATTTTCACTCCTTGAATCCTCCCCAAAAAGAGGTTATAGAAAGAATGGTAGACTTTATTAAATTATGGTCTATTCAGGAGAGTGAACTTGCACAAAATTCCCCGCGCTCAATAATTAACATTCGATTATGAAACTTACACACAAGAAACTACAGTCTGTACTCTTTCCAATGAAAATTTTCCCACTTCAGTTGGATTCTCGATGAAGAAGTTATGACGGTTTTACCTGGAACACCTGTTTATTGACTAGCTTCAGGACTGGTCACAAACCCTATTTTACATAGAGTGTATCACCATAATTATAGCGAATCAAGTGCTGAACCTTTTACCAGAGGTACCTTGATATGTCTTCTCAATACCATAGATATTTCACCATATGTATCATTCTAGAAACAAAATTATAGCAAAAATGGTAAGATGACCTGAAAATAACATACCTTAGAACACATCACCAAAAGACTTCATCCTCCCTTGAAGTTCGGCCTTCTTTTCTTCTTATTTCCTTTGAAATTCAAATTGTATCAAAATGAAGGTCTAATGATGTTTACTTATACCATTTATGTCACTTCATTTTAACATTAGGGATGACCTGGCACTTTCTTATTTTGTAACTCTTTTCTTTAATTATCTTCAGGGCCTACATGTACTTCCTTCTTCAATTTACTTTGTCATCTTCAAAAATTCATTTCTCCTCAACCGTGAGGATCCACATGACGTGCCACATACCACTGGAAACAACATGATGTATACTATCCATTAATGGGTGTTGTATATGCATGTGCATTGTCCTTTGTGTCCAAATACCTTTATCAATCTTGTGGTCCAAAACCCATGACTAGGGTTGACATCAATGACAACAACCAATCTTCCAACAATTAAGGTTAGGGTTTTTGTAATACACTGTAAATAGATGAAGAGCCCGATAGATATAAATATAGATACGTAGGTATAATAGAGGGATTCCCTTTTTTTTGTGTAAGGTTGGTTCCTGATTAGTTCACTTTTGTATTGTTCATACTGGTTATGTACGAGCTGATATGATATGTAATGTTGTGATGAACTATTTTGTAAGCTTTTGAGCTATAGGGAAGATGAGAGGAGGAAGATATGAGTATTAGAACACAGGATGAGGAGCCTAGTGTGATATACTTCGCTTCACATAGATCTTACCCATCAGAGGAGAATTGTAAGCACGCGATGCTGGAGATGAAGAACTACCATAATAAAAGAGTCGAGAGAAAAATATTTGTGGACATAGCCCAGGAGGGGGTGAACCAAAGTAATATCTATGTAATGTGATGAATGCATGTATGTCTTTACTTTCTCTCAGCAGTTAATTATTGTTCTTAATGAATGAGTTATTATATTTTTATGGAATACAATGGCGTGTTAAGGGAATAAGCTATGAAGACAGTGCATAATAACGAATAATAGTATATTGCAATCACCATTTATAATAGCTGGCCCTGAATAACGAACCCCTATGTCATACTAAATCTTGGGCCGTAAACACCTGATTCTTACAACCACCCATTTAAATCTATCTTGGGTGAGACTATGCAACGCATTCTGTGTGTTGTGTTGCCTTCTGGTTCACCATGAGGGACAATAGTTTTAGAGGCTTTGTTGGAAACCTGAAAAGACATGAACCCTGGGTTAATAACTCAAACTATAGAGAAGGGAGAATAAACAACCAACACCACTTCCACGGGAATCCTTTGATAATATTCGCTAGACACTCAGAGTTATTTCTACTCCAAAATGAATTCTTTTGAATGGTTATCTTGTATGTCTTAGATGTACATGAGGAAACACCACAAAGAGGACAGTTCAAGTTGGGAGATTAGACGATTCAGTTAGAGGGAGCAGCCCCGGATGGAAAGATACATTTTACATTGATGAAAAAGGGGGAGATATTTATCATATGTAGAGAACAAAGGCATGGTTCCAGGGGGAGCGTTGGTCATAGAGATGCAGAGGACAAAGGCATGGTTTCAAGGGAAGAATGAGTAATATGATTTCATTATTGTATCATAGTGTTGTCATCAATGCCAAAGGGGGTGATTTTTTATTAATTGGGTTGGTTTTCATTGATGTCAACCCTTGAAGAAAGTCTGGTAGCGAATTTCGATAGCACATGGTTTTGGTAATGGACCCAAGATTGTTTGAAGGATAATGGTATGAATTTTGATATATTTGTAGGTAATACTATTCTATATGGATAGTACATTTCATGCCATTTCCAGTGGTATGTGGAACGTCACATAACTCCTCACAGTTAGAGAGTTATGGCCATGTGAATTTGGAGAACCCTCATGAGTCATCTAGAAGCCCCTAACAGTCAAAGTGTTTGCAAAAGAAATTATTTAAATAATAATGTGAATGGAGAACTCCCTAAAATAAGGAAAGTGGAATGATACATCAAATTATAAATAAGAGGCAAGGCTCTCTCATTTAAAAAAACTTGAACACATTAAATATCTTTTGTTGTGTATGGCTTATTTAAAGTACTCATTGATACATCTGAAGTTGTGAAAGTATGAGGTAGTACGAAGGGTTGACGATGAAAGTTTTGGAATTACAGCGAATACAAAAAAACCCTAAATTGTGAGGCGTACGTGGACTGACACTATATTAGGGTGCATACATACTGAACGTGGGATGACAATGTATTAGGGTGTGTATATATGCGGGTTTGTAAAGCCATGGAAACTTGAAAAGAAGAAGATGCATAGGTTCTAGATTCCGAGCTCAAGCTCCCGGGAAGGTCTACAGTGCTCAAATACATCAAATCTATCCATTGGTTCAAAAGGTATGTCTTATTTCTATGAATAGTTGGATTTTGATGTATGCATGAGAAATGGTTATGGAGATTTGAGAATTCTCCCTAGAGAGACTAGTGGCTACATGGGATCTTTTGTATAAGTCAGATCTACAGAAACACAGTGATGGTATATTTATCATTGATACTTCTTTTTGAAGAACATCTTGTATTTATTGGCATATGGCTAAGGTTTTTTTTGTGGTACATGGTTGAGAGCTTGTATTTGTGAAGTGGTTGATGTATTGAGAGGTTGAATATCAGTAAGGGTTTGATGACTAGATCATGTGAGGGTTATTATAATTGTTCATGATTACACACACCTATATGGAACATGAATAGAAAGAGATATATATGCTTTGGGTAAAGTTTATGTATAAGGATGCATGCACAAGGTACAGTTACAGTCTGGATAGAGTGACAGGTTGTGGATCTATGTGAAAGAAGTTGCAGAGGGTCAAAATTTTTCAGAAAAGAAAACCCTAGTTTTCAAAAGGTATGTGTAGGTTGCATAACAGACAGGATGCGTACATATGCATGCTATTTTTTAGACAGGGCACATACATACGCATGTTTCATAACTACAGGCCGTGTATCCCTAGTTTCATAAGGCATATGCATGATGCATAACAGACAGAATGCGTACATACGCAGGCTGTTGCACATATAGGGCGTGTACATATGCAGGTTGCAGAACTATAGATCATGTATCTATTGTATTTTGTTGATACATGTTCAGTTCATCTACAGATTGATTACAGGGTAGTTTTATAGTTTGGCTATAGGTCATTGGTACAGGTTGATACAGTTGTACAGTGATATATCTCACAGTGATATTGTGACAGTGGTTCCATCATTCTACTTATACGTCAAGGAGGTTGGATGGGGAAAGGATAGGTGGTTGTATCCACCTTTCGGTTGTAGCCGAAGAACATAGGGGGTTGTAGCTAGAGAATTGGGGAGTTGGAGATTTCCTCAAGTTGTAGCCTGAGAAGCTAGGGGGTTGGAGACTCCTTCTAGTTTCAGTTGTTAAACAAAGGAAGTTGGTGCTTCCAATGAATGTAATTCTTCAAGACATATAATTCTTCATGCCTCCACCTATTTTGGATTCTCTCGTTGCTATGATTCATCCTAGAAAATGTCTTCAAGAAATCTCAAAATCAAGTTCAAGGGTCAAACAAATTTCCAATTTAATCACAACCACCCGACATTTTGTTGATCAAAATATTAAGAAAAAAATGTCATTAATTGTAGAACTGTGGGATATGACAAAGAGTTTTTCTTCTCTTGGTTTAAGAATTCAAAATACTAAGGAATATTTAAACTCAGATTTGAAAAATGATGAAGGGTTCTACACTTACGGAGTTTTGATGTTTACAACAAAATTTTCGGCAATGACATAGCTGGCAAGAATGAAAGAAAATCTACCTTCTTCGAGATGAATCAAACAATTGAAATCATGTTGGATGGAAATAATTAATGTGTTAAAAGGTTTGATAACTTAATTGGATGACTTATCAAGAAGGAAAAATGAAGCATATTTAAAAATCCTTGATTTGGATATCGTTGGAACTACCATTGAAGTCCCGGACCCTAAGTATCCTTCAAATTCTATGCTTGTGACTCAACAACATTTCGAAGAGAAAAATGAAGACTTAAAAAGGATATCATCTTAAAAGTTTGATAATATTATGGAATTTACACATGATGACATTGACGACTGTCTTGTCAAGTACACAAATAAAAATGAACACATTGAAAATATATTACAAAATTTATCTATCAATCTTAGGGAAATTGAAAAGGAATTGTTTAATGTTAATATAAAACAAGAGGTAATTGTTGCTCCATTGAGGGACTTTATCCAATAATGGTTGAAGAACTCAGTTTCCAAGATTTTCAAAATTCCAGCAGAGTTAGTTATGACCAATAACCAAATCGTAACCAGTAAGAGTATAAAGGAAGTGACAACAAGTAAATGAAAAGAGAGAGATACCATCATAGTAAGTCCATGTTGATCACATTCTTATTTCTTTATCAATTTTCACCTAGTTATTCTTCTTCTTTGAATAGAAAGGTATAATCGAATCCTTATAACTTTCTCTCTGTCTTCTTACCATATTATGTTGTTTGACATCTGCCCAATTTCTTCCTTCTACTTTCTATTTTCTTGTATATGTTTGCTTTATGGTCCATGAGAGCCCCAGTCCTAGTCCTCTAGAAAAACACCTTTAAATTTTAAATCATTGTAACATAGTTTATTACTTTTGAGAAATCCCAAGAGAATTATTTCAGGATCAATTTTGACTGTATTTTATAACTCCGAGTTCTGAGTATAAAGTATTTGAAATTGATCCATCATAATATTTTTTTGAGTTATGCAAGTATTTACTCTATAAAAGTTCTCTTATGCTTCAAGACCATCTTCTTTTATTTTGATGTGATTAGAAATCTTTATTTTCACTTTGATGGATGTGAGGAAATTTTGTTTATTTTCTGCAATCTGTGATGCGTGAGATTCCTGGTCCTTTCTCAAGAATTATCTATTTTATAAATATTTTATTTTTCAGCATTTAAATCTTTCTTGGAGCATAAAAGATTTGTCTATTTTAAGGTCCTATATTGTTTCTTGATCTTGAAATTATTAAGAATATCATAAGCCAAATAGGAGTACCACCTCTATAAAAATGCATGAGGGTTCATATTCTCGTGAGGTTGTCGTTTCGATCATGACGGATTCAAGCGACAACATTTTTGGTGACTCCACTGGGGAATGAACTAAAGATTTATATATGTTTTTTCATCCTAAAGTTACATGACTCTACCTCAAGCTAACCAACCCTGGTTAGAAATTGGAATAAATAATCAACGAAGTATTATTCATCAGTTATATAATCTTGTAATAACAATCATTGAAACTAGAGAAGAATTAGAGAGGTCTTGGGAAACATTATTTCAAGAAGAAGAAAGAGAAATTCTTCGAAGACAAAGGAGAGATGAAATAAAAGACGGAAGAAACGAGAGACAAGCTCGAGGAGAAAAAGAATAAGGATGGAATTGAAGCTAGACAAATACAAAGTACCAATCACTAGAAGTAAAAGCAAGCAACTACATACCTTAGAAATTGAAAGGATTACTCTTAATGAAAATAAGAAGCTTTCAGACATGGATGGAAGAGAAGAAAGACGTGAAGAAACATGAAAAGAAAGAAATGAAGAAAGGAGGGAGGAAATAAGACAAGAGGAAAGGAGAAGATTCAAGAATCTAAGAAGAATAAGAGATTCCCCTCTCGACCTACGCAGTGAGAAGAATGAACTCTTTGTTCTTCCTAAAGGCACCTTGAAATTTTTTTCCAGAGATGGAACTATCGATGCTAAAATACATATTGACTTATTTATGGATGTTTGTGATTTTCATCTCGTTGAACATGATGATGTGATGGTAAGGCTATTTATCCAAACCTTATTGTGGAAATCTTATGAATGGTATATGAAATTTCCCTCCGGATCGATTGGCTCATTTGATGATCTCGAAGACATGTTCTTGAATATGTTGACTCCCCCAGTTGTGTATCACACTCTTCTCACTAATTTTACTCAGATTTGTGTAAAAAAAATTAAAGGATAAGAGACTTCAATCTCAGATTCAATAAAACTATGAACAAGATTCCTGAAGATAAAATTCCTAATGATCCAGTGATACTTGGTTGTTATAAAAATGTCATGCCACCAAATGTGAAATTTTCTATCAAAGCCTCCCAAATGGACACCTTAGAGGAAGCAATCATTAAAACTACAAAAATGGAGGAAATCATGATTGAAACAAGCATTGACCCTAACATTATTCTCGGAAAAGTACAAAGACAAATGGGTAACCTAAATATTGACGATCAATGAGCATCTAGTTCGAAAAGGAATGAAGAGAAAAAGTTGTGACCAAGTCAAAATCAGACCACTAGTGGAGGATGTTTCAAGGGAACTATACTATATCTGAAAATAGACCATGTTTCATCCCAATAGACTAAGAAAAGGATCAATATTGCACATATGAATAGAACCATTAGAAAAATGAAAAATGAAATAACGAGATTGAGAAGGAATGATAATTATATATCCAACTCAAAGATGTCAGTCCAAGAACAAAGAAGGAAGCCTCCCCCAAAGAAAAGAGTGAGGCTTGAAAATGTTGATAATCAACAAAGACAGAGTGTTTCCAGACATCTAATTCCAAATGCAAGAACAACAACAATGATGGAAAATAGAACAACAACAATGATGGAAAACACAAAAGGTTCGGAGACAAAAACCTTTGAATACTTAGAAAATATTCTAATTCGGAAGATATCATAAGCTTAAGAGGAGGAGCGATAGTGGTCGTCGGATCGAGCACTATGAATAATATGGATCGTTGGATCAGAGTCCAGACAGGAGGAACAAGCGTGTAGAGGAGGAGAATAGATCTCAAGTGTTAGATCTGAGCGCATGGACCAACCATCATTGGATCCAAAGGTAAGTGAACGGGCCTTAATTCCTTTAGAGTGCACAAGAGAAGAGGACTCACGAAGCCTCAAAGTTCTGAGGTATATCAGAACCGTCCATTATCAAGGGGGACAAGTGGAAGAAGATCCGAGAGTTCGAGGATTCAGATTTCGAAAGATTCGCAAGGATAAGAGTGGAAACTCGCAAAGTTTGAAATTGCGAAGGAAATCCTAGCCATTGGTGCTAGGAAGGACACATGGTGAGATATTAACGCTTTGTTGATTCACTAATCACAAAATCCATAGGAAGGAGTGAATGCACAAGATAGGAACTCGCGAAGTCCAAGTTCGTGAAGAAGAGATCTGGACTGTCGATCGAGGAATATCATGGGCTATTGATCTGATGCAAGCGCAAGTTCAGTAATTGAAGAAATGAGGTTCTCTAACCTCCAACATCACGAGTCGCTAAGTCTCGAAGTGCGAAGAAGAGATCTGGACCATCGATCAAGGAATGTTGTGGACCATTGATCTGACACACCAAAATTCGTAGTTCTGGAGTTTGGACATCGGAGAAAGGAGAAGGGATAACTTGAGAGTTCGCAAAATGTGAAGCCCCAAAGTGCTTGGCCCCAAGTCATAGCAAGAGGTCACTTCAATAGAGAATAAGGGAAGGAGCTAGCGAAGCTAGGCTCTACTTCGGAGATCGGGAGTTTGGAGTATTTGGGTGACACACAACAGAATATATGAAGCACGAAGCTTCGAAGCACCTTTTTTGTTGGCGTATGGTCACATCCAATGCTCTCTACAAGTTGCATCTTGTTAAATAAGAGGTTTCAGCCTCATTTTGAGTTGGTTCTCAAAGATAGATGATGTACAGAACATAAAAGACCGCCTATCATTCTAAGAAGAAGAGGTTTTCTCCCTTTATGGGTTTCCTCATGAATATTTGTCTTTGTGTATATTATATGTGTGATTGATGGTTATTATTTGTGTTGTTCATGTCTAGCACAATTTTGATGATCACATGGAGAAGATTAATAATATTTTAATAGGCATAAGATTGCTTAAGCATAGTAACAACTAATTCACCCCCCCTCTCAATTGTCTTATTAATTTCAACAATTGGTATGAGAGCGTGTTCCTTTTATTTAAAGGTAGATCAATAAGCTTAAACATGACAAGTCATGAAGGAACCTCAACCAATAAGCCTCCTCTGTTTGATGAAACGAATTTTTCTTTCTAAAAGGTTAGAATGAGAACATACATTATGGCCTTAGGTGCTGATGTTTGGGATGTTGTAGGGACTGGATATACAAAACCTGTTGTGCTAGCTTCCAAATATCATAAGTTAGAATTTAGCTTCAATGCAAAGGAAATGAATGCTATCTTGAGTGGGCTTGTTGAAGCTAAATTTGTAAAGGTGATGCATCTTGAATCTGCAAAAGAGATGTGGGATAAACCTATTAGCAGTTATGAAGGAAATGAGAAAGTAAAAGATGCCAAACTTCAGACATATAGATTGAAATTTGAAAAACTAAAGATGAATGAGGGTGAATTAGTTAGTAAATACTTCTTAAGAGTTGAGGATCTTGTGAATTCCATGAAGGGTCTTGGTGAGAAGATTGAAGATGGATTTTTAGTTCAGAAGATTTTAATATCTATGCCTAATAGATTTAATCCAAAAGTTTCTGCAATAGAAGAACTGAATGATCTTAAGACTCTGTCTATTGATCAAATCCTAGGAAATCTAGCTTCTTATGAAATCAGGATTAGTAAAGATAAATCCACCACTAGAGAAGAATATTTTAAAGCAGACAAGAATACCGATTCAGAATTAGATGATGTTGAGACAAAATTTGTGAGGAGGTTAAAGAAAGGATCGGAAAACTACCAAGGAAAGTTTCCATTTAAATGTTTCAATTGTGGAAAGATAGGTCATTTTGCATCTAAGTGTCCTCACAAAGAAAAATACCAGAACTCTCATGATGAAAAGAAATACAATTTTAAGAAATATAGTAAAAATAAAATTTTGTGTGCAAATAATGATGACTCCTCAGAAGACACAGATAGAGATTCATCTTGTGAATACAAGGTGAATGATTTTATGATTATGGCCATGGGATACCTTGATAATGAATACACAAGTAGTGACATGAATGAAGAAGAAGTTGTGGTTGATATGGAAGGTGAACTAATCAATGCTTTGGAAGAGATTGATAGACTTGGACTTAAGAAGAGAAAACAAAAACAATTATTGATGCGGTTTAAAAAGAATGGTAGAGAAACGAGTGAAGATATTGTTTTGTTAAAAGTAGAATTAGAAGAATCAAATAAAATAGAAGATATTTTAAAACAACAATTAGTAGATAAAAAGGTGAGGTGTGAAGCTCTGGAAGCTGAAGTAGTGGCTGCCAGAAAATATCTAGAGAACTTTCAGGCCTTATATCATCAAAATATGACAAGTATTAAAGCCTTGGAAGGATTAGCCACCATTCTGAATCAGAAAAGGAATCCAAAGTTGAAAACTAGTTTGGGTTATGAAGAAGGATCAAGTAGTGTTCATCCAAGAAACAAAGAATCCATCAAATTTGTCATGTCTACAATCATTGAAAACAAAAAATCTTCATAAACAAAGGAAGATAATCAGTTTCCAAGGAGGAGTGAAGGAAAAAGTACCAGAAGTGAATCTGTAGAACAAAGAAATAATGCATCCTGTACTCAAGGAAATCATCAGCATCAAAGAAATCGACCTTCTCAAAGAAGACAACCATTTTACTCGTACAGAGAATTTTTCTATGGATATTTTTTTTTTTTGCTCTAACTTTGGTCACAAAGCTGTAAATTGTTCTTTAAGATTTAGATATGAGCAGTCAAGATACTCAAGGAATAAATATCTGCCACAACAAAGAACGAGACAACCAAGTAACAAAAAACCACAGGCTGCAAATCATGTGATGGTTGGGAAAAAGACCTAGGTTAAGCATAACAATCGTTATGATGCTTTATTCAAAGAACCAGAATGTTACATCTTCCATAATTATGGACATAAAGCTGTAGACTGTCGCTTAAAGAACTATAAGCCAAATTTAAATCTCTCTTCTGAAAATGTCAAGGTTTGGAAGAAGAAACAAGTTGACAAGTGTGGATTAGTGTTGTCAGCTCAAAGACAGAAGAACCCCTGGTATATTGACAATGGATGTTCCAAACATATGACTGGAGACAAAAGCAAGTTTATGACTCTAAGTGAAATCAAATAAGGGAATGTAACTTTTGGAAATGATGCACCAGGAAAAATCAAAGGTAAAGGAGTGGTAAGTCTAAGTAATGGCAAAGGGAAAGCTCAAGATGTGTTGTTTGTAGATCATCTGAAACATAATCTGCTTAGTCTCATTCAAGTTTGTGACAGAGGATATGAAGTTGTTTTCACTTCTAAGGGTTGTAAAATTCAATCTGTGAACTCATGACAGTTGATTGCAAAAGGCATAAGAACAAAAAACAATGTATGTGTTTTGAAAGAACATAAAGAAGAATGTCATTTAAGTACGTATGATGAAAGTTGGATATGGCATAGGAGACTTGGACACCTAAATTTCGATCATCTAATCAAACTTAGAAACAGTGGGGTGGTAAAATATCTTCCAAAGATATCAAAGCCATATGATTCTGTATGTAAACCTTGCCAAATAGGAAATCTTACTCGGACACAGTTTAAATCTAAGAACTTTCCATCAATAGAAAAACTTGTTCAGTTAGTACATATGGATTTATGTGGACCATCAAGGAAGGAAGGTATAGGAAAAGAAAACTACTTCATGTTGATTATTGATGATTACTCTAGACTTACATGGGTTTCTTTTCTGAAAGAAAAATATGAAGCATTTGAAAAATTCAAAGTGTTTAAGGATCTGACTGAGAATCAAACAGGAAAACTATTGAAGGCTGTAAGGTCTGATAGAGGAGGAGAGTTTAGTTCAGGGTACTTTAAAGAGTTTTGTGATAAACATGGGATCAAAAGAGAGTATACTATTCCAAGGACTCCACAGCAAAATGGAATAGTTGAGAGGAAGAATAGACCAGTTCAATAGATGGCAAGATCAATGATGAATGAAAGGAATATTGCTCGGACATATTGGATAGAAGAAATTCATACAGTTGTACATATTCTTAACAAATCTCATCTCAGGCCACAAAGTGACAAGACTCCTTATGAACTATGGTTTGGAAGACCTGCTTCAATCAAGCATTTTAAACTCTGGGAGTAAGTGTTATATCAAGAATAATGATGAAAATATTTGAAAATATGATGACAGGGATGATGAAGGTATCTTCTTAGGGTATGCTACAAACAGTAAAGAATACAAATGCTATAATAAGAGGCCGCATAAAATGGTTGATTGTATTGACATTAAAGTTGATGAAGAAATCCCGATACAAAATGTAAGCAGTATTGAACCAACCACAGAAGATATAGTTGAAGTTGAAGATGAACAGGTCTAAGAATCAGAAAGAGAAGACTCTAAGTCAGATGAAGATACAATTACTCAGGAAGGCTCATATCAACAGACATAAACAAAACCACCTCTCAGAATTGTTAGAAAGAATCATCCTGAAAAACAAATAATTGGTGATAGAAATAAAGGAGTTCAGACAAGAAGGAAATTGATTAAAGACTTAGAACAATCTCATATTGCATTCCTATCTATGATTGAACCCAAAAATTTTGATGAAGCCAACAAGAATGACGATTGGATTAGAGCTATGAATGAAGAGCTTGATCATATAGAGAAGAACAATACATGGGAGTTTGTTCCCAAACCTGTAGATAAGAATGTAACAGGCTCCAAATGGATGTTTAAAAATAAAATGAATAAACAAGGACAAATTGTTAGGAATAAAGCTAGATTGGTATGTAAGGGGTATTCACAAGTTGAAGGACATGATTTTGATGAAAACTTTGCACCACTGGCTAGATTGGAAGCCATCAGAATGTTCCTTGATTATGCATGTCATAAGAACTTTAAAGTATATCAGATGGATGTTAAGTCAACATTTATTAATGGAGATCTAGAAGAAGAAGTATATATGGAGAAACCTGAAGGATTTTCACTGACAGATAATCCTGACTATGTCTGCAAGCTGAAAAAGGATTTATATGGACTGAAATAGGCACCACGTGCCTTGTATTATAGATTGGACAAATTTTTACAAGACAAAGGGTTCAAGAAAGGTACCGTTGACAATAATCTATACATTAAGTCTTAAGGTGATGTTTTATTAATTTTTTTGGTTTATGTAGATGAAATTATTTTTGGATGTACTAATGACCCTTCTATTCAGTGGTTTTCTAATGATATGCAAACTAAGTTTGAGATGTCCATGATAGTAGAACTGTCATATTTTCTTGGTTAGCAAATCAATCAGAGTTCTGCAGAGTTTTTTTATCTCTCAAGAAAAGTATTTGAAAGAGATGTTGAATAAGTCTTAGATGGAAGATTCCTTTCGTGTTAGTACACCTATGGTGGTTGGTTGCAAGCTCAATAAAGTTGATATTTCACCTGATGTTGATCAAATAACATATCGATCAATGATAGGCAGTCTTATGTACATCACAACATCTCCTCCTGATATAATGCAAGTTGTTGGAATGGTAGGTCGTTATTAGTATGCTATTAAACAAAGTCATTTAACAGTTATCAAGAGGATATTCAAATATTTGAAGGGTACAATGAATTATGGTCTTTGGTATCCTAGAAATTAGAATTTTCAATTAACTGCATATTTAGATGTTGATTGGTAAAATTGTTTGGATGAAAGAAAGAGCACCAGTGGAGGTGCATTCTTCTTAGGTGATTCATTAGTCGCATGGCTTAGTAAGAAGAAGGGATCTATTTCTTTATCAACTACAAAGGCCGAGTACATTGTTGCTGCTACTTGTTGCACTCAGATATTATGGATGATTCAAACTCTTGTAGATTTGTAGGTAACTTATACTGATCTCATTCCACTTCACTGCGATAACACCAGTGCCATTAGTGTCTCCAAGAATCATGTGATTCATTCCAAGAGTAAGAATATACCAATAAAGTATCATTTTATCAAAGAGAATGTTACAAACAGAGTTGTTCAGCTAAATTATATTCCATCCAAAGATCAGATTGTTGATATCTTCACTAAACCGCTTGCAACAACTCAGTTTGAGTATCTACACCATAAGATGGGTGTGACCCTGTTATCTAGTTAAAATAGACAATGTAATCAGGGGGAGAGTGCTCATAGTATATTTAATCAAGGGTAGAGTTCTTATTGTATCTCTGATCAGGGGGAGAACAGAGTCACTCTTAGTTTTTTTTGACATTGATTTCAAAGGGGGAGAAAAATGTGTGGTCTGGATGCTACAGTTGGATTTCTAAGCATAATAGTGCAACCTTTCAGGGTTTCCATAAATTCCAAAGGGGGATATTGTTGGCATGTTTACAGGGGGAGTTTTCTTGTCATTGATGGTAAGAAAAACAACAATGATGGAAAATAGGAAAGGTTCAGAGATAGAAACCTTTGAATACTTAGAAAATATTGTAAGTCGGGAGAGATCATAAGTTCAGGAGGAGGAGCAACAGTGGTTGTCAGATCGAGCACTCTGAAGAATATGGATCATTGGATCATATTCCAGATAGGAGGAATGAGCGCGCAGAGGAGGAGAACAGATCTCAAGTGTTAGATCTGAGTGCATGGACCAACCGTCGCTGGATCCAGAGGTAAGTGCACAGGCCTTAATTCCTTTAGAATGCATAGGAGAAGCAGACTCACGAAGCCCCAAAGTTACGAGTTCTATCGGAACCATCCATCATTGAGGGGGAAAAGTCAAAGCAGATCCGAGAGTTCGAGGATTCAGACTTCAAAATATTTGCAAGGAGAAGAGTGGAAACTCGCGAAGTTCGAAATTGTGAAGGAAATCCTAGCCGTTGGTGTTGGGAAGGACATGTGGTGAGATATTAGCACTTCACTGATTCGAAAATCATGAAATCCATAGGAAGGAGTGAATTCATGAGACAGGAACTCGCGAAGTCCGAGTTCACGAAGAAGAGATCTGGACCGTCGATCGAGGAATGTCATTGGCTGTTGATATGACATAAGAGAAAGTGAAGGAATATCCAACAATACTGAAAGGAGGGGGGTGAATCAATATTGCCTACTTTTTCTTTTTACCTTCATCTATATTAAGCACACATATTAATTATTCAATTAAGTAATATATGATGAACAACAAACCCTTATGAACACAAGATTTATCGTGGAACCCAACAGGGAAAACCACCAACTCTTTTCTCATTAATAAAAAGTTCTTTTACAAAACTATTTTCAAGCTACAACTTGATGGAGAGACATTCCCCAAGTTTCTTCAGCTACAACTGAAAGAATGTTTCCACACCCCATTTACCAACTACAACTGGAAGGATGCACCCACATCCTCATTCACCAACAACAACTGGTAGGAGGCTTCAACCCCATGTTTATCAGCCACAACTGATAAGGAAGCACCAACTCCCTCTGTTAACCAGCACCAATTGGTAGGAGGCTATGACCCCCTATTTAGTCAGCTACAACTGATAAGGAAGCACCAACTCCCTCTGTTCACCAACACCAACTAGTAGGAGGCTATGACCCCCTGTTTAGTCAGCTACAACTGACAAGGAAGAACCAACTCCCCTCCAGGATCCAACTTGCCCTTGCACCACCCAACCACCCATAGTTTATAATGCAGTTCATTCTCTTCTGTACTTCACTGAATTTGACTCATACAACCATTGTTGTATTTCTACTTGTCCACTGCAACCATTTCTTGTATGGTCTTCTGTATCAATTACTGAATTGCATAACTGCTACTATGTCTTCCTCTGTTCTTGATCTTCAATAAGACATTATCAAGCACCTTATAACAAACAGTTCTTCATCTTGGACTCTGCTCCTGTTCTCGATCTTCTAATATGAACCATGGAGACACTATCTTCTCACCACTTTTTATCGTTTATATAATCTTCAAACAGGTGTGAAATTTAAAACATCGTGTCCCTTTATTTGAACCATTGTACCTTTTCATTTAAAATGATAATCTAAACTTTAATTAGTATCATTTTTCCTTTTTATTCTTTATTCATATTTTCATGATTCAATTCTCTTTTAATCATGACTGTGTATCGGTTCATTTTTGTTAGTCATGAGTTTATCACATTTTAATTATCTTTATTGTGAATACCTTTCATAAATTGATCACATCATGGATCAATTTTATCCTTTATACTTGTTCATGGATCTCTGTTAATTTCAAAGAGACCAGATACTATGGAGGCGCTTCCTTCAAGCCATTTCATATAACGTTGTGTCACAGGACCAAGAGATATAACAACTATAGCGACATACTATCATTTCCTTTAAAAAATATTTATAGCATATGACCAATGACGATGACCTTACGTTAGGTGAGACGAGTGTATGAGAACTTTATCAAATCAAAGGTCACGATTCATTTTCCCGATGATATGGATAGCTGATGGGAT
This sequence comes from Picea glauca, assembly GCA_000966675.3. Taxonomy (NCBI): domain Eukaryota; kingdom Viridiplantae; phylum Streptophyta; class Pinopsida; order Pinales; family Pinaceae; genus Picea; species Picea glauca. The sequence goes on along the minus strand of JZKD02S1701470.1, from coordinate 121,082 downwards.
TTCGACGTTTAGACATTCGAGTCTTCATGACTTCACACTTTACTAAACTCATGATCACGAAATTGTCAGTCAGATCAGACGTGTCATATTCTCCATGAATATGGATGATTGTTGGTTCTTCGGTGTTTTTCTCATCGGGTCTCATGACCTCCAACTCTTCAAAACTATGAAGCTGTCAATCTACTGACGCGTGTCCCTTTCGCAATTTCGGTGTTCAGGACTTTGAGATATTAGAGTATTTTATTTCTATGCAAAACTCTCGAAGTAGAAACTCCTGACATGACGTAAACCTACTGACGTCACTTTATGACTTGACACTTGCTAAGTAGCTGCCACGTGTCACTCTGATTCATGACTTACATGTGCCTGAAATGCCAATTTCAACTTGACACTTGTCACTTTTTGACTGAGCCATGTGTCCTTGCTAACGTGCTCTGCTGACGTGGTCTGTCATTGACATCACTGAAGATGATGTGGACCTTGATACATGTCTTCCTACTTGACTTCATAACTTCGAATTTCAAGGTTTTGAACACCTCTCGTCGTTGATTCTCCGAATCACAAATCCTCGATTCCCGAGTTCATTAATCTTATGCCACATGATTGCCTTCCAACCAACGACTAGGATATATTCGTTATTTCAGATTTCACGAGTTCGGGATCCTTAAATCCTCCACACTCCAAATCCTTCGATTCTGGATTTCTCGATATTCCATTTTTCGATATCTGATTTGTTGATATCTGCTTACATTGGATCGATGGTCCATGACCCTCCATGATCCAATGGTCCAAATCATATCACAATTTCATGATTTTGCGTTTCGCGAGTTCATGCAAAACTGTCTTTGACTTTCCTTATCTGCGAGTCAACGAAATTCTAATCGCTTGCCATGTGTCCTCTTGATCCAATGAATCAAATCATTTCGTTGCTTTGAAGTGTTAACTAACTCTTGGGCTTATCCTCCTTGCATCTCCACTGGATCTGATGACTGATGGGTATTATTAAAGCAGATCAATGGTCATGATATTTCAATGGTCTTCAAGCCCATGGTCACACAAAAGACCAATGTGCATTGTATCAGATGATCAACATGGTCAAACTCTTGATCAGACGGCTGCTGATCTTCTCATTCTGATTGGACAGTTGTTGAGGCTTCTTGCATTTTCTGCGCACTGATCAACTATTCAGTATTTTCACTAATCTCGATGACATATCTACAGTCTATTCTTCCTTGAGAGATTTTGATCAACGAATCATTGTTGACTCTATCATGATCAACATTAGACATGAAATAATTTTGTACTTCTAATCTTTGATCTTCATACAGTTCTCTTATGTTGTTCACTCCTCATCGTGAGCTTGCACTATCTATCTCTCCACACAGTTTGTCATCTTCTGCTGATTGATGTACCTGTATATATTTTTTATCTTTCGACTACCTGTTCACTCTTCCTCCTGATCTTGTGTTATCGATCTCTACATTTTCTATCTTCTTGCTGACTGATATACTGTTGACATCAATGACAATGTCATCTGTCATTTAACAACAGATCATCACTTCAACTGTTGACATCAATGACAATCTCATCTGATGTACTTCATCATTATAGATAATCACTTCGACTGTTGACATCAATGAAAATATTTCCAACAATCTCCCCCTTTGTCATTGAGGTCAACACACTAACTTCATATACAAAACTCCCTCGGTGTTGATGCTTTCCTTTTATGAAGTTTTCCTTTAAATGAAGTTTCTCTCCCCCTTTCACATCAATGGCAAAGGGTTTATTCTCTTATGATCTGTCAGTATAATTAGTTTTCTGACCACTCGCAAAGCTCTGTATGTTACTGATCAGACTGAACTTGGGTAACTCTTCTTGTGAACATGTTTTGCTAGTCATAGCTGAATGAAACCCCCTGTCAATATGCTCTTTCTCTGCTTCTGACTATTCTCCCCCTTTGTTTATGAAAAGGTAATTCTTCTTGACAAGGTTTCTTCCCTGTTAATTTACTAACTTCCTATCTCAGTTGATTGGCAATTTTTTTGTTTCATATTCTTCAAACAACCCTTGGTTCTGTCCATCGATTCTCATCGATCTCTAGCTAGGATACCAATTTTTTTTTTTATATCATCCACCTTGACATCTGTACTCTCAACAGTCTTAAGTATCCTAATATTGTATCATATGTATTCTTTCTTGGTAGAATCATATCCAAGAAGGATACCTTCATCAGATCTAGAATCACATTTTCGAAATTCTCATCACGCCTTTTGATGTAACCCTTACTTCCAAAGACTTTGAAGCATTTTACCAAATGAGCTCTTCCAAAATAGGGTTCACAAAGAGTTTTACTACTATTAATCCTGAGTTGACCTCTGTTCAATATGAGTACTGATGTGCTTACAACTTTCCTCCAATATCAATACTAATTGATGGAATATCCATCAGATAATTTTCTTCATTAAGCATAGTCTTTGCAGCTTTCTTGGACAGAGATCACCTTTTTTTTTAATTTTTTCTTTTGGAAGGAGTTTCAGTGTACCATTTAAAATAGGATTGAAATATTTCTGATGTAATCATCACTCAATTCTTTTTGTTGCTATACTATTGGAGATTCATCATCAACGTCATTATTATGTGCACCATAAGCTTCTTTATTCTTGTCTTGAGAATATTCCTTATTAGTAGTTTCATCCTCCAAACTACTATCATTAACTTCATCAGTTTTAGGAACAATATTTTTCTCATCTTTCTTGTTTGCTACTTCAGATTTTCTTTTCCATGTCTTCTTATTTACTCTTGTTGTCATATTGTGTGAAGCATTTCTTATTGGCTGTCTTCTTGAGTTCCAACAGTTATAGGCTTTGTGGCCATATCCACCACAACTATAGCATCTCAGTGTAACAATGTGCAACAATATGTACAACATGATTGTAGTTCCAACATATTTTTAAATGTGTTGAACCTGCACAGAATAGATCTAGCTAAACAATAATACACACATTTGCAGAGATAATTGGAGAAGGAAGAAGAAGAAGAGAAAGAATGGAAAGAATTCTCATTAACCGTTATGAATAATGAATAATTTACACATGATATACTCTGTATAATTCAATGAGTTCGACTTGAGGTGAACCAAGTCGCCATAGTGGTGGTCTAGAGTGATCTGGACACACACCAACAGTTGCGGGAGTGAACTGCCACCTATTCTAGTGTCTCAGGCAGTTACAAGAGTGAACTGCCACCTAGTTGAGTTAACTAGTCAACTAGTCTTTAGCTAACTAACTGAACATAAAGTAGTGATGAGTTAACTCAAGGAATCAAGGCCAATGTGCCACTTAGGTGATGATACCAAGGTAATTTTGAATCAGCATGGTGATGATCCCAATGTTGCATGGTGATGATCCCAATGCAACATCTAAACTCAACTCAACTAGTCAAACTGAAGTGTGAACTGAAAGAGAATATTCTCCAGGTGGAATATTCTCTCTTAAAATATAGGAGACTGGATAATGACTAATTATGACTAATGAACAAATAAAAAACATTAGCAAAAATAAATCCTAGGTGTGTGTGAAGTAACTCCAACACCCCTCCTAAACATCACTATGGTGAAAATAAAGATTGGGTCCTAGCAATGAGGCCATGTTAGGTACCCAAGTACAAAAGATACACTGAAAATAAAGTGAGGAAAGAGGGAAAACCTCATGGGAAAACCCCCCCTCAAGTTACAATGTATGTAAAAAGAAGAACTACAGTTGCTAGGAAACTATGTCCTTCACTCCAAGATGACCTCGCAGAGAATGGAATTTCTGCTCAGTGAAGGTCTTGGTGAAAATGTCGGTCGTCTGTTCTATTGAAGGATAGAACTGTAAGTTGATGATCCCCTCATGTACTAAGTCTTAGATGTAGTGCATGTGGATCTCAACATGCTTCGTCCATTGCCTATGAACTAGATCTCTGCAGAACTTTATAGTGCTCTGGTTGTCACACCAGATGACAATCGACCAATGAAACTAAATGCCCAACTTAGTGAGAAAATGTTGTAGCCACATAGCCTGAATGGTTATGTTAACTACCCCTCTGTACTCTACCTTGGATGAAGATAGAGCAATGACATCTTACTTCTTGCTCGACCAACAGATAGGCCTAGAACCAAGACTAAGTGAGTAACCAGATGTGGACTTGCAATCAATGCTATTGCTAGCCCAGTCGGAATCAGTAAAACCAATGAGATCTAATGTAGAGTCTGTTTCATAATGAATCCCAAAGGTGATAGTTCCCTGTACGTATCGAAGGATACGCCTTGTAGATTTCCAATGTAGCTCATGCGACTCCTGCATGAACCTAGAAACTGTGCCAACTGGATATGAGAGGTATGGTCTAGAGTGTGTGAGATACAACAAGATCCCCACTAGCTGTCTGTACAGTGTGCTTTCAACCAATGGATTCTCCCCGCCATCCTCAAGTTTGACTCCTGATAGGAAAGGAGTCGGAGCATACTTGCAGTATGTCATGTGAAATCTCTCAAGGAGATCTCGTGCATACTTGGCTTGAGACAGTTTGATGCATGATGCATCCTGACTGATCTGAAGTCCAAGGAAGAAGTGTAGCGGACCCATGTTCATCATCAAAACCCTTTCATGAAGAATCCTGATGCAAGAGCATCATACAAAGCCAAAGCACATGCCTAGCCAAAGGAATAGCTGGACGCGCAGATGAAAAAAAGGGCACGTTTTTATGAAAACGTTTTGAATTTTGAAATCTAAAGCATTCATGTAATAGCTAGGAGAAGCGTACTTACATTTATGTGAAGATATGAACAAATCTGGAGAAATTACTCTCATCGATCATATGTAATAGGCATTTAAGTCTGTTTAATGAAAGTAGGTAGATTTGATTTAATAGATTAGACAGTTTAGAAGCGTAGGAGGGAAAATGGATATAGACACCCTCACCCTTCTATCATTGTAATTTTTATGATCATTCATAATTCATAAGCTGTATAACTGTAACAGAGAGTTGTAGAGAAGAACCCATGTACAGGAGCACTTGAGTTAATATATGAAGCTTTGACTCAAACTTTCATGGTGTTATGATGCTTACTGTTTAAATTTTTTGAATGGTATGTTACAGTTGATTTATTTCTTTGTTATGCATTTGTTTCAATGTTGTGTTATGTGTATGATTTCATGTTGAATGTATGAATTCTGAGAGAAAAGAAGAATGAGTTTCAATTGTTTTTCTTCCTGAGAATTCCTGCAAGAACATCTGCAAGGTGTGCGTTGACAAGGGTTTGAGTTTTATCTCAGAAAGCTCAGGAGAGATATCGTTGTTCTCATACCAGCAAAAGTGTAGGAGAATCACAGAGCCATGCAAGGTGTGCGCAGGATGGTGGAATTCTTAGAACTTATCAACCAATGGGAAATTTAAAGGACTATTGTTGCAAAGAGTGCACAGGGTCGAAGACTCAAATAACCAAATGTTGTTTGAAAGTTTACCGCAAGGAGTGCGAGCAGGGATCTTTTTGGAGGCTTGAGTTTGCAAGTGATATCTCAAGAGGGATTGCACCTTTGAAGTGTTCAAAGGGAGATGGAGGTTGAAATCATCTGGCAGAAGTCAAGTTTAGGCGGAAGAACACCAAGTTATTTTGGTCAGAGATCCTTGAGAAGAGTGAACAAACGATGAGAGGCCTTTGTGAAGGAAGTGTCGAAATTGCGAGAGTCGTCGGATCTTGCAGAGTTGCAAGGTGGTTAGAGGCTGATGAAACCCATCACCCAGGATTTGAGGGTCAATATGAGCCCTTGATCTCGTTTCAACCTATGTTGTTGGATCATTTTGCGAATTCGAGGTTTGTGAGTTGCGAGGAGCAGGGAAGGAGATCCAGACCATTGGATCCAAGCCACAAGAGAACCATTGGATCAGAATCTCCACCTGGCATCATGTATTGGGGGTTCGGGGGTTGAAAGAGTTTCTTTTCGACTGAAGAAGTCGCGAAGTGCTGAGCGTCGAGGGCTCGTGTGAACACATGGCACATCCGTTAGGTGGGGACCATGTGGTTGACAGGTGGTGTAGCAACAAGCACCCATAAAAAGGTGGAAACGGGTGACAGGTGGTGGACACACATCTCCTGGGAAGGATTCAACCCATTGTTGACTTATCGTGCTTCGAGATTTCGCAAAGGAGGAGCACAAGGGCTCAACACTCCAACCTGCAAAGTTGCGAGTTACGAGGGGTGCTAGCGTTAGGCCCTAGTCGACGATCGCTTGTAGAGGCACTAGCGAGGAGGGATCCATACCTGTATTGTGATCTCGGGTATCAGATATTTGGAGAGGAGGAGTCGAGGGTCATCGACTCACGAACTCGTGAGTGGCGAAAGGCACTTGCACTAAGGCTTGGTTGTGATCGCATGGAGGTGTAAGGCTCGCGCCTGGGGTTAGATTGCACAGGGCGGGTTTTCACGAAGGACATGTGGATCGGATTCATGAGGTTCCAATAGGAATCCAAGGGAGCTGCTTTGGCTCGAGGAGAATTTAGAACGATCCTGTGTGGATCACGGCCCGAGGGTCGGGGGTCTACGTTAGTTGTGGTATCAGAGCATAGAACAAATTCTTTTCTTTTTGTAGCAGAGAGAAGGGAGAAAATTTTATGTCCATGCCGTCGAGAAGAAGAGACAGGAAATTACCTGATCCAGTAGTGGAAAGAGAAATGCATGAATTACATGCCAGTATTGATGCTATGGAGACAACACAGTCAACGCTGGGGATATCAGCGAGGTTGAAAGTGAAAATGAAGCTGGAAACGAAGGAGAAGAAGTTGCAGTCGAAGATGCTACAGATGAACACCTATTCCGGGTTGTTGCAAGGATAGGTGCCAGAGCAAAAATGGACATTCCAGTGTATGAAGGAAACTTGGATGTTGAAGAACTTCTAGACTGGATTAGGGCTCTAGACAAATACTTTGACTATGAGGATGTCGAAGAAGATAAGAAAGTCAAACATGTCATTACTAGACTTAAAGGGCATGCAACACTGTGGTGGGATGAACTGTAGGCTGACAGACACTGCAAGGGCAAGCAGAAAATCAAAAGCTGGGATAGAATGGTTGCAAAGATGAAAGCCAAATTTATACCCAGGGATTATAAAATCACTCTGTTTCAGAGGATGCATAATTTGAGACAGAAGCAGATGTCGGTGAAGGAATACACTAAATAATTCTACAGGATAAACATCAGAGCAGGTCATCGGAAAAGCGATGATGAAAAAGTTGCCAGGTACATGAATGGTCTGTTATATGACATTCAAGAGATGGGCATGATGACCATTCAGACTGTGGAAGATGCTTATCATATGGCTCTGAAAGATGGAGAGAAGATGAGCCGGAAGCAAGGTCAAAGAGGCCAAGGTATAAGTCAAGCCAAAGGCAAAACAATTGCCCAAGATAGAACTTAGAAACCTAAAGAAGAGGGAAAGAAACCTCAAACTCAACTTGAGAGAGAAGGAAGCTCACAAGGAAGGCAGTATGCTGATAGAAATACTTTTCCTCGAGCCAGAGGAAGAGGAAGAGGTAGAGGAGGTGAAGTGAAATGCTTTGTTTGTGGAAAAATTGGGCATAAATCCTATGAGTGTCCAGATAAGAAGAAAGATGGTGGTGAAAATCACATTACCGAAGCTCAAGGACGGAATGTTGAGGTAGAAGACGCTGAGGGCAGAAAATATTTGATGATGAGGAAAGTTCTCTTGAAGCCGGAGAAGGAGGCAGAGAACCCAGCCCAAAGAAACAGTCTGTTTCGGACTGCTTGCAAAAATAAAGACAGAGTATGCAAGGTCATAGTAGATAGCGGTAGCATAGACAATATCCTATCTACAGAGATGGTAGAAAAGCTGGAGCTGTAGACTATTGTACATCCAAGCCCATACAGAGTTTCGTGGCTACAAAAAGGACATCAGGTAAATGTCACTAAACAGTGTTTAGTCAAATTTAAAATAGGAGGATATAAAGATGAAATATTATGTGATTTCATTCCCATGGATGTTTGTCATCTATCACTAGGTAGACCATGGCAATATGACAAAAACGTAGTTCATGATGGGAGAAAGAACATGCACACCCTGGAAAAAAATGGTAGGAATCACATGTTGTTGCCAATTAAGGATAAAGAAGTGAAAACAGAAATGAGCAACATTGTACTTCTCATGGGTGGGAAGTTACTTCTTAATGAAGTTAAGAAGAAGGAATACACACAATTTATTGTGGTCAGGAAGCCCAAAATTGTTTTGACCAGTATGAGAATAGATGATCTACCAGAAGAAATTCAGGAGTTGCTGGAAGAATTTGCTAATATAGTAGTGGACGAACTACCTTGTTCATTGCCACCTATCAGGAGTATAAGTCATCATATCGATCTTATGCTTGGAGCCAGTTTGATGAACAAAGCAGCATATCAGTTGACGCCACAGGAAAATGAAGAAGTTAAGAGACAGGTCCAGGACTTAATGGACAAAGGATTGTTTTGAGAAAGCTTGAGTCCATGCGCTGTTCCGGCAGTGCTCAGCCCAAAGAAAGACAGAGGCTAGAGAATGTGTACAGACTCAAGGGAAATCAATAATATTACCATCAGATACAGATTTCCATTTCCAAGGATGGACGACTTGATGGATTTCTTGAGTGGAGCAAAGTTTTTTTCAAAGATTGATTTGAAAAGTGGATATCATCAGATTAGAATGAGAGAAGGTGATGAATGGAAGACAACATTCAAGACGAATGAGGGGCTATATGAATGGCTTGTCATGCCATTTGGCTTAACGAATGCACCCAGTACTTTCATGAGGTTGATGAATGAAATCCTGAAGGATTTCATAGGGAAATTCGTCATTGTATATCTTGACGATATATTAATTTTCATCAAGACAGAAGCAGAACACTTAAAGCATTTAGTTGCAGTAATGAGGAGATTACAGCAGGAGAAATTGCTGATTATATGAAGAAATCGTCATTTATGAGGACATAACTCATTTATTTGGGTTTTGTTATCTCTGCAAATGAGTTGAAGATGGATCCAGAAAAGATAAAGGTGATTAAGAATTGGCCATCGCCGAAGAGCATGTTTGAAGTTCGAAGCTTCCATGGTTTGGCTAGCTTCTACAGGAAATTTATCCGAAACTTCAGTGGAATTAGTGCATCGATGATGGATATGGTGAAGAAAAGACATAAATATTTTCACTTGACGGAGGAAGCAGAAAAGAGCTTCAATCTGTTGAAGAAGAAGATCATTGAGCAACCAATTCTTGTTTTGCCAGATTTCAACAAAACATTCCAGGTCAGGTGTGACGTGAGTGGCTTTGCAATTGGAGCGGTCTTGAGCCAAGATGATAGGTCGATCATGTACTTCAGTGAAAAACTGAATGAAGAAAAGATTAAGTACTCTACGTATGACAAAGAATTGTGTGCAGTTATACAAGCGCTGAAGAAATGGAGACACTATTTGGTTCCCAAGGAGTTTGTTTTGTACAACGATAATCATGCTTTGCAATTCATGACTCGATAGGAGAAGTTGAACCAAAAGCATGCTAAATGGGTTGAATTCATGCAGAATTTTACTTTTGTGATTAAGCATATTTCTAGAACTGCTAACAAATTTGCTGATGCTTTGAGCAGGAAATGTTTGCTTATGCAGGAATTGAGAGTCAAGACTTTGGGTTTTGATAACCTCAAAGAAATGTACAGGAATGACCCAGATTTTAAAGAGGCATATGAGGCATCTGAGAATCCAATTCTCAAGGACAGAAGCCAATGGACTGAATACATGATCCATGATGGATTATTCTTTAGGGGAAATCAGCTATGTATTCCGAAATGCTCCATGAGGGAAAATTTACTAAAGGAAAAAAACAATAGAGGATTAGCCGGACACTTCGGTCATGATAAAACATTATCCAAGATGAATAGCTCATATTTTTCACCAGGGATAAGAACATATGTTAAGAAATTTGTGGACAGGTGCAGAATTTGTCAGCACACGAAAGAAAAAACGTAGAACACAGGGTTATACCAACCATTACCCATACCTGAAAGGCCGTGGGATGCAGTGAGCATGGATTTCATATTGGGACTGTCAAGGACACAAAGAGGATTTGATTCGATCTTTATGGTATTCGATAGATTTTCAAAGATGGCACATTTCATACCATGCTAGAAAATCAGCGACGCAACTCATATTGTGAACCTGTTTTTCAAGGAAGTCGTCAGACTTCACGGTTTGCCAAAGAGTATCGTGTCTGATCGAGATACCAAGTTCGTAGGGAATTTATGGAGGACCTTATGGAAGAAGTTGGGGACAAGTTTGTCTTTCAGCTCAACGTATCATCCTCAAACGGATGGACAGACAAAGGTCATAAACAGGAGCTTGGGAGATTTGTTAAGAAGCTTAGTGACTGAACACCATAGTCAATGGGATCACATTATGCCATAGGCGGAATTCGATTACAATGATTCACTCAATAGAAGCACAGGGAAGAGTCCATTCTAGATTGTATATGGAATGCAGCCAAGGGGAGTTTCTGAATTGAAAGATTCAGAACAAAATGAATTTAGGAGTGCTAGTGCAAAGGACTTTGCAGAAGGAATGAAGGAGCTTCATAGTTGAATTAAGGAGCGATTGTAGAGTTCAAGTCAAGAGTAGAAGTAGAGAATAGATCAACACAGGCGAGAACTTCAATTTGAAGTTGGTGATCTGATTCTTTCACATCTAAGGAAGGAGAGGTTCCCAAGGGGAACGTATAACAAGCTGAAGATGAAAAAGATTGGACCGTGCAAGGTCATAAGGAAATTTGGGGCAAACGCATATGAGATTGAATTACCTGATGGGGTCAGAATCTCACCAATATTCAATGTTGCAGATTTGTACCCTTACAGAGCTGAAGAAGCAGGAACAGAGGAGGAACATAAAGAAATTCAATGGAAAAAACAAATGCATGTAGCGGTAGAGCCATAGATGGAAAGCATAATTGACAAAAGGGTTAGCAAAAAGACGAGGAGAAAAGAGTATTTTGAATACTTGATCAAATGGAAGGGACATCCAGTTGAAGATGCCAGTTGGGAGGATGAAGCAGAAATTCAAAAGCATGGACAAACCATGCAAGAGCTCATGAATAGGAGTTCAAGAAAATTTTCAAGCGAGGGAGTATGATGTAGGAGCATCGTACAAATCCAAAGCACATGCCTAGCCAAAGGAATAGCTGGACGCACAGATGAAAAAAAGGGCACGTTTTTATGAAAACGTTTTGAATTTTGAAATCTGAAGCATTAATGTAATAGCTAGGAGAAGCGTACTTACATTTATGTCTTGGAGACATGAATAGATCTGGAGAAATTACTCTCATCTTTCGGATGTAATAGGAATTTAAGTTTGTTTAATGAAAGTAGGTAGATTTGATTTAATAGATTAGACAGTTTAGAAGCGTAGGAGGGAAAACGGATATAGACACCCTCACCCTTGTATCATTGTAATTTTTATGATCATTCAAAATTCATAAGATGTAGAACTATAACAGAGAGTTGTAGAGAAGAACCCATGTACAAGAGCACTTGAGTTAATATATGAATCTTTGACTCAAACTTTCATGGTGTTATGATGCTTACTGTTTACATTTGTTGAATGGTATGTTTAGAGTTGATTTATTTCTCTGTTATGCATTTGTTTCAATGTTGTGTTATGTGTATGATTTCATGTTGAATGTATAAAGTCTGAGAGAGAAGAAGAATGAGTTTCAATTTTTTTTCTTCCTGAGAATTCCTGCAAGGAGTGCAGTGAACGTTCGCAAGGTGTGTGTTGACAAGGGTCTGAGTTTTATCTTAGAAAGATCAGGAGAGATATCGTTGTTCTCATACCAGAAGAAGTGCAAGAGAAGCACAGAGCCATGAAAGGTGTGTGCAGGATGGTGGAAGTCTTAGAACTTATCAACCAAGGGTAAATTTGAAGGAATACTGTTGCAAAGAGTGCACAGGGTCGAAGACTCAAATAACCGAAGGTTGTTTGAAAGTTTTCCGCAAGGAGTGCGAGCAGGGATCTTTTTGGAGGCTTGAGTTTGCAAGTGAGATCTGAGGAGGGATAGCACCTTTGAAGTGTTCAAAGGGAGACGGAGGTCGAAATCATCTTGTAGAAGTCAATTTCAGGTGGAAGAATGCCAAGTTATTTTGGTCTGATATCCTTGAGAAGAGTGAACAAATGGTGAGAGGCCTTCATGAAGGAAGTGCCAAAATTGCGAGAGTCGTCAGATCTTACAGAGTTGCAAGGTGGTTAGAGGCCGATGAAACCCATCACCCAGGATTTGAGGGTCAATATGAGTCATTGATCTCGTTTCAACCCACGTCGTTGGATCATTTTGTGAATTCAGGGTTCGTGAGTATGGAGGCCAAACCAAATTCTTGGTTTCGTGAAGTCCTGAGTTGCAAGGAGCAGGGAAGGAGATCTAGACCGTTGGATCCAATCCATGGGAGAACCATTGGATCAAAACCTCCACCTGGCATCGTGTATTGGGGGTTGAAAGAGTTTCTTTTCGACTGTAGAAGTCACAAAGTGTCGAGCGCCAAGGGCTCGTGCGAACACGTGGCACATCTGTTAGGTGGGAACCGTGTGGTTGACAGGTGGCGTGGAAACAAGCACCCATAAAAAGCTGGAAACGGGTGACAGGTGGTGGACACACATTGCTTGGGAAGGAGTCAACCCACTGTTGACTTATCCTGCTTCGGGATTTCGCAAAGGAGGAGCACGAGGGCTCAACACTCCAACTTGCAAAGTTGCAAGTCGTTAGGGGTGCTAGTGTTAGGCTCTAGCCGAAAATCACCTGTAGAGGCGCTAGTGAGGAGGGAGCCATACTCGTATCGTCATCTTAGGTATCGGAGGTTTGGAGAGGAGGAGTCGAGGTTCAGCGAATCACGAACTCACGAGTGGCGAAAGTTGCTTGTGCTAAGGCTCGGTTGTGGTCACATGGAGGTGTAAGGCTCGCGCCTGGTGTTAGGTTGCACAGGGCGGGTTTTCACGAAGGACCTGTGGATCAGATTCATGAGGTTCCAATAGGGATCTAAGGGAGCCGCTTTGACTCAAGGAGAATTTAGAATGATCCTGTGCAGATCACGGCTCGAGGGTCGGGGGTCTGTGTCAAATCATCTTGACTGCAGCAATTGCTGAAGTAGAGCAACCCGTGATCAACAAATCATCGACTTAATAAACTAAAAGTAGAATTGAATCAGTCGTCCTGAGCATGTATACATTCGGGTCTGATTTACAACATACAAAGTTCTGTGACAACAGGTAGGATTCCATCTTGGTATACCATGCCCTCGGAGCCTGCTTGAGGCCATAAAGTGACTTCTTCAGTCGACAGACCAAAGATGAGTCCTGCATAAATCCCTGGGGTTGTTCCATGTAGATATCCTCAGAGAGATCACCATGAAAAAATTCATTCTTCACATCCATCTGATGGACTTCCCATCTCTTGGCTACCGCAATGGCAAGTGCCAATCGTATGGAATCCATCTTCGCTACTGGAGCGAAGGTCGCATCATAGTCAATACCATGAACCTGCTGAAATCCTTTAGCGAAAAGCCTGGCTTTGTATCTATTGATCTGTCCATCCGATGCGCTCTTGGTCTTGTAGACCCATCTGCATCTGACAAGTTTCCTCCCAGAAGGAAGGGGAACTAGATCCCAAGTCTAGTTCTTGAGGAGGGAGTTTTACTCCTCCTGCATGGCGGATTCCCAAAAGGGATTTCGAGCATCCTCGCCATAATTCTATGGATCTGAAGACTGAACCAATAAAATATGCCTGGAAGGCAATGGTTCAGTGGCAGTGAGTACAATAGGAGGCTCCTCGAAATTAGATTGAGTCCTCCTAGTATCGGTTGGAGCACCAACAAGATCCCCTGCATCCTGAAGAGTAGTCTGTGCCCACTTGGGCCTCTTCTTTGGCCTTTGCTAGTTTTTCTTCTTCTTCTTCCATGGGATAAATGATAACAAAATATTCTATTATTGTATTTGAATCTTCTTCTCTACTTGCAGGGGAGAATTCAATATCAACATTATTGCAATCGGAAGATTGTGGAGAGTCTTTACCTTTATTGATGGTCGAGTCTTCTATTTTGATTTGATACATCTTCTTTGGAGGATGAGAAGATTCTTTGGAGGTATCATCACTAGACATGTCATCTTCAATCTCAATCTGAGTAATAGGAATTGATCATTTAATTATGTGTGTGTGGTCATATCCAAGGCCATATTTGTTCGAGAGAGATCTTTGTAGACTGAGAAATTTATTAAGGGCTTCAGTCCTTTTCTTTATTTTTTCAACAGTCTTAAGTTGATCCTTTAGTTGTTTACACCTTTGTTTATATTTTCTCAGTTCGTCCAAATAAATTTCAAGCTCAGCTTCCATATTGACTATTGCTTCAATGTCTGAGTATTCTTCAAAAGAATCTTCATCACTAGAATTGTTGTAGATTGAACTTTGTTCTGATTGAAATGTTTCATTTGACTTCTCATCTGAGTAGAGGTCTTTTAATTTTTCCCAGAGTTATTTTGCAGAGTTACATTCACCTATCTTCTCTTTGATATCATCAGGTAATCCATCAAGGATTGTATTAATTTCCATTGAGTTAATTTTCTTGGATTTATTTTGAGCTGGAGTCCTTACTGTAGTTGGTGGGAAATAATCAGTGATCACTAAATTCCATACATCATGTACCAATGCCTTCAGATGACTTTCCATTCTTATACTCCAAAATATGTATTCTTCTTTTCTAAGTATTGGAGTTCCATTCTCATTGTAAATATTTTGTCCATCCATGTGTGCTTAATT
>JZKD02S1701470.1:24264-56626 GCA_000966675.3 Picea glauca | reverse complement strand
GTTGGACTGGACGGAGGAGTCGAGGATTAGGTGACAACACCTTGACTCGAAACTTGCCCCAAGGACACACTAAGTGGATTGAAGATTTCTTCCATGATATCCCAAGTGTGTATAAGGAGGCAACAAGTGGATTGTCTACATGAAATGTTGAATGCTTCAAAAACTATCTACATAGTTAAACTCTAAAATAATTAGACAACATATATTTAACTTTATTATATAAAAGATATCTTACCAAAAAATGAACTTTGTATTCCATCTCCTTTATTCTCTAATATGTTCAAAGATTTGAGACCACATTGAGTAGTTCTTATATTGACAAACATAAAAACATTTCCTTGAAACATGAATTTATTGATATGAATTCTAAAAAACTAAATATGATTCAATAAAGTGGAAATAAGGTAGTGGATAATTAATGAAAAATAAAGGAACAAAAGTCTATCGAAGCATGGATTAGAGTTGATTTCTACAGTCATTTCATCTATTGTGGTTTACCCCATGCCATAGAGTGAATGACTTCAGAAATCAACTCTAATCCCAAGTGTGCTATATAAATGAAAATGCTAACAAGACAAGATCGAGAACCTACCATGTCCGGACGTTCGATGAAGACCATTGTTGAGCATGCAAATCAAAGCTTTATACCTGCAACTTGTCCTCAAAAACCAATATACGCAAGCATATGGTGATAATATAAAATGTTAGCATATAAAATAACATAGTTCATTAACATAGATGACAAATACGCCCATGGAATAACAATTCAAATATTTGCAAGATATCAATTGGACGAGAAAAGAGTATTTATATTAAAATAATCAACAGAAGTATACAAGTGACACAATTATGTTTCGGCACATCTCAGAACTGAGAAACTAAGTCCCTTCCAGTTGGGCCTCCACCAAAGGAAAGCCTATATAAAAGAGACAATGAGGTTCTCCATCAAAGAGGGAAGAGCTTGGGGGTTGATAAAAGTGTTCAGACTTTTGAGGATAAAGGGATGCAAACTCAATGTGAAGTGAAATTTCTCTAGAGTATCTTTGTTGTCAAAAGTTGAATTCTCTCCCCCTCCACGGCTTGGATATGGCTCAATTTATAGCCTTCAAATGGAACTGAAGGGTCGATTCGGAACACTTCCAGTATATGGAAGGTCAAGGATCATGGATCTTGTGACATGACATGGAAACCTGACACAATTTTTAATTTTTAGCACCAAACTCGATGTACGTGGGATGTAGTGGTGCAACCTGTGTATACGCATGTTTTCTAACTGGTAGAGCACGTATATGTAGAAAAATATGATTTTTTGGCTCTAGAAGATGAAAAAATGGGACTTCAAGTTTGCATAGGAAAATGGAAAGGCCATCCAAGAAAGTTGCATGGGGTGAGGAAAATTTTTCTATAACAGATGCCCCCTGATGTATGAGGTCAGAGGAGTATCTATGATGGCCGAAATACATTATAATTCCAAGAAGTGGAGTGATGGAGACTCACCTAGAAGTGTTAGCTGCTCATGAGAATATTAAAATCCATAATGACTTTGTACACATGGATTCCAATTTGAATTACACTACAGATCCATGTGAAAATATACCAAATAGTTTTTCATGGTTGTGAATAGGAAATACAAAGAATATACATGCCATAGGTTGTCATAGTCACGAACAAGGCCCAGTGGAAAACCAGTCTCAAGATCAATCTGAAGATATCTGTATACAATGGAGTAAAATCTGATCTCTCATGCTCATTGAATTCGTATAGGTACTGGTCCAATGAATGATAACAACAAATCAGGAAAGTTACTACCGTAAACTGATGTCTTCTACACTATCTTCCAAAGGTGCAAGTCTACATTATGTGAATAGAGAAGTTGACGTTGAACACAACGAGACTTTGTTTGATTATAGGTCATTAAGGTATATCATTAACAAACGTGAGACAACCTGCCGATAATGAAAGTAGTTATCAAGGTACTGAGTACATTCTTAAAAGTGTGAATAAATGTGTTGAGGTCAAACACTTAAAGAATCCATCGATCAGGAGACATTGATGTATTCCCAACTGTCGATGGTGGGAGAACCTAACACAAATGACTGCAAACCTCTAGATACTCATAGGACTATAGGCCTTGTTTGTAGAATAGATGAGTTGAAGTCGATGGAAGGAGACCCGCTGAAAGGAGACCATTAAGTCATATCTCATCAGTAAAAACAAGGTACAAAGCAATAGCTTGATGATTTGGGGGAACTCAGGCGAATATGATGTTCACAAACCAACGACCATGTTCTTATTTCACATGCATCAAATGAAAGTAGTGCATGAAAAATGCTCTCTGAATATCAGCCAATAAGGAAGATTGTTGCCAAAGGCAAGGAAACCACCAATAAGACTAAAGGCATCCAAGACACTGCATGAATCCCAATGTGTGAATAGATTTCTTGTCGTCAAACATAAGGAAAACCCCCCAGTCAAGGACCAATGATGAGATGTCGATTGTTGGGTTCAAGGTTACTTACCCATAATGAAAGTAGGACCAGGGTGCATGGTAGGACTACAACTTCATGTGACTTTGAGACACACTGAGAGTATGACCGACATGCAAAGTCAAGAGTTCTAAGGAATGTCCGACACTGGATTATAGACTTCCTTTGAACAAGAGCATGAGACATATGGACAACTTAGGCAGCATAGACTTGATGATGAAACTTTGTGATGTAGGAGGCATCAACAAAATCTCCATAGGGACTTGAAGAGTAACTAGTCAGAGGAGTAAACTCTAAGTAACGAGCTCAACTTCCTAAGGTCATGCTAAACCCAAATTCTAGATGACAATGGACTCAAAAGTTTGTTCTTTGTTCAAAGGCGACACAATTGTTGTCGATATAAGATAATATTCTTTTCCCTCCCATCTTTTTTTTGTTTTTTCATAGGCAAATGAATTTTATGATACAAGTGAGGAAACACGTGTTGCGAGTAAGCAACTAGCTCTAAATAGTGGAACACACATATGCTCAATGCAAGGAAGTGCATGCGGGGCATGGACACTTGGGGAATGTTTCCTCTTGGGGAATAGGGTGTCAAGATGCAAAGGATATAAACAAGTCTCTTCTTGGCTAGTGATGAAAATTGTTGAGGTAAGAGGATTATAATGAGAAAGAGGGAACCAGAAATAGGCTCAATACTACAAGAAAGATAATGGAATTCGATTACAACTTAACTCCAAAAAATGTCCTTTTTTGTAAATTTAGTCCCCTAGGCCCGAAAAAGTATAAAACAACATCCAGGAGAACTCTTCTAGCCAATGTTGACTAGAGTATTCCTTTTTCGAAATTAGTCTACTTGGTCCGAAAAAGGGCTAAACTTACACCAAATAGACGTCATTTCAAAGCCATTTAACGAGTGTGAAAGATACAAGTTCACTCGACAATCTTTTTAGTTTTTTAGAGAGTCGGAAAAGAGATTAACTAAGACTCAGAGGAAGTTGTTCTAAGAAGCATATAATGGAGGAGTTTAAGGCTCATGTATGGTACTTCTATCAAAATTTAGAAACTCACATGTATTTGACACAAGCTTGGGAGAACCCAAAGCTTCCCAAGCTAAGGAGGATAAAATACTTGTAGAGGATCCTTGTAGAGAAGGAAGTTGAGGCTCTACAAGATCATTCCAATCAAAGGAAACCATCCTATGACTCGGGGGGAGCGTACTCGAAGAGAGTGAAATTATCCCTTGTTCAGAAGGTACGGGACTAGACATGGTCGAAATATGCATCACTCCCCAAAAGGAGAGTGGGATTCACCGAGTATTGCATCGGCAATGTCACTTCCTTAGACTTGTCACTCTCCAAGAGAAGAGTGGTATTGTTCGAAGATTTCATCAACATGACCACTGGTTGAATAGGATGTGAGACCAAATGGTCAAGAGATGCATCACCCCCCAAAAGAAGAGTGGTGTCATTCGAATATTGCATCGACACGACTGCTAAATCAACTAAATAAGGATTAGAATGTTGGGAAACCAGAGACAACTTAGAACTCGAAGGGTCACTAGAAAAGGACCGCCCTTCTTGTACCATGGTAGTAGTAGGGTACAAACGAGTTAGGTGATATCCTTTACAAATTCTACAAAGGAACTTGGGCTTACATATTATACGTCGAGGCTTCTCAATCGTATGAATTCCCCCAGCATGACTTGTAGTGGCTGGTGACATGCTCCCAGCATGACTTGCAGAGGCTAGTAGTAGATCTTCAACATGACTTGCAAAGGTTGTTAACGAATATCCAACATGAAAAATAGAGGTTCATGATGTATGTACAGTGTGACTAACAGTGACTAGAGTTGTGCCCCCATCATGACTTGCAGTAACCGGTTTCATGTATTCAACATGACTTGTAGAGGTTGTTGACTTATTTCCAACATGAATAACAAAGATTGGTGATATAATTCCAGTATGACTTGCAGTGACTAGACTTGTGATTCCAACATGACTTGCATTGGCTAGTTGTGACATTTGATACCAAGGTTCCGGGAAAGACTGATTTTGAGAGATTGTTGGCCAGGAAGGGTTCTAGTATACACCATGGCCTTGTCCAGAAGTATGGTATCCTCCTCCAAACTGATTCATAAAGGGTTGTAAGGGCATCATCATCCAGAAATTTGCTTGCAAAGAGAAAGCGACATGACAAGATTTACTCAAGTGAGGATATATGTTTCCCCTAGACAAAGGAAATTCATGAAGGGGGTTGCCCATACTATAAAATTGACTCCCTCCGAATGAAACACCAAAGTACAGAAGGAGGCCCGCCATGAGAAAAATGTTCGTAGGAACCGACATAGCGAAAGAAGGATAGATGGACGAGATGTAATAAGAAGAAAGACCGTCCATTTGAGCACTTGTTCCTGGAAAAGTGAAGCTAGGATTGGGTCCAAAGGAAGGAGGATTCCAACCTCCAACCATGGGAGTTAGTTGAGGAATATGACCCCCACCAAATGAAAATGGATAAAAAGGAGGCATCATGCCCCCAGACCCAAAACTAGGATTCACATAAGAAGACAAGATAGAGGATGGAAACTGTTAAGACATGTCTGGCATACCAAGAGAAAATGATTATAGGCCCAAGGTATTGGCCGAGTACTATGATCCATCATACCATTTGGAAATACAAAAGGATTCATCCCCATGGAATGAGCAAATACCATGGGTTGGGTAGCGCCAACTAAGGGAGTCACGGGGGCTCCACTAACCATAGCAATGAAAACTCATGACGCAATACAAAATACTAAGGCCAACTAATAATAAGAGAGCACACCAAAGTAAAGAAAAAATGCCAATGCAGACAAATAGGATATAGTGGCTAAAAAGGGGCCTCCCTCACTAGAGTAGGTATGTCTCGCCCAAGAGAGGCCTGAGACTCACTTCAAAAGATTGGACTTATCTGAATCAGTTATAAGGGCCCTCGTGGGCTTAACAACACAATTGATTAGATCCCCCCTAGAGAGGTAATCCTCCATAAAGGTTTTGTGATGTTTGACCCTTATCTGACTCAAGGTACCTTTAGAATAACCCCTGCAAGTAACCTATGTGGCTACCTATGTCAAGCAACTAGAGCCACCACAATGTAACCAATACGCAGGCGAACATTCATAAGTCAGGTCCACCATATGGGCAGGGTAACAAAGCCCAAACTATTGAAAGAACCACCTCTCACGGAGGTAAAGGTACTAGCAAGACCCCTAAATACGAATAGATCCCCAGAAATATCTATGACACTAAGAAGGTATTAGAGGGCCATCTCTGCAACCAACTTCGTGCGACCTCATGCTTAACTCAAGTGTGAGCAGAGTGTCCTGACATCACTAATTACACAATGGATTTCATCACTTCCTGGTCATACACATATGTTTAGTTTAATAGCCTTGGAGAAGTTTACTCACAAAATTTTATTCCAAGTCTCTATATCCTATGCTCGTTTGTGTACTCTTAAAAATAAAAATGTTTCTAATCAATTTTAATTAGTAAGTGTTACTTTTAATGGATTTATTTACTCAAGATATGTGTTCATGAAACTGACGATATTATGACTCAACATATCAAGTAAATGAATATAACATAGTGCTAAGTCCTAATCTTAAATTCTCAAAGATGGTAAGCTTTTCAAATGCAACTTTCAATGCAATTCTACAATTTCAATAAGATGCAATCTTTCCACATATGTTAAGATCAATACTAAATAACCAAAAGAGAAAATGCCATAATGAAAAATGAGTAATTTGTTTTTGTATTTTCGATATAAAGAAATGAAAAATTCAAGGACTGAAGAACAACTTGATATACAGAGCCTACTGCAAGAAAAAAGAGACAAATCAATCACGATACCAAGAAACAAGCACTCAGACTAAGAGGCAAGGACAACAAATGAAAAAGATGATAAGAAAGAATATCTCCCGAAAATTCAATAAAAAGAAGGTTTCCTATCACTCTGTAGGCACTCAATAGTTAGGACAGAGACCCAAGAAGACTCAACAACCAACCAAACTCACCCAGCAAACACCAAACTCGGGCAGTAAGCTTAAAAGGTTGATGCACGTGATTGTTTGAGGAAAAATCTCATATGTGTGTGACCTATAGAAGGACAACTTGCGTATGTACACGTCTGTCAAGGGAAAACCCATGTATATGTGGTAAAACACTGCCAAGGAAAGGATTAAACCAAGAAAACTTAGATGCAAAGTAAAAATAGGTTGTCAAGCAATCAGGCAACAAGGAAACTCAAGCTAACAAAGAGAAAATCAAGGAGAAAAGCACTCAAAACTCCAAACAGAAGATCAATCCCCAATATGGTCACCAATTATGTTACGAGGAAAATCACTCTATGGCATGGGGTAAACCACAAGAGACGGAATGACTACAGTTGTCAACTCTAACCTCAAGTATTCTATATAAATGAAAATGCTAACAAGACAATATCAAGAGCCTACCTCGTTTGGACGTTCGATCAAGACCATAGTTGAGCACACATCTCAAAGCTTTATATCTACAACTTGTCCTCAAAAACCAAGATATGCAAGCATATGGTGATGATATATTATGTTAGCATATAAAATAACATAATCCATTAACATACATGAAAAATACGCCCGTGGAATAACAATTCAAATATTTGCAAGATATCAATTGGACGAGAAAATAGTATTTCTATTAAAATAATCAACATAAGTATACAAGCGACAAACTTATGTGTCGGCACATCTCGGAACCGAGAAACTAAGTCCCTTCCAGCATGGCCTCCACCACTTCAATCCTCCACCAAAGGAAATCTCATATAAAGGAGACAATGAGGTTCTCCATAAAAGAGGGAAGAGCTTTGGGGCTAAACAACATGTTCAGACTTTAAAGGATAAAGGGATGCAGAGTCAATGTGAAGCGAAATTTGTCTAGAGTATCTTTGCTCTCAAAAGTTGAATTCTCTCCCCCTCCATGGCTTGGATACGACTCAATTTATAGTCTTCAAATGGAAATCAAGGGATGAGTTGGAACGTTTCCAGTGTATGAAAGGTCAAGGATCACGGATCTCATGACGTGACATGGAAACCCAACACAATTTTTAATTTTGAGCACCAAACCCAATGTACACAGGATGTAGTGGTGCAACCTACGTATATGCATGAGGTCTAACTGGTAGGGCACATATATGTGGAAAAATATGATTTTTTGTCTTTGGAAGATGAAAAAAGAGTACTTCAAGTCTGCATAGAGAAATGGAAAGGTCATCCAAGCAAGTTGCATGGGGTCAGACAAAATTTTCCATAAGAGGAGGGAGCAAGTACTAATTTCCATGCTCAAATTAGTATGATTGAGTTGTTGATGATAGTGACCTCTCCTTGGAAAATTATCTAAATAAGTCTTATTCCTTGGTATGTTGTCAATTCATTGTTTTTTAGTGTGAATCAACCCTCATGCATATTTTATCTTCTAGTATCCTTTAAGATCAATGATTATCCCCTCACTCCTTGCTCACCTCTTTAAAGATAATATTATGAAAAATAAAATAAAAGTATTATCTTATTAGTCCCTGCCGAAAGGTCAGGAAATATAGCAATGAGTCACTAGTTGAATTGCTATTAGTTCAATATTTGACTTATTTTATCTCATTTCTAATGTTGAACTTAGGAAAGTATGAATAATTATTTTATTCTAATTAAAATAAATAATAAAAAATTATTTTTCTTTCATATTATTGGACCTCAACTTTGAGGTCTTATTGGTAACATCACATGCATTAACTTTGCACTTATGATCTGTTAGAGGTTCAAGAGGTTCACTGACATTAGAGGTTCAAGAGGTTCACTGACATCGCTGACAGAGGTTYATYRTCCTTGTTGTCTATTCAWTGCTTTATTCGAAGCCCTGGTTATTATAACTMAGAACTCACTGGAGGCAATAATCTCGATAATATCTCATGCATTAATTTTTYACTTRTTATCTATCAAATGTTCACCRCCCTSTAGATGAGACTTATGCTATTACACTCTCTATTTATCCATCGCCCTCATTGTCTATCTATTCTTATTTGGTTTCTATCTATTCTTATTTGGTTTGGATTACTGTCATTTACTAAGRGATGATGCTGCAGTTTGCAATGTTTCATGCCTTTGCATCTAATATTCGATGAGACTTCTAATATTACATTGTTTATCCAACTCCCTCGTTTTCTCTATTTATCCACCTCCCCCTTGTCTCTGTGAGTCTTATGCTATTACAATATCTATCTATCCACCACTCTCACTTTCTATCTATTCCTCTGTTTGAAGCACATCATTTAGAAACAGTGTTGCAGTTACTATCTATCTATTCATCGATTTGGAGCACATCATTTAGAGACGATGTTGTAGTTGAGAAACGTTTCATCTTTGGTTTCAGAGCAACTTGTATGGATTTATACTTAGCCCAGCATGTTGGAATTGTTAGGTTGTGGTTAAGTTCAAAAGTTTGGTAGCTTGGTTGCTTGCTAGCTTTTGAATTTTTGCTATATATTAGTTCCTAGATGGTTTTTAATTTTAACGTAGCAAACTCGTTTAACTTTCCAAAGACTTCTATGGTTTCAAAGTATTTTGTATATATTTATGGTCAACTGCCTTTCCTGGTCAGCAATAGGACGAATTTTAGATTGTGGATGGATTTTATAGTTCACTGAGCACACCTGTTTAATTTTCTAAAAATTGTTCTTTGGTTTCGAACTTGTATAGATTTATGGTTAGCTTCTCTTTTCCGACAAGCATCAGGATGGAATTATTGGGTTGTGGTT
Organism: Picea glauca; assembly: GCA_000966675.3. NCBI lineage: Eukaryota > Viridiplantae > Streptophyta > Pinopsida > Pinales > Pinaceae > Picea > Picea glauca. Next base: position 47,321 of record JZKD02S1701470.1, on the reverse strand, counting down.
AAGTTCAACAGTTTGGTAGTTCGCCAGCATTTAAATTTCTGCTTTGTATTTTTAAGATGTGAAGGATAAATTATGGTTTTATCTCGGTGTCTCATAGCTATGGAACATACGGTGTGCGACTTACCGATCATCGTCCGATTTACGTTTTTCGGCAATGGTCGGAAAGTTGCCTATGATTTGAAGGTCTTTTTTCTCTCTTTTATTTGGTCGTTTTGTTTTGTAATTGAATGATAAAGTTTTAGATACTTGTAGGAAAGTTTCTTTTTAATGATTTATAATTCATTTTAATGGATGTTAATCATCATCATCAATAAATTTATAATTGTTATTTATATAATAAAAAAATGTATTATTATTTTGTAGTTATTCTGTGAATAAATAAAATATAAATATTCATTTTTTTTAAATAGTTTTATTTACAACAATCTAAATAAAGTTATGAGAAATTGTAATAGAAGATTTAGAATTTCAAGGCATATAGAAGATTGTAATAGAAAGATTTAAAAATTGCTTAGACATTTTTTGAAAAAGAACTCATCATTAATTAAGTAAACAAAAAAATTGTGAATATCAATATTTTAATTTATTATTATATATTTTTATTTTTTTCATTTTAATTTTTATGTGAAAATGTAAAAAATATAGATAAAAAAAAAAAATAGTTTTCATTACGAGGTTGTCATGGTAGAACGTGCCCTCATTTTCTTTGCATAGTTTTGAAACAAAATATTTAATAAAGAGTTTTAGAGTTCAAAAGGTAAAACATATTATAGAGGTTAAACCACATTACATTACAAAGGAGATATTTCTTAATCTATTTTGTTATCTAAGTAAGATATTTTTAAGGATATTGTGTTTTCTCCATGTTATCAAATTAGTTACTATAATATTAATATTATTATAATATAAATAAAATAAAATTATAGATCATATGAAATGTGATGGAATAATGATTAAATTAAGAAAGAGTATTTTATATGGTCTTCTTATTTAATAATAGATTCATGGATTATTTCATATTACATATGATAACACATTTTTAGAAAATTATGTAATGTCTTTAACATTATATAATTTGGATTTATCATAATTTAAGTAATTATTTTTATTTTTTTCAAACCTGCGCTGGAGAGAGAGAATAATATGCTAAGTCAACCGTAATAAGATTATTATTTCTCTTATCCTCTTAATCCTTAAAACTAGCATTACCATGTTAGGTCAACCGTGAAACAATTCCTCTCTTCTATAATATAACTAGTTGGCGCAACTCACCCAACTCATTATTCATCGAATAACATTTCTCATATCATAATCAAATCGAATAATATATGATATGATGCCAAAGTCAAACTTTCTCATGATATTGAAAATGTTTAATATAATAAAAGATATAAAGAATATAAATGCAATTTCATGAGCTACATAAAAGTAAGAAATCTTAAGCTAAAATAAGAAACACAAAATAAAAGAAGATCCAATCCATCAAAATGGGAAGTATGGAAGGGACTCGTAAAAATAAAAGAAAAGAATTGTGTTGAATTCAAGGAACGCTTCTAACATTTAAGGTTGTGAAAAAATGTGATGGACTAAGATCAATGTTATCCCTATGCAATGTCTCATGGACCTACCACCCATGTTAAAATGTTAGTTAGGGGATCTTTTCCTACTCGAGGTGTGAGAAAACTAGAAGAAGAAAGTGATCATTGTAGTGCAGGAATTTTGGATAATTCATCTTTGAAAATTCATCGATGTAGGACAGACACCTTGTTTGGAAATAGTGGAGAAAGTGTGGGTTGTAAGCGCCAGTAATAAGCGCGGGTTGTAAGCGCCAGTTAGAAGAGTCGGTCCTTAGTTAAGAGTCAGTTGTCTAGTTGTCTTTTGGTTTGCATGTAGCCGACTCGGGAGAGTCTTTTCCTATATAAACATATAATCCGTCTTCATTGAATACTAAGAAGTGAGCGTAGCCTCACCGTGTTGTTTTGCTCTCATATATTTTATCTCACAAAAAGATTAAGCATAAATAATCCTCATAATCCCTATAGATTTTGAATTTTTTATTCAAAAAAAAAACTACGTATAAGTTTTTAAAGATTATAAATCTAACATAACTAATAAAATCCAAATCCAATATCCATAGAGATGAAAACATACCCTCATGATTCCCATTAAATGAGGACATTCAACGCCATCATAACCCTAAGTAAGATAATGTGACCATTCATTGGAAATCCCCCATCCTCTTCGCATTACAAAAAAAAATGGCTCTTCAATTAGGAGCCATTGGAGCCAAACAAGCAAGATACAATATTCCAAAGCAAATCAAATAGGGTTTGCCTTTCATCTGCCACCCCTCTAAATTTTATATTTCAATTCGGTTCTACTTCTTATAACCTTATATTATTCAATGTCATCATTCTGTAGCCATAATTTTTATTTAAAAGTTAAATGGGTGTTTTACCAAAGGCTTCATTCTCGTTTTTATTTAAAAGTTAAATGGGTGTTTTACCAAAGGCTTAAATCTCGATTTCACCTTTTTAAAAGTAAAAGTTATTTTGGATGATAATTCAAACTTTTGGGATGATGTGATGACCACTCATCTCTCCAAACTTTAAAACCATGGGACACGACACATCTTCACAAAAGTTTAATAATTTGAAACCATGCGACACATAGCATTTTCACCAAACTTCAAACTTTTGAAATCATGCCACATGGCAAAATTATTTTATTTACAAAATTTTAATGTTAGAGAACTAAAATTTGAGAATATGGTTTTCTACTCTCTTCATAGGTTGTGGCAGTCATAGGAAACAAACATAATTCAAGCTTGCACAATATAAACTATTTGCTCATAAGGATTGTATTCTTAGTCTCTTCCTACAATTGGAAGGGACAAGTTGTGAATTCACGAACAATCCTTCTCCCTCCCTTGAAAACTTTGGAGAGAAAGAACATGCAAAAGTAAATATGTTGCTAACTGTAAATTGGTTTGGTAGTACCTCTAAGGGTTACTTTGCATCATTATTTGGGTATTGGATGAGAGACAAATAACTTGATTTTTCTTCTTGAGTACACATTGGATTAGAAAATGATTATAGATTGCAGTTCAAAGGTGATTGGGAACATGTGAACACAACTGCCTTAGAATAAGAACTCAACATGACTCAACTCTTTCTTTGAATTGAGGTTTTCAAAATGGCTAATATAAATCCATAAAGAGCACTCATAATCACGGGCATGGATTTATGGGATAGAAGGTGGATATTGAGGGAGAAATATAGCCCTTGTTAATAAGATATCGAGGGAGGGAAGGGAACAGATTGATCGTAAAAATCGCTTGGAAAAGTAGAGAGGTTGTAGATTTGTCTCTTCATATCACTTAGAACTTCCATGTGTGTTCATAAAATGGAGTACAAATGATAAGACTTAATATTTGATTAGGGGCTCAACTACCTTTGATCACATCGTTGCCATGTGAAGACTATAAAGGATGGTTAGTTAAAAGACACGATTCGCTTTCAATCAGGTTGTTTCACTTTCTTCACGATCATAAGAAATCGAATGTAGCCTTCGTTCCTTAAATTATATATATATATATATATATATATATATATATATATATATATATATATATATATATATATATATATATATATATATTGAGGTGACTCATGGATCAACCTCATTACATATAAATTGATGTGATTATTACCACCAAATTTCCTTTTAAGGCATCATCCTTCAAATACTAATTGGTAGGCAATGCAAAATAGAGAAAGCGAAACAAGGCATAGTAGTCTCATACACAAGGTTAGACTAATATGTCTTACCACCACCTTCAATTGATCATGAAAATGCATGCGCGCACGCACGCACACACACACACACACAAGATGAAAAATAGGTACATCCCACACCTATAATGGATCTGACATAATTAACAATCTTGATTGTGTAACTATTGGCATAATGACTTGCTAATAATTCATTTATAGAATTATTTTTATCACTCCACCTTAATGGAGAAATGAATTTTCTATAATTTCTAGCTTCTCTCTACCTATTATAAATTTAGCCTTTCTTAAAGTCTTAGTGAATATATCCACCACATTATCATTTGTATTGTAGTACATCAAATCAATTTCTCTTGATTGAATCTGTTCTCTTGCAAAGCGATGTTGAGTTTTAATGTGCTTTGATATTGCATGATAAATTGGATTGTTTGCCAATTTTATTGAGTTTTAATTATCACATTTGATAGATGTAGGTACTCCTTTCCTTTCTCACATGTCTTCGAGAACACACCTTAGACAAATTGCTTCACAAGTAGCATGACACAATGATTTATACTAAGCTTCAATTGGGGACAATGAAACAATTGGTTTCTTCTTGTTGCTCTAAGACACAATTATAGATCCTATATTTAATGCATATCTAGTGGTATATATTCTATCATCTAGATCTCTTGCCCAATCAGACTCTGAATAACCTATTAACTCAACATTCAAATGATTAGTATATTCAGTACCAAAATATACAGTCCCTTTCAAGTATCGAATGACTCTCTTAGCTCTTTTCCAGTGACTATCATGTGGTTTAGCCATAAATTGACCAAGTAAGCTAATTGAATATGAAATATCAGGTCTTGTCATGGTTAAATAGTTTAGATTTCCCACCAACTACCTATACAAAGTACCATTTACTTCTTTTGTATCATCATCATTGTAAAGTTTAACATGTTGTTCTAATCGAGTAGACATTGGACTACATTCACTCATATTGAACCTTTTGATTAGTTCCTTTGTATATTTACTTTGAGTTATCAAAGTCTTACCATCTTCCCTCCAAACCTCAATGCCTAAACAATAATGCATCTGACCAATATCCTTCATTTCAAATTCCTGTGATAATTGCCTTTTGATCTCATCAATCAATTTTGTATCAGTTCCTACCATGATTAAATCATTAACATACAATGAAACCAAAGCATCATTCCCATTTCCATCTTTCTTTATGTAAATATTTGGATGACTCTTACTTTTGATGAAACCTTGCTAGAAGAAGAAAGTGCCAATCTTCACATACTATGTCATGGGAGCATGTTTGAGACCATATAGTGCTTTCTTTAACCTGCATACAAGATGCTATTGTCCATGCTTTAAAAATCCTTCTTGTTGAACAAGACACACTTCTTCAAAAACCTTCTTGTTGAACAAGATATAGTTCTTCTTTTAATTCACCATTCAAAAATGTTCACTTAGCATCCAATTGATGTAATTTCCAATTGTATTTAGTAGTTAATGCAATCATTAATCTAATGGTAATCATTTTAGATATAGGTGCAAATGTGTCCCTATAATCTACTCATTTTTTCTATGAATATCCTTTTGCAACCAATCTAGCATTAAACTTGTCCATACATCTTGATCATTTTCTTTTTGAACCTCATTTGCATATTCATGAAATATAACATTTCTATAACTTGCAAAACCTTTATGAGTAATGAGAACATATATTTTGTAATATTTATGGTCAACATAATAATCAATGAAGACACATTTGATAGACTTTGCATCAAGTTTCTTTCTATCTTCCTTTGGATTGTGGGAAAATGATTTACTCCCAAAAATTCTCAATTGATTAACAATTGGTTTATGACTATAGAATGCTTCATAAGGGGTTTTATTCTCTAAAAATTTGGTTGTACTTATATTTTTTAGATACACAATATTACTTATTGCTTCAACCAAAAAATATTAGGAAGATTCTTATCTATAATCGTATTTCGAGCACATTCAATCAAGGTTCTAGTTTTCCTCTCATCCACACCATTCTATTGAGGAGTATCTTAAATTGTGCATTTTTTATGAATTCATCCCATTGTCCCTACAATATTTGATGAAATCTTCTGATGTGTATTCTCATCCTTGATTTGATCTAAGGATCTTGATGTCTTTTTCCTATTTGTTTTTCAACCATGTTTTTCAACTCTTTGAATTATTCAAACACATCACTTTTATTTCTWATGAAATTAACCCATGTAAATTGTGTTCTATCATCAATGAAGATAAGAAAATAAGAAKCTCCCCCAAGTGTGCTAGTTTGCATTAGCGCACACACAATAGTATGCACTAATTCAATAATATCCCTTTTCCTTTTATCTGCACTTATAGGAAACTCATTCATATGTTTTTTTCCTTGTGCACAATCATCACATTCAATATGTTCATTCTTAAAAATTGGAAGACCCTCCACCATCTCTTTCTTTTGAAGTAAAACTAGATCTTTAAAATTTAGATGACCATACCTTAAGTGCCATAGTTATTTCGTAGACATAGTTGTTGATAACAACACTTGATGATCCTTAAAAATAACATCAAGTCTGTAGAGGCCTCCCACTCTGATTCATTCTACTATAACTTTGTAGTGATTTTGTATGTCCTTCATAATACAACCTGACTTCACAATTTCAAATTTTAAGCCTTGATTTGTAATTGTTGAAACATAAATTAATTTTTTCTTAATCCCTAGCACATACATCACATTCTTGATTTGTTTCGCATGACCACTTGGCAAAGTCACACATACATCACCATTATACCTTTTTATTTCATGATGTCTATCATCACCTACATAGATTTTAGCACCATTAGTTTTATCGTGATAAGTTTCAAACCAATATCTATGACATGTCATATGAATAGAAACACTTGAATCTATGAATCATGCATTACAATCATTTGTTTCTATAGATAAAGCTACATCTGAAATAAATAACTTGAGATTTTTTAGATCGTCACTCACTATTGCTTCTCTATCAACAAAATTACATGCATGTATTCTATATTTGGACTTGTGAAACTTTTTTTCCTACAATCTTGACCATAATGTCCTAACTTACCACAATTGTAATGCCCCATGATGAACCCCAATTGTAAATGCACATATCTTTATAGGTTGGTGAGCCAGAATATTATAGGCCAGGGTGCTTATGTGATTATTATGTTGAAGAGCCTAGATGCTAAAAATGCCAGAGAGACTATTATTGTAAAATGAAATCATTCATACTATTAATGAAAATCACACCATTGTTGCAGACCAACCAAACAAAAGACTATGGGGGAATAAACTCCACTAGAAAGGGAAAGGGGGCTGAGAGTCTAGGAAGAGGGGCTAAGCCTAGGGGGCTTAAGCCAAGGGAATATTTTAATAATTTTCCTAAAAGTTTAATTTATGGCTACATATACATTATGTTATCCTAAGTTCCAAAAGAAAGGGAACGAATTACATGAAGGGGAAAAAGTTATTCCCTTATGTGCCAAGTGTCACATAGGACCCATGTATATATATTTTGAGTATTTAGTGTAAATCAAGGAGGATTATTCCATTATTCCACCCTACATACCTGAAAGTCATACCATGCATTCGTACCTGGATTGGGAAATGCTCGAGAGGATTTTTTGGGGAGAAATGGACTGAAGAAGCGGGTTGTCAAGCTCATGTGCTGTGAAGAAGTGGGTTGTCAGGGCCATGAGTTATTGAAGAAGCGGGTTGTCAAGCCCGTGAGCATTCTCTCCAAGTGAGAGAGATGATGGGAATTGTATTCCCAAGTGTTAGGGACCTAAACCCTCACGTAGGTAGAATAATATATTTCCATGTAATAAAGGTCAATATTAATAAGGCCTAGCAATAAGGAAGAATAAGTCCAATGTAAGAAGACCTAATAGAAGCTTCCGCTTCTAGAAATATATTCCTCTAGATTGTTATTTTGATAGAGATATTTAGTATAAATAGGATTCAAGGGTAGGAGAAGGTTTGTCTTGGATATTGTTGTAATAGAGCTCTGCTCTGCTTGAGGTTGCCCCCTCGAAGAGGCAAGTGAACATTTCTCTCGGTAATCAAAGTGTTATTTCTGGTGTTATTTTTCTATCATTTTGGTATTATAGTGGTGTTGTTCTGGTTATATTGTTGTTCATCTGCCATTTCTAGCTATTTATTTCTATTCTGCATACTTTTTATATCTGGAATATTACAAGTGGTATCAGAGCACCTTCCTCGGTAGAAAATTGTGGGTTAATTTTTTTTTTAGGGTAGAGACGTATTTCAACGTCTTTAAGCTATAGAGATCTATCATTATGCACATAAACCCACGGTCGGGGATTCATACATGCATGAAATACAAGTGGTACTTAAGCACACATATGTTGGCCACCCTTGTAACCCTTGTTGGTACCCCTTCGAGTGGTAGCGCATCAGACAACACCTGTATACAGATCGGCCTAGATCTCATGAAGCCCTCCGTAGATAAATCAATCGGTCACCTGACTGTTCTAGTGCCACTGAGAACAACACTCGGGAATATATCTCTAGTACCTGGGTAGTCCGATAGTATGACTAAGGGTATGATCTAGCCTCTTTAGTTGGTGCCCTGAGATATTGGGTCGAGTACTACTGTTGGAACCTGCACGTATATGCGAGAGATATAGCACAGGGAACACCCTTGTCTGTAGAACCCTTGAATACCCTAACCTTTGGGAAGGAAATATAAATAGAACCAACAATATCTATTGTCGTGCTACATTGTCTTCTGCATTCTGGCTGCAAAATTACTACACATTTCTTCCTGTTAAGCATTTGGGAATTTTGTCACTGCAGTATTCTTCAGGCTGGAGTATAACTCCGCAAGAGTTGAAAAAAAACAAAGTATAGTGGTCCCCCCGACACACTTATTTGGGACCTATTCCATTGGATTCCCCTTTTCTCCCTGATCGCAATCATACCCTTCATTTTTAATCCTTTTTGTTTCAGTGGACCCGACCCCTTCCCAATTTCCCTATTTTACCACCTATCCCATTATATTTCCCTACAAGCACTAATCATCATGGTACCTATCACTTCTAAGACTTTTTTTTGTGGTCCCACCCACCCATTGTTTCCTTACCCGCACTTCTCCTCTCCAAATGGCCACCACTCGCAAACAAGATCTCCAAACTTTCGTCAATCAAGCCCATGTCTCCATCAAACATCTCACATCTTAGCTGGATTCCACCAATTCCCACATTGACACCTTGGAAGCCAACCTCACAACCTAATTGACCTCCCTCCAGTATGTTGTCAATCAATTGTTGAACCTCCCTACGGATCCCTCTTCATCAACACAACCTGATGCTATTGATTCCTCTCAGTCTCCACATTTTCACTCCAACTCCTTTCATCGTGAACCCCTTCTTCCCTGCGTAGAGGTCAATAAATTTGATGGCTCCGATCCTATAGGTTGGGTCACTCAAATGGAGAATTATTTTTCTCTGCATGGTATTACTGATGATTTGGCCAAACTTCACTATGTTGTCCTCTATCTAGATATTGAATGCTGGAAATGGTGGAAATGGCACACAAATTCACGTCAAGGGTATATTGCCTGGACCTAGTTTGTTGTTGAGCTCTATGCCCGCTTTGATATTGATACCCACTATCTAGGTCATTTGACCAAGTTGAAACAGTCAGGCACATTGGAAGACTTCATCACTACTTTTGAACATTTGGCCTTTCAAATAGAGGGCATGTCAGATGCGTTCTTCCGTGAATTCTTTATCAGTGGTCTCAAGGATGAAATTTGATCCCAGGTTCTCATGGCCCACCCTCCCACTTGGTTGGAAGATACTCAACGTGCTAAAGAGGCCCAACAAGTTGTTTTGTCCCAGAACAAAAAAACCCCTTTTGTTCCTTTCCCTCGACCCACTAATCCTAACCCTCCTATTACTCCCCTCAAGGTCCAGAAACTAACTAGGGATGAAACGGTTGAACACCAACTGAAGGGTCTTTTCTATAATTGTGATGAAAAATATTTTTCCGGGCTCAAGTCTAAGGAACAAAAACTATTTATGGCCATCTCAGAAGATGTTCCTGAAGAGGATGTGACAATTCCCATTGTTGAAGAACCCTCCCTTCCCGATGCCACCCAAGAGCTTGCTGACCCACCTGAAGTTGACCCACTTATTTCCTTGCATGCCCTCACTGGCTTCTCGCCCCCCCAAATGGTCAAGTTCATTGGCTACATTAAGCACAGGAAGGTCATCATCCTTGTTGATAGTGGTAGCACCCACAATTTTATTCATCGTCGCATTTCCCAGGAAACCAATTGCTATATTCGTGTCGTCAATAATTTTCAAATCATGATAGCCAATGGTGGGTCCGTGAAATGTGGTGGGCAGTGTGAAAATGTTCGTCTTCAAATTGGACATTACCAACTGAAATCTCATATGTTTTCCATTGACATGGGAGGTTGTGACATTTTACTAGGCGTTGAATGGTTATGCACTTTGGGTCCCATTCTTATGGATTTTAAGGAATTAACCATGCAATTCCAACAGGAAGGACAAAAGTATCAATTCCAAGGCCTCACAGTTGGTTCTCCTGAGATCATTAGTTCCCATCATATGTAAAATCTCCTCAAGAAAGGCCACTAGAGTATCATTTCTCAACTCCATTATATTCAAGTCGTTGAGACACCCTTTGTCCATCCTGACCTCCAAGATATCCTTTCCAAACATCAAGCTATTTTTTCCACCCCTCGGGGCCTTCCTCCTTCTCGTGGTGTTCATGATCATTCCATTCCCCTTGTTCTTGGCAGCCTTCCTCCCAATGTTCGCCCTTATTTCCACCCCTTTGCCCAAAATAATGAAATTGAGAAAATAGTGCAGGAATTTCTCCAAGCGGGTGTTATTCACCCTAGTACCAGCCCTTATTCTTCCCCTGTGGTCATGGTACTTAAGAAAGAAGGTACTTGGCACATGTGTCCCGAATTTTGTGCCCTTAATAAGCTCACCATCAAGGACAAGTTCCCCATTCTTGTCATTGATGATCTCTTGGATGAGTTGAGTGGTGCTCAGTACTTCACTAAACTTGATCTGTGTTCTGGATACCACCAGATATGTATGCAAGAAGCTGACATACCTGATACTGCCTTTCAAACTCACGAGGGTCACTATGAGTTTTTGGTCATGCCCTTTGGCCTGTGTAATTCCCCCTCCACCTTCCAAAGCCTCATGAATTATGTCTTCCATCCTTTTCTCCGTCATTTTGTCTTAATTTTCTTTGATGATATTCTCATCTATAGTAAAACTTGGAAATTTCATCTTTCCCATGTGGATCAAATTCTCCATCTACTCTTGCAGCACCAACTTTTCCTCAAACAATCAAAATGTGCTTTTGGCACCTCAAAAGTCGAGTACTTGGGTCACATTGTTGGCAAGGTTGATGTCAAGGTGGATCCTAAAAAGATTAAAGCTATGAAAGATTGGCCTCACCCAAAGACTCTCAAAATCTTGCGTGGATTTCTTGGTTTAGCAGGTTAATATCGCAAGTTTGTTAAGAATTATGGAAATATTGTGGCACATCTCACTGCTCTCCTTAAAAATAATTCTTTCACTTGGACTCCAGCAGCTACTCGGGCTTTTCAAACCTTGAAGATGGCTATGTGCGCCACTCCAGTCCTGGCCCTTCCTGATTTCACAAAGACCTTTGTCCTGGAATGTGATGCTTCCAGGAAAGGAATTGGAGTCGTCCTTATGCAAGAGGGTCGGCCTTTGGCCTTTACCAGCAAACAATTGTTAGAGAGGAATTTGGGAAAATCAATCTATGAAAAGGAAATGTTGGATATTCTGCATGTCGTGGATCTTTGGCACCCTTATCTATTGGGGAAACACTTCCAAATTAAGACAAATCATCAAAGTCTCAAGTATTTTCTGGAACAACGCCTTTCCTCCCCCGAGAAACAAAAATGGGTGACCAAGATCTTTGGATATGATTATGAGATCATTTACAAGAAAGGAAAAGACAATGCGGTTGCTGATGCACTTTCCAGAAAATATGAAGATGAAGGGTCCCTTTTTTCTCTCTCCTTCATTGTACCAGATTGGCTCCAAGTTGTTCACCATGAATGTCTACAAGATTCCAAAAATTCGCATCTAATACAACAATTGTAGTCCAATTCTCCAGTCTCCACAGAGTACTCTTGGCTCAATGATGAGCTTCGATACAAAGGCCGTTTGTATTTAAGTACCCATTCAAAACTTAAATCCACGGTACTTTCTGAGCTTCATGCTACGCCCACAGCTGGGCACTCAGGGTTTACCAAAACCTATAAACAAGTCAAACGTTATTTTTTCTGGGATGGTATGAAATAGGACGTCCGTAAATTTGTGGTTGAATGTGATGTGTGTCAACGCAACAAGGGAGAAACAGTCAAATCTCCTGGCACACTAAAACCGCTTCCGATTCCACCTGCTATTTGGCGAGATATCTCTATGGATTTTATTGTAGGCTTACCTAAATCGGTAAATAAATCAGTCATCATGGTGGTAGTTGATCATCTTTCCAATTATTCTCATTTATGTTCTCTTCAACACCCATTTACAACCTCCATTGTGGCTCAACTTTTCATGGACCGGGTCTTCAAGCTTCATGGTATGCCGCATTCTATTGTTTTTGATCGCGACCCAACTTTCACAAAAAAAAATTGGCAAGAACTGTTCAAGCTCCAAGGTACCCAATTGCATCTCAGCACAACTTATCATCCCCAGACTGATGGTCAAACTAAAGTGGTCAACAAATGTTTGGAAATATATTTGAGGTGTTTTGCATCGGAGAGGAAAAATCAGTGGGCTCAATGGTTACCACTAGATGAATGGTGGTACAACACTTCTTACCATACAACTACCCACATGACTCCTTTTGAAGCGGTATATGGACAAAAGCCTCCTTCAGTTCTCTCATATTTTCTAGATGTCTCGAAGGTCTAGGCAGTTGACCAAATGCTTACAGTTCGAGAGGATATTCTCCATACCCTCAAAGAGAATTTGGTCATGGCCCAGAATCAAATGAAGCAACAAGCAGATCAAGGTCGCTCTGAATGTCAATTTGCAGAAGGGGATCGGGTGTTTCTTTGATTGCAACCTTACAAGCAAAATTCCCTCAAGGATGACCATTGTTAGAAACTGGCACCCAAATTTTATGGTCCTTATACAGTTCTCAAGTGTGTGGGAGAGGTGGCCTATCAGTTAGCTTTTCCCAGTGATTCTAAGCTCCATCCTGTTTTTCATGTTTCATGCTTAAAGAAGGTGATTGGAACTAAGTGCCAAACTCAAACCGACCTTCCTGAGTTGGACGAAGAAGGATCCATTTGGCTACAACCACAAGCAGTTTTGGACCAGCATGAGCGTCATCTACGTCAGTGAAGGATCAAGGAAGTGTTAGTCTAGTGGAAAGATACAACTCCAACAGATGCCACTTGGGAACCAACTACTATTTTGCAGCAATTTCCTCATCTCAAGCCTTGAGGACAAGGTTGTTTTTAAGGGGGAGGACATGTTAGGGACCTAACCCCTCGCGTAGGTAGAATAATATATTTCCATGTAATAAAGGTCAATATTAATAAGGCCTAGCAATAAGGAATAATATGTCCAATGTAAGAAGACCTAATAGAAGCTTCTGCTTCTAGAAGGATCTTCCTCTAGATTTTTCTTCTGATAGACATATTTAGTATAAATAGGAGTCAAGGGTAAGAGAATTTTTGTCTTGGATATTATTGTAATATAGCTCTGCTCTGTTGGAGGTTGCCACCTCAAAGAGGCAAGTGAACATTTCTCTTGGTAATCAAAGTGTTATTTCTAGTGTTATTTTTCTATCATTCTAGTATTATCGTGGTGTTGTTCTGGTTATATTGTTGTTCATCTGCCATTTCTAGCTATTTATTTCTGTTCTGCATACTTTTTATATATGGAATATTACACCAAGGTGCCAAGATGCAGCTATAGGGCTTTGAGACTTCCTATCCGACCTGTTTTTGAAGCCACAGAAGGGAAGTGGGGCAGCTGAAGGATTGTTCAGCAAAGAAGGGGCACACTTCCTGGGGTGGGACAGGCATGTAGGGAATGAGAGACTGTAGGTTGTTTTCCATAGTTGGAACTGTAGTATGAGAATTTGGTTGTATAAATAGCTTAGCATGGATTAGGATTCCTTTGCCTTGGTGGAGTTTTAGCCCCAGCTCGGGGGTGACCCATTGTTAAGAGTTATGAGCAGTGTGGTCTATGGCTGGGAGGAACGTGGAAGGTCTGCACGCAGTTGGTGTTATATTTACTATAGATAAGTGTCTCTCTATGTGTTTGTTTAAATTATTGTGTAAATGTTTATGTGCTTTCTATTACGAGTTTTCATGTGTGTGTGTGTGTATATATATATATAGTTATTATTCTGCATAATCATGTTCATGTGCAGAGCATTATTTATTAAATTAAATTAAATTGGTATCAGAGGTCGAATGTTTGGTGTGGCATTGCCCAATAGGGAGCTCGGGATGTTACAACAATAATAACATGAGTTATTTTTATTCACACTTATATATGTCCTTGGTGATGCCCTTCATTGATGTAGTTTTACATTAGAATTTCCTCCAACATTCCTTCCCCATGGATTTCCTTTGTATAACTTTGGCCATCAACTCCAAATATGAACTTTGAAACCTATTGTTAAGATGAATCCTCCTTTGTTCCTACACTTGCAATAGGATACCTGTCAAATCATCAAACACGGGTGCTTTCTCTCTTGCTACAAGACTGGTGATAAATATATAGTATTCATCTAACACACCATTCAATGTAATAGTAACCAAATCAATGTGTGATATCTTCTCACCAATATCACCTAGATTATCCTTTAGTTCTTTAATTCTAGATAGAAAATTACTAATATTTTCATTTTCTTCCATTTTTATTTAGAGAAACTTTCTTTTTAAAAACAATACCCGATTGTAAATTGGTTGTCTCATACAAACCTTTAAGTACCTCCCATGTTTCTTGGGACATTTTGTTGGGTATGTGTTATATTCTTTGCATATGTGTGTGTGTGGGCGGGTCAGATTCGACAACTGTGTTTGAGGATCTCAACTTCCTTCTCTCTTTGTGTCGTGTGCGCTGGGTGCTTCCTAGGGGGGGCTAGGTATGGCCCCCCTTGGTTACGCGCAGCGTTCGGGGCAACACCCCGAAATTGTTTTTGGGCTATTTTTGTTATTTTTAGCGGATTTTGCTATTTTTAGCGGTTTTCTAAATTAATCCCGGATTAAGGGATTAGGGTTTTGGTAGCTACAGAATACCTAAATCATTGTATATATTGTATGGTGAATGGTGAAATTAATACAATGAGGAGTTGAAATGAGCAACACTAAGGAAGGATGGTTTTCGCCCAGTTAAGGGTTTCCAGTGTAAATCTTTGTGTACTATGTGTATGAGCCATTGATTAATTTATGTTTTGCTTAAGAATCTATATGCATTGCTTTACTTCACAGGTTTAAAACTTACACGTTTTTCACTCCCTTGTATGGGGAATAATGTTTACTTCTACAAACATTCTTAAGAGAACCTTTGCCTTGTTTTCTCTTCTCTCCCAATCTTGAACTAAGGCTTCCAGGGTTGTTGGATTAGCTTCATTTCCACATGCAATTGACCAAACATTGAACCCTTCCATTCAGGTCTGCAACTTAAATTTCCAATTTACATAAGTTTCCCCGTCTAATTTATTTGATTCATTTAAATGGGAATCTATCAAAGAATTTGACATCTTTGGAAAGCACAATATAAAATACTAACAATATTTGAGACCAATCACACAACAATTCTCTTAAAAAAATGATTGAATTACCTTCAACGGCTTCATTCCCAGATGCTCTCTCTTCTAGGCAGAGATTAGAACATGTGTGGTAAGGACGTGATGGTGGTGGTTGTTGCATGAGTGGGAGAATGCTTTGCTTCTTACAAATTCTTTACCATAGGGGGTAGCGACTTCAACAAGTAGCTCAGTTATTTCTCCTTTAACAACAACGACTCTCTTGTGGCCCTTATCAAACTGTGTGGATATCGTGGCTCCCACTCGCATGGAGGCAACAACTACAACGCTTAATCAAATCAACGTTTTGATACATATACACTCAGGCTAGGTTGTGTCTCCCTTGAATTTGATTTAACGACGACTTCTCTCTTCTCTTGCAGGATCTCACCAATCACAACTCCTCTCAAGGAGGCTCTGATACCAAAACAAATAAAGAAAAATAATGCACAATAGTCTCACACACAAAGTGAGACTAATATGTTTCACCGCCACCTTGAATTTATCGTGAAAATGCACGCACGCGCACACACACACAGGATGGAAAACAAGTACATCCCACGCCTATAATGGATTTGAGATAACTAACAATCTTGATTGTGTAATTACCAACATAACAACTTGCTAAAACTTATTTGTAAAATTATTTCTATCAATACACACCTTCAGATTTTCTTGCCATGGATTTAAATGGTGGGTACTTCTTTAGTATGGCGGTATATCCCACATTCAACAAAGACAATTGATACATACAATTCATATTGACAAACATTAACATAATTTTTAGGGTAAAGGAGAATTGTGGAACTTGGTTTGTACCTATTATTAGCTTTCTGATCTTTAGTAAAAGTGTGGCCTAGGATTAGGGGAGAGTTGTATGAAAAGTTTACTTGAAACCTAAAGAGCCGAGGGGTAGGTCACTAAATAAATATAAATTAATATTTTCTTTCATCATCACAAAACCCAGCCGAGAGGTAGGTCCCTAAATAAATATAAATTAATATTTTCTTTCATCATCACAAAACCCTTAGTACTTTTTATTATAAAATATAAAAGATGATTAATGTGATTTTCTCCTCGCATGTGTAGGTCCTAGAAGATATAATATTTACAAGAAAGGGAAAAGAACAATTAGAATCTCGGGTTGACAATCTATGAGGTCCACACAAATTGTATGGGTTGATGTATCTCTCTTGACTTCCTCTTGAAAAAGCTATATTGGAAAACGATAAATGTAAAAGGGGCATATTTGAAAATAAAATAAAAGAAGAAAGAATCTATCTAGCTTCTTAAGGGGAGATGTATTATAAACAAAAGTTGTAAGGCAATATAGTCTCTGCTTTTGGCAAGTTTGAAAATTAATAATAATAATGATTTAAAACTATAATAAAGTTTTTGAATTAAATAAAAAAAGGTAAATTTTTTTATATTATTAATTATATTTATAATAATTGAAAAAATAAAGCATATCAATATTTATAACTAATTACTACAATTAAAAACATATATGATTCAATTTATGGTTTTATGTAATGAGAAATTACAAAAAAAATAATAATTTTTTTTAATATATATATAGTTGTTTCAAATTATTAATCTAATTATAATATTTATGAGATTTTGTTTTTATTTTCACTATCAATAAATTAATAAGAAAATAATTTTTTAATATTAATTTATTGATAATAAAAACATCAAAATTAACCTATTGCTTGGAATAAAACATTATAATTAATTTATTGCTTGGAATAAAACATTAAAATTATTTTTGTGTTAATTTATTGATAGTCAAAACTTGCAAGCGGATCAGCATAGACCTTGGCGGTATGGTCATTGGTTGGCTTGTGCAAGTTGGTTGGCAATATCGAGGAGCTCATGCCCATGAGTGATGATGGGCATCATGCCCATGAAACCTGATCTATACTTTCTATGGTCTATAAAACCATTCACTGTATGACACTTGTATGCTTGTACACATGATTTTGTAAACATCAATCAATAATGAAGTCATTTCATTTTTTATATTTATTAAAATTGGACATATATAACAAGTACATTAATTATGTAATTAATTTAAAACATTGAAATGCTAATAAGATTTGAAATATATTAGTCCCGTGAGACAGCGCGGTTGGTAAAGACCTTTCTCCATGTTGGGAGGAGGTCTTGAGTTCAATTCCGGCTGGGTCTCCGAGACGAATTGTAATGGCTGCTAGTGCTAGTCTGGACAGTGATGTAAATGATTTATATCTCTAATATAAATCGAGTTGTTTTGTTAAGTTAAACATTACATTTCATATACAAATTTAAAATAAATAAAAAATTAATGTTAAATCAATAGCAAACTCATTTAATATATCGAATTAACTAACCAACTAAAGGTCCTAAAGGTTTTGCATACATCGTTATGCCCCATTTACCTTTCGACCAACTCCTAAATTCCTAAATTGACAATCCACCCTCACAAAATTTTCCAATATAATAATGTATGCAATCCACCCTCACAAAATTTTCCAATATAATAATATATGTAATGATATATGTAGTAAGATTTGTGAACAACTCTAGGTTCATTTTTTTGCCTTTTGGATTATGTGGATGTCAACCTCCAATCACAAAAATGAAAGGAAATAATAACAAAGTAATCTTAATTCCGGACTTACATACATTGAGAATAGCAAAACTACATGGTAGCTCAGTGCCTACCGTCAAAAAGAAAATATGATTTGGGTATGCACAAAATACGATACAGATAGATATGATATTTAATATATAATATATTTTTTACATTAATTTAATATAATATATAATATATTTTTGGCATATATATTCACTACATTAATTATGCAATTAATTTAAAACATTGAAATATGGAAAAGTTGCAATAAGATTTGAAATATATTAATTAATGGAAGATGAGAAAAATAAATATTTTTATTATATCAAAAAATATATATTTATTTTGTTAAATTAAACATTACATTTCATATATAAATTTAAAATAAAAGAAAAATTAATGTCAAATCAATAGCAAACTCATTGCTATAGTCCTGCTTTGGCAGAGACTAATAAGATAAAATTATATGATGATTGTTTTTTTTTTATGTACTTAAACATTATATTTGTAAGAATTTCATTTACACTATAAATTGTTCTCAGGTTTAAAGTTTATATTCTTATTTTTGTTTTATGGAAATGTTTGTCTGTATGCACAAAGTTGTAATTAGTTGTTTAATATTGGATTATTTTTTGGTTATGCAATTATGAGTTTAGATTTACTTTGAGCTTAATTTGATTCTTTTAATTTAGAATTTCATGAATCAAATAATGATTGCACATTACAATAAGCATATCTAATATTATTTAATATTATTGTATAAAGGTATCTTACAAGGAAATGAGTGTCGTATTAATTTTTTTTTAAAAGAATTTGTTTATTTAAAAAATGAAAGATAGGTTATAGAAAATTACTATAAAGTAAAAAGAAAAAAATCTACCTCATGCAAAAAAAAATCATGCAAAAAAAAATTAATAATTTAAATAATTTAATATTTCAAATGATTAAATTAATTATTTACATTAACAATAATTATTATTAATACAAATGGAATTGTTATTAATAATATTAATAACCCCATTGTTGAGAAAATGAGACACAATCATTTGAAATTAAATTTGCACTCTTTAAAAAGCATCGCAAAAATCACGAGAAAATGTCATCATTACTTAAAACAAAAATAGACATCTCTTAATTCTAATAATGAAGAAAGAAGAGGTGAAGAAGTGGCCTTAATGGGTGATGACGTAATCCTTATGGACTAGATTTCTTCGAATATGCATGATTTAATTTCTTTGTATTACAAAAAAATTGGAAGTTTCGATTATTGTAACAAAGGTCCTTATGGATATTCTTTTAAGTTAAATGCCACGTGGTTATTTGTGTTAGTATCAGAAGTCATTTCTGGATTGCGGTAGAGGTAAGTCTAATACTCATCAGTTTATATGTTATAGTTAATGGATTTAAAGAGGTCAAATGGGGTAGACTCGAGAGAATATCGTTTTAACTTAGAAAGCGGGGGCAGTATGCACAAGAAAATGAGGTCTCGATTAACTTCAGCCAGTAAGTTGTAGTAAGGGTGAGTAGGAGGAAGAAATTGAGAAAAAGATGTAAATGTCTACTCTGGACATCAAGTCTTCCTTCTACTCACCCTTACTACAGCTTACTGGATGAAGTTAATCAAGACCTCATTTGCTTGTGCACACTGCCCCAACTTTCTGAGTTAAAACAATATTCTCTCGAGTCTACCCCATTTGACGTCTTTAAATCCATTAACCGTGACATATAAATTGATGGGTATTGGGCTTACCTCTGCCACAATTCAGAGGTGAATTTTGGTGCTAACATTTCTGATGTCGTTTCTGGGGAACGAATTGAAGACATTTCCCTGGGATAAAACGACAAAGAAGCTTTTGATTCTGAAGGTGCATCAGATATCAGAACCATTGAAGATTGCAATTGTGTACCTGGCGACTCCACTATTACGAATCCACTGTTTCAGCTGACCCAAAGAGGATTATTTAAGAGCAGGAAATCTTTCTCAGAAGGTTTTTTGTTGTTGTCCCAGATTGAAAATCTCTCTGGGAGAACAATTATGACCAGATTTGGTCTTTGATGGTGAAAAAAGACCAGACACTTTCAGGATATGCATCATTCACCTGGCGACTCCATGATTAAAGAACCCGATGGCAACTCCACTGGTCTGAAATGGACAAGATCTTAGCTCAAAGGTTTGATTTCTGTGATTTTTTAAAAATAGTTGGTTTCCCTAACCCACTACCTAGTAGAGATGAATGGGAAATTAGCCTTCCTAAATTTCAAGGAGAAGAGTGGGAAGTATCAGTTGAACGTTTGTTGAACTTTAATGTTTTTATTCATCGACTTCATATCATGCATGAATATGTTCAAATTAAGCTTTTCAAGTATTCATTACAGGGGATTGCTCATGATTGGTGTTGATCTCTTCCTATTGCAAGCACCAGCTCTTTGACGGGTTTTCATGTAGCTTTCATTTTGTTTTGTAAAGATTATTTTTTAGCAGAGTATCTTTATGAAAACTATTGTGATGAGTTTTCTTTGCTTTATAAAGATTTTGCTTATCACAAATACCATATTTATGATGAATTTGTTATTGTGGAAGAAAGCATTTTCCATGAAGAGCATGAGGTGTTGAATGATATTCATTATGATAGAAATAATATAGAAATGTCTGGAATCATATCAGAGATCTCTGTTGTTTTAAGCGTTCATGAAGATCAACATGTCTCTTCTGAATATCCCAATGTCGAAGAGCAAGTGTATTATGTAGAATATTTTTCTCCTGACTATGAAGCTGAGATAGATGAAAAGCTAGTAGCAAAAGCTAGAGAATATTCCTCTATGTTGTTCCCTAGTTTTTCAGAGTCGAAGGCAGAGTTTGTTTGTTGCTCTTATAAAGGAGATGCAGAGGATATCTCGGTTCTCAAAACAGACGTTCTTGGCAGCCCTACTTATGATGAAGAAGTGATTTCAGATGCTGGTCGAGAACAAACAACTTGCGATGGATATCCCATCCAAGATGGCGAAGAGAAGAGCTCTCCCGTGGTTCCTTTTTATTATGATTGTGAATCTGATCCTTGGGAAAGCCATGAAAAAGAAGAGGGAGAGCCAAATGAGCAGTTTATATCCTGCCCTGAGTCTATGAGTGAGAAACCATAACCTAGCATCAGTCATCCTACATCAGTTGTTCACTCACCTGCGCTTGCCAGAGACATTTAGTCGTGTGTGAACAACTATGGGACAGAGCATGTTTTCTGCCACCAGCCCAGTAAATTTTCCCACTCATTCTATGAGCCGAGGTCCTGAGGGTCCAAGATCCTGAAATGTCGATATTCATTTGGGTCATCTGATCAAAGGGGATGCATGGCACCTGATCCGAGAGATTGCGATTTCGTGACTCGGAGGTTTGAGCATGGAGCACAATGTGAGCTCGCAAAATGCGAAATAGCGACGCACCTGGGAGTTGGGCCCATGATCACAGCCCGCGGTCATATGGAAGCAGGGCCATAAAGAAAGGGAAAGCACCTGTCGAGCAACAGTTGGTTGAGATTGTTTAAGGAAACCATCGTGGCCATCAAATCCAAAGTAAGTCCAACCGTCGATCTAGATGGGTCGTTTCGCGGGATCAAGCATCAGAATATTTGAAATCAAGGGGAGTGAAGACTCCTAAAATTCAAGATCCTGAGATTTCATGTGGGATATACGTAAGGTCGTGGCCTGAGGTCGCGTGGAGTGATGGATAGGAGCTGTGCCAAGGGCCGAAAGCGCTCGTCTTGGTCTCATTAGAAGATCTGTGTGGTTTCGAGGCATTGGGCTTGACTTGGAGGAGTCATGAACGTC
Organism: Picea glauca; assembly: GCA_000966675.3. Classification (NCBI taxonomy): domain Eukaryota; kingdom Viridiplantae; phylum Streptophyta; class Pinopsida; order Pinales; family Pinaceae; genus Picea; species Picea glauca. Next base: position 25,228 of record JZKD02S1701470.1, on the reverse strand, counting down.
TCTTGGAACATTCATGGGTGTCAAGCTCCATCCCGATCCCAATGAAAGTAGTTAATGGAAATGGGGGAGGTTGTTGAAGTCTCGTCTCACCCCATAAATGGAAAGCATAGAAAGATGGTCATGTAGATAGACTGTCAGTCGAAATTTCCCCTATCATCAGATTCTCCTACAAAGCCCATACTGATTCCAGATTGCATCTGACAGAAGAATGCAAGTGCAGACTGACAAAAGAAGATGCAGACACAAAGATTTGATTGCTATATCCAAGTCACACTCCTGGTGGTGGCAAGTTGTTCTGAGTATAAATACTCAGTTTTGATATTTTTTTATGGTCGATGGTTGAGCTACGCTCCCGTAAAGTTTTAATGAAGCTATGGTTCTCTGGTTATGTAATTTGATTTGAGACTTCCTGTTTAATATAAGTCAGATTTATTCCTCCATCTTATTATGCGTCTGATACTGAATGTTCATGATTGAAGGATTCACATGGATTGTTGTGACTGTGTTGTAATGGATGTTTGATTGCAGTGTTGTTATAGCGTTTTCAGTTTCCTGAAGCTCCAGATCCAAAAGGATCTTGTTTTCAGAGTTTTTCCTCCTTAGGTTGTTGGAAAACCTAATGTCCAGAGTAGACCTTTACATCTTCTTCTCAATTTCTTCCTCCTACTCACCCTTACTACAACTTACTGGCTGAAGTTAATCGAGACCTCATTTGCTTGTGCACACTGCCCTAAATTTCTGAGTTAAAGCGATATTCTCTCGAGTCTGCCCCATTTGACCTCTTTAAATCCATTAACCGTGACATATAAACTGATGGGTACTAGGATTACCTTTGTCGCAATCCAGAGGTGTAATGATCCCAAGCCATTATGCAAGGATCATCACTGTTTTGGTGTCTTTCTAAAACTTTTTCTGAGTGAGGTATTTCGTCAAACACTTTGTTGATCTACCTTTTAGATGTGTT
>JZKD02S1701459.1:118536-130366 GCA_000966675.3 Picea glauca | reverse complement strand
TTTGCTTTGTGTCAAGAGGTCCGAAGGTTCTGCAGTCGGGCTAAGGACTTGCGTGTATACTTCCTCCATTGTGTCGATCAACGATGCGTGTGCAACTACTTCTGCTTCATGTCGTTCTTTGACTTCCTTGTGTGCTACTATTTCCTAGGCATGCTTTTGTTGGGTTTCCTAGTGCACATCTATCTCTTGCTCGTTCTTTTGTTGTAGCTCTGTATGAGACTGGCTGAGTGCAAGCTGCATGTCCCCCAAGTCATTCATTATCTCGGCTATATACACTTGCAAGTCCTATGAAGGCACATGTGCCAAATTGAGCTCAACATATGGCAATGGTTGAGGAACTCAACTAGTGGATGGATTGATGGTTGTCACGACTAACAAGTCTAGCCACAACGCTCTCTTTTGGGTACTGTTGCATGGTGATGTGGTGCCAATAGTGCTACCTATGACGCTTTGTCATGGGGATGTGGTGTCGATTTTTGGAGTAAGCTCAAGTGTACAACAAAGGTCACTTAAATTTTGTGATGACTCTCGATTTAGTAGCTACTGCATATCCAAATTAGCTTGGAGCACCTTAACAATGCTCTGAACTATACATGATTTTCTTTGGCTCCTGCCCTGGGGCGTTGGTGTCGATTTTTTGTTCTCCCGTTTGGCCACTGAATACCTTATGCATGACAGACTTTGTAGGTGTTTGAGAGAGGGTTTCTTCTTCGACGAGCACAGTTCTAGTAAGCAACGATAGCCTAGGTGTGCGCTTTTGTTCACTAGGTTCAATGGTTGGGCTTGGCTCAATCATTGCATGCTTTCTTTGAGTAGATGGAGTCTTCTTTGTGGTCATTTGTGTCCGCTTTCACTTCGGCCCTTGTCCTTTGCTTGCCTCTGCCCATTTTTGTGCACTAGCTGGCTCTTTTCTTTTTCGTTGGGCTACCTTTACTTATATTCCCTCGCTCACTAGTTCTTTACCTTTATGTTGGGTTGCCTCTACCTATTGTCGCTCCTACCTCTTCTTGGTCCTTGTTTCCAAGAGTTCTACATTGTCGTCTGGCATGGGACGAAGTTCCTTTGACCACTTTGCGACAACATGTTGAATATCCTCCTCAGTAATGCAAAAGGGGAGGATCTCAATAGGAGTCTATGGAGCTACAAGTGGGGTGATGAAAACATTATGGAAATTACATTCAAATTGAAGATAATACTCATACCTGTCAATGACGACGTGCGATATGCAGAGGGCTTGCGTAGTTTCCTGAAGCATTTATGTATACCATTGTTGGAAAGTTGTGTTATTCTCGCATTGGATCTTCTTGTCTAAGATGTATTGTAGCTCTATGAATTTTGACCTACGAAAGGATGGCGCCACTTGTGCATTATACTTATGGCTTGGAGGTGGCTTCCACTCTATCATTTCTATCATGAGTAACACCAAACTATAGTGGAACTCCTTGCCAAAGTCCTGTGCATCCAGGCAGTCCTGGATGAACTCGTTCATCAAGTAACGTGCTCAGGCCATCTTGACTCCTTGGACATATCTCTTTGCGGTGATGATTACCCCCAATGGGAACTCATCATTTTGACAATTGTGCATCATCTTGCACATAAGTAACTACGCGGTGAATTCAACACTTGCGTCATTGATGGACGAAATCACCGCGCCTCTTATTCCTCTACTTGTGCCATACTTTTTGTACACCTCTTCTTGCGTGGCATCCTTAGTTGCTATCACATCATCTTGATCCTCCCCTTTGTGGGAAGGCCCGAGACTTGGCGTATGATATAGTTGTTGACTTGGTATGCACAGTCTAGCTAGAGGAATCCACCGTGCAATCACCTAAGTAAGAACCTGACACACGAGTTGATGTTCGGGCCATGCCTGAAATGCGGATAATCCAACAATGTTAGTATCCTTGATTTGTGGAGGGGCTTGGCCCATTCCTTGGTGACCACTTTCGGTCTTCCCTCATCCTCTGGAACAACCTTTGCATATGCGTTGAAGCTCAGTTCATGGAACTACACCTCGTCTTGTATGTTATAATATGTGTATTTGAGGTTGGGCACCATTTCTAATAGAGGCATGTTGATATTTACCTTGGGAGAGATTTTGGTCTCGGGCATTTGTTGGTTTTTTACTGCCTTAAATTTCATTCATGCTTTAGTATTGCTTGTAGAAGCCATTATCCTGGTTGATTCTTGATTTAGCTAGCTTTTTGTACCACACTGATTTGGGGCTCTTCTCTATCTCACTGTCCCAACTGTGGACTGCTAGGATTGTGCTCGCTGAATATCCAACGCAGACTCGCTCCGAAGTGCACTGCTCCTGGCGTTCTGACTGCTTTGCACTCAACTCTCTGTTTTGCAATCTACTCTCTCTGTTTTGCAATCTACTCTCCGCTCTCTATGAAATAGTCGAGTAATAGTGTGGTGGGAACATTAAATACCTTATACCTTCACTTGCCTAACTCTCCATGTGGAAAGGCACTCGTCATTAATGTTGACTAGGTATCCGCTGTCCTTCCATAACCTTTGTCGTGCCATTTGGTGATTATTTCCATAATTGTTCCTGTTCATCATCTTATTGTGTCTCATCCGAACCCAACGACCTATCTTTTCACCGCCTTATTGGCCCATGTGTCTAGTCGGCCAACTATCCTCCAACGATCCTGTCATTTTGCTATTACTTTAACAATTACTTCGACTATTAACCCTTAAAGCCTCTCGAATCTTCTAAATTCGCTTTGGGTACATCTTCTAATCCACCTACTCATTACGCATGTATGGCTAATATGCATCTACCTAAGTCCTACTCTAACCTTGCACAATGCCTAATCATTGCACTAGGATTGTTGTCTTAGCGCCTCTGACCCCTACGAGCCATGACATGCTTTCAATCACCTTCCACTTGCCGGTGCCTTTAGTGGCTAATTATTGAGTGTTGGGACTATCATTTCACCCGCCTTGGGAATGTATACGCTTTTGAAGGGTCCCAAACATCACTTTCAAAGTTTTTGAGTGTGCTTTAAGAACTTATAGTAAAAAAGTAAGACAAAAGATCTAGGTTGCTCGGTGCAATCCTGCGCAGTACCACCAAAAGCCTCTCCCTGGATTGCGTGCTCGTCCTCGGTGTCATTGATTTGTAAGCTCAGAGGGTTCTCTTCCTGTGCGTCGTTGGTATCCACCTTCTAGTAGTATACTGGTTGTTTTAACTTTACCATTGGTTTGTGATAAGCGTAGACCATCTTTCGCACGAGATATTTGGGTTGTTGATTAAAGATAAAGTTCTCATTCTCACTAGGATTTCCCTCTACACAAGCACTGCTACTATAGATTTGAATGTCGCGTAGAATTGATTGTTCAATTTCTCCTAGTCTCTATTTTACCTTCTCATCTCTTCATGGATGTACCAACTCCTGGATACCATATCCATGGTATGGACAAACTTGTGTGCCCATTGTGCATTAGGAACCTTCTTGGCTATCCAACGCCACTCATAGAAACTAATGTGTTCCTCACGATCCTTGGTACCATTGTACCAACTCATTATTTCAAAGTCAATTGTGGGCTGGAACCGTACTTTGATGCACTTCACCACTTGTGCCCATTCTTGTAGATCAACATAGTGCATCACCCACCAACGCGCAATTGTTCCCTTCACCACTGCATCCATGCACTGAATTCCCTATTTTGCATGCCCACTATCCTCCATCTGTGCTATAAATGCCTCTATTGGGATTGTCCCATTAAACCTCGATAGGTCGTGCAACTTCATTCCAATCTGCATTTCCTTGGTGATTCATGTGCATCTCCTAGTTGACACTTCATATAGTTTGTTTTTCCATCGATCCAGCGTATCCTCTGAATTTGTGTCATATGAGCGGACACTCCTCCAACTTAGTTCACTATCGACTATTGGATTCATGGAGTCCTCCTTGCGCCCTATAATGTTATATATATTCTTGATGATCGAGCTGTGCACATCTTTGTTTATGTGCTCATTGTACATGTCGCCCTCATTTGGATTTAGTGGTGCAATGATGCACAAGGTGTCCATCTCAAAGGACATTTGTCGTTGCTTCAGATTCAGAACGACATTGTTATCAATCGCCCAGTCAATGCCAAGGAGAGTTAGATAGGGGTTTGAGTCGTCCATAATCTCGATTACTTCAAAGTCTACTTTAGTTTTCTCCTCATCAATGTTCACTTCAACTTGCTCTAGCCTGCCAATGGGATAAATTATGTACTATTTGGAAAGCCTGAGGTCAATGGGGGGCCACACCAGCTTTAGCTTACCCATCAACTCCCATGATTTCTTTGGTAAGATGTTCACGTTGGATCCCATGTCCAACATGACACCGTCCATCTCATAACTTCCTAGCTCATCTGTCATCTTAAATTCTCTCCATGATCGCTTCCTCCTACTAACATGGCACACATCTTGTTTTGGTAACAGGGAAAAAATAACAGCGTCAATCTCCCCTTCCTCCATACATCTATCAACACGTGGGTCAATTTCTTGGTAACAATAGGATCACCCAACACCTTAAGACACCAACACAATAATTCACTTACCGGGTTCTTTGAGTTAGGCTCAGGGGAAGTGTTGCATTGTGCTTCATCTTGGACCATGCGTCACATTGATTGTTCGCAGACACGTTCCTCTTCTATCACCTTCTGCGTATTGCGTAGTAACTGCTTTTGCTGCGTAGCGTCAAACTTAGCCAGTGCTTGTGCTGATTTTCTGATTTTTCCTTCTACATTCTGCCTTAAACCCTCTCGACGATCCAGGTTGTCTCTCGTATGAATGCCTCCTCGGGTTACCACCTATACATCTACTGGTTCCTTCAATTTTTTCTCCTTGCGCAACTCTGTCACCACAATGTTACAACACCCCCTTTTCTCTTCGCATTTTTCCAGTAACTCGGGGAAATCCTTTGTGACATGCTCTGCACTGTAGCAGTGCGCACACAACATGTGAGGCTTGGTACAAAACTACAACAAGTGGCCTATCTCGCCACAATTGAAATAGGTGGGCTGTCTGCCTCCTCCCCCACCATATCCTCTGCTTCTTGGAACTCCTTGGAAGTCTCCTCTGTCAAAGCCTCCGCGGTCTCCACCCTTAGTCTCTTCTTGGACCTAGTACGCATTTGCAGTATGCTCCTTCATTAGCTACAACGACCGACAATTGGTCACATTGTGGCCCATCGACTTATAGAACTCGTAGAAGAGCATGTGAATAGTTGTCTGATACTTTTGCAACATTGGGCAAGAGGGAGGTACATGGCCCCATTGTTGACAGATCTCACACCATTTTGCTTGCGGCCTAGTGGGAAATGGATCTAGTGCGCCCGTCGTCGTATAGCTTCCCAGGGCAAGGCACTCATTCTGGTGATGACCTTCTGTGTGACACCTAGTACACCAAATATTTTCGCGCACCGTTATTGTCTTAGCCATATCCTGTGGTTGCATGGTGAGGTTCACGAGCTGAGATTGTACTTGCACCAAACTTGTCGATGTCTCGCTTCCTCTTGGTGTAGAATCCAAGCGCATTGTGATTTCCACAACTTTCGACTAAGTTATGACCTTTTGCTGTGTCAATGGGACTCATATATGGGGTAAGAGTCCAAGAATAAACCACACTCGGTGTTGGACATCTTGGTGCTGAATTGTCAGTTTTTCCAACATGATCTTAAAGTGTCGATCATAATCCCATACATTCTCTCCAACCTATTACTTGATCTCCTTAATCTTAGTGATACACTACGACTCCGAATTAGGCTTTTGAAACTCTCTAAGTAGATCTCTTTTTATCTCTACAAGGGACCTTGTCTGTCCCACTGGCGTAGTAACTTTATACTTCATGTACCATGTCAGAGCTCTGTCTCTAAATGTGGTTTCTCGCTGCACGATCTTGGAGGCCTTGTCTATGACTCTTTTCATATACCATATCGCTTCGCATGTGAACCAATGCTGCTTTGCATCATTTCTTCTCGTCCCATGGAACGTGGGAAGTCTAAGGGTTGAATCCTATTTTCCATCTTCAAACTGACAACTAATCTTCCTGATTGACTACTACTTACCGACGATTTTTCTAGCGAAGTTTCGTCGACTTCATCTTCCACTCTAGTTGTATTCTCTTCATTTCTTGCTTCTAAACTATCTTGTTATGCTTCTCTTGCCTCTGCACTTTCTTCCTCGGTTCTTTCTTCTTGGTTAAAAGGGAAGGAGGGGGGTGGTTTAAAGAGGGGGTTCCTCCATACTGTCTCTTCTTCCTTGGTGGTGGATCCATCATAGCTTCCCATCTCGTGCAGTGCAAGCCTCCTTATGACCACCCAGATCTCTTTACTTTCTCGGAGGGTGCCTTCATTACTAGTTTATGTGTCCTTGATGCAACCACTCTACGCCTCATATTCCTGTGAATCAACCACATCTCTTATCAACCAAGGGGATTTGACCTTGCTTTCTTCAACTCTACGATCACTACCTTTGGCATCCTCTCTTGATACCTCATTCTTAATGCCACATCTCTTCGACAACCTTTCCTCCTCTATGCTTCTCTTTGGCACAACTCTTTCTCCTGCACATCCTTCAGGCGCGACTCCTTTTTTCTTCATCTCAGATCTTGCTATGTGTCTGTCACCCCTTCTTCTCTCTTCTCTATTTCTTTGCTCAATTTTCTTTCTTAGCTTGACTCTTTGTGTATGTCTCGTCTCTTCTTGCCTCTGAACTATCTTCTTATCCTTCTCTCACCTCTGTGCTTTCTTCCTTAGTTCTTTTTTCTCGATTAAAAGGCCACGAGGGGGGTGGTTCAAAGAGGGGGTTCCTCCATAATATATCTTCTTCTTAGGTGGTGGATCCCTCAAAGCTTCCTATCTCGAGCTGTGTAAGACTCTTTATAATCACCCATATCTCTTCACTTTTTGGGAGGGTGCCTTCATTACTAGTTTTTGTGTCCTCAATGTGACTACTCTATGCCTCATCTTCGTGTGAATCAATCACATCTAGGATTTGACCTTGCTTTCTTCAACTCTGAGATCACTACCTTCAACATCCTCTCTTGTTACCTCATTCTTAATGCCACTTCTCTTGGGCGACCTTTCCTCCTCTGTGCTCTCTCTAGCACAACTCTTTCTCCCACGCATCCTTTTAGCGCGACTCCTCTTTTCTCCATCTTAGATCTTGTTATGCTTTTATCACCCCTTGTTCTCTCTCATCTATTTCTCTGTTCAATTCGCCTTCTTAGCTTGGCTCTCCTTGCACATTTCTTGGATCTTTTTTCTTCTCTGCTCTTCAGGATCCATTCTCTTCTCACCTTATCTCATCTCCTCCTAGATCCACTCTTTCCTTCATCTTCTCTTCTTCCCCTTTCTTTTCATCCCCACCCTTGCAGGGGGTTTACTCCACCATCCTATCAGGTTCTATGCGCATCAACCCCTTCTCTATGAACAACAACTTGATCCACAGTGGGATTTCTTCTAGCAGTCTCTGTCTAGGGCCAGATGCAAACTTCCTTTCAACACCATTGAAAGATTCACAATATTTGATTGGAAACTCAACAATATATCTCTCCCTAAGTTGTTCGAACCATAAATTGATAGCTTTGGCCCACTTGTTATCCAAAGATCTCAATTGAGTTAGGGATTCTTGGTCCCAAACCAACCACCATTCTTGAGCTCGCCACATAGAGTTAATCTCAGTTTGCCTCTTTATCCATTCATGCAATAAACAAGGAAACTCAACAAAGAAAATTTCATGTTGATTTGAAGGTAGATAGCTTTCTTTCCATCATTCAAGGTTGATCTATAGGTTTTTGGTCTCTCGTTGCGGAAACTTGTCCTTCTTCTCAAAGATCCATTCTTCTATCTATTTCTTGGAAGGTTTCCACGTCATGTCCCTACTCTGACATGCAACACAAAGTCTTCAGTTCCTGGCAACAAAATCAATTTGTTGGCTTGGGGTTTCAGACCTAGGGTTTGAAAGGATTTACTAATAAAATACCCCAAAGGCACTGACATATACAATCTTCAAGGATTGAAGAAGGTCTCACCAGAGACGCCATGCAAATTACAAAGATTGAATACTTGTGCAGCTCACGAAGGACTAGTATAGATAGGAGACATCTAGCTCATAACCATGCAATGATTTCACATTCATTCATAACAATACCTAGATAAGTGATGCACATTATAATCTATTCAGACATTTCTACTTCTACTCATTCATTGCAACCTCTATACAACCACTGTGCAATGTGACACAACAAGCATTCATTTAGAACACAACCCATAACATAATGAGTCAAACATGGATTCACATTAATCTTAGAGCCATTCAAATACATTCCATGACACATGGGGCTGTAGCCTACTCAACTCTCATTCAGAGTGAAACAAAGACCAACAACCTGCTTAGATCTCGATCCACTTTCTCTCTCATCTTAACATATCAACTCATCTACAACTAGTGGAGCAGAGCTTTACAATGATTGAAGCTAACATAACAACAGACAAACAGATGACTAGCCCCTCTCTCTATTTGCATGCATCCCCTATATCTTTATAGAAGCATGGAAATCATAATAAACTTTCCAGCTCACTAACAACCTCAACCATGATTGATCGACCAGTTACAAAAATGGATACAATTATTATATAAGATTTGCTTTGCATGCAAATCTTACAAGTTCCTGCATGCAATACAAAATTGGTTGGTGCGCGTCGTGGAAAACTGGTTGGCACGCACTGTTGAAAATTAGTTTGTGCACAATAGAAAATTGGTTGGCGCTACCACAAAATCTTGGCGCCGTGCGATACAAAACTCATGGCGTGCACACAATGCAGATTTGTGTGTTGCACGTAGTCTTGCCAAAACCTTAGGGTGTCAAAAACCTTCCTTCCCATCCCGAATCCATTGCAGGTGAGAACGAACCTGAGCACCTTAAGCAATGTAGTCCTCTCCTTGGTGAACATCCATCTCCAACTTTGCAACCTCCTCTTAAAGATTCATATTATGAATATCTTCTTCAATAAAAATGAGAACCTCCTCAAGTCTACCTAGTGCCTCCCACAAGTCCTTCCTTTGATTGCGATCCATCATCCAACCCGAACCTCACATAAACTTAACTATATGACAAACTACAACTTCCCACCAAAGAAACCACCTTGAGCTCTCAATGGCCACCCGAAAAAGTTCCAAACTCTCTAAACTAAGACAAAAAAATCTGTTGAATCCAACCGTGACACATTAGACTTAAGCAAAGTTGATAAAGGTCAATCCATCACATGCTCTATGCCAATCAAAGTCTGAATAGGAGAGTGATTGGAACCAGACTCGTCCATTAATACATTGATTGGACATAGCTTGCCTTAGAAGGAAATGCCACCCCACAAACAATAAACATGATCCAACTGTGCCTAAATCCTATTGCGAACTAAATCCTATAGTTAGTTCATTTGAACCAACCCCTGTAATGTAGTCCTTTATGCTTCCAATTGGGATTGGATATTTGAAGCACAACCTTGCAACGAGACTAAGCCTGCTTCTCAAAACTACTAATCACAAAACCTATACCACCACACTAATCAACTTCCCTCTCCATAATGTTGAAGTCCCCTTGAACATTCCACTTTGTTGCTGGGATGGTCCAAGTCAAATTAACACTATAATCATAAAAACTAGTCAAACTAAAACTTTTGGGATGTGTTGTTTTAAATATAAGAAAAAATATTTTATAATCATAGAAGCTACTTATAATGTTGAAAATTAAATTTAAAGTAATTATAATAAACTTCCATAATCTATTGCTAAACTATAACTTAACTAATTTAAATAAAAATAAATATTGATAAGACGATAAAATCAATAATTTAAACAATAGAATCATTAATAGTTTAAATATAATATATTTACATGACTTCCACCAGTGATCACTTTTACAAACAAAGAATAATGTTAAAGGTGTATATAGGGTTCTTGATTCCTTTGAAAAGGGTCAACATGCCAAAACTTATCTAGATACAACACATCACCCGCAAAACCATTCTCAAAAAATTGTGCATCCTTGCGTGCCCAATGCAATCTTCCCTTGCTCGTCCTCCCACATGGTCATTGTAAATCTCAACATCTCCCATGCTTTTGGTAGCAAAGGGCGTACAATTCCCTATAACTATCAACTTTCTTAACGAAGACAACTCCCACCAAGGAGTTGAGTAAATGCCATTTTTCCTTCTTCCCCCTCTAAGATTTGTTTCCTCTCCCTTCTTAGTTTTGCATTATGGCCAATAAACAAATTTCCTTGCGACAACCCTCCACATTGCGATACAATTGTTATTAACTCTCTACCACATTTCATGCCACAACAACATTGCAGAGATATCTTTCATGGCTAAAACACCCCATACTTGCAAACACTGATGCTATGAAGCAGACCTAGCATGCTTTGACAATTTGATCACCACCCTTTGCAAACTTGTATTTAAAACACCTTATTTGTTCAAATATAACACACCACATTGCTTCTCATCTCAAGTTTAATGTAACCCTAATCTATGTAGTGCCATTTTTGCATTTAATGATTGGGAATTCTATTACTCTCTTTGCAATGATCAATAATGGGGACCCATACTCAATGTTGCACCAATGGTTTTTGAAGGTATCCCTAATGATGAGGTCACTTGGAAAAGGCAATGCTCATTGATGAGGAGGAGATTTATAGTTGTTGAAGCTATTTCAAGTTGCCACAAAATAGACATATCCGATTGTTGTTTCAGATGCACGCAAAAGAGCTCCCCATCGCCAAGCTTTGTGGTCTTATAAGCCTTCAAATTTCTTGAACAATAGTTTTGCTTTTGTTGTTCTGATCCCAAAGACAAAGATAACATTGTTCTAGTGGGCATGTGTATCAACATTGACTATGCTCAGTGGTGGTCGTTCTTTAATTTAGCTCTTCATCAATGTTTTCTTGGTCACTCATCGGGAACAACATTTCTCTCCAATTAGATCTACGTGCCATTTGAGTTCAAAATCGCTATAAACAATGTAATGCAAAAACTTCTATCACAATTTTCATAATGATTTAGCCTTAATTTACCACTTTAATCATAAATTTGTAAACTTTATAAGTAAAATAATAATTAAACGCTATTTAACATGTAAAAATATCTTTAATAATAAACAAGTGAGTGTTAGTAATTTCCTTCACCAATAATTGACCAACTCAAAACATCCTCTAATATTATAATCATTTCCTTAAAAGAGAAATAAAAAATTTGAATATAATGCAGCAAGGGAGGAAGCTTGCTTCACAAATGGTTGACCAACTCAAGACATCCTCTAATCTTATAGTCATTTTCTCTTTAAAAAAATAGATATAATGAAGAAGGGGGAGAAGGGAGGAGTCTTATTTATCTATATAAAATGTGCATTGCACATGGATGATGCCCTGAAGGAAGTTGGGGCAATAATTCTAAAGTGGGAACACTTCCACTACAATACATAGTGCGAGCACCATCTTCTAAGTGGGATGCTAGTCATTGTCCACATTCTACTAGGTTGCAATCAATGTTATCATCTTCTCCTATTATGCTTATATTCTAAGAAACCGACGTTAACATGGGGTTCACTAGATGAACCTAGGCTCCACGTTATCTAGAATTAGATAATTAATTATTCAAGGTTTTTTTTTATTTTTTTTTTATTTTTTTTTTTTATTTCTTTCTTATGGTCACTATTTCCAAAAAGTTGAATGATTTTTTTCCAAAGTTAAATCGAATTTGAAATTGAAATTTAATATTTTCAAAAGGTCATTAACAACAAATGAGATAATGGGTTGTTTCAAACT